>OY720676.1:85993665-86444468 GCA_963170755.1 Amphimallon solstitiale | reverse complement strand
TTGCAAATTTCGATTTTTTCACTGAAGTAAACTACTACTTCCGGTCTGCCGATTTTGCTCAAAATCTAATCAGTTCTCAAGAGTGAGATTATATTCGTAAATACAAAATTTGGAATTGATATCTCCAGCGGATTGACCGCTATCCTGGTCACACACACACACACACAGAGAGAGAGAGACACACAGACACACAGACATTTTCTTAAAAACCACTTTTTTGGTATCAGGGGACTTCAAAACGTGGACATCTGCAAAAATCACGAGGTCGAAAATTTTCATCATCACAATACTTCCTTATACTAAGTATAAGAAAGTAAAACAGTATGTTTGGTATTCCCTGTCGTAATCCGAAAACGGCAGCTGAATCGAAATATTCAACATTGACTTGTCCATTAAAAGTAGTTAACATACTGTCAAGTAAATGGTTTTTATTAACTTAAAAGCTCATGGAACTTTACTATAATAACCTGCAAATTTATATTATTACAATGTTTGTTATACAGGGTGAATCATCTCCGCGGGAAAGGCCGATTGTGCCTTTACGAGTAAAGATATTTCAATGCGGTTTTTTTTACTTGTGGTAGCTACTCATTAGGAGCATATTTTAAAAATATTTTGTATTATACAGAGTGTTCCATAACTTGTTGGCTGACCGTTGTTATAATTTTTTAAATCATGCTTGTTAGCTGAGTAACAACTTTTTAAATGACATCCATTCAATTATCAATGTTGCAACAAATATCATGGATCACTTTCAATACGGTATTCAAATAAAAAACATGAAGTTGGCAAAATTTTATCAAAAAACGATAATATTTCTGTAATAGTCACTTTTAAAGTATTAATGTCATACATGTTTTTGATGTGAAATTAAATAAGCAATTCAAAAATGAACTAATATACAGGGTATTCCATTTGAAAAAATTGACTTTTATGCAAAAACGTGTCATGTAATTTTAATCCAATTTTCTGCACATGCAATTAGTAACTTAAAAAAAAATATGCTTCTATTAAGACGTCTTATTATGAAAAATATTACAAAAAATTGTGCCCCTCTAGTACGTCGTTTTCGAGAAATATAATTTTATACAAATATTGAATTTTTCAGAAAAATGGGAATAAGTCGAAAACTTTAGACTTACAGCCTATAGTATCTTATAACTTTTTGACTAAGAATTATACGGGGAATACAAAAAATGTAATAATATATATGGTGTTCCATTTAAAAAATTATAACTATGGTCAGCCACCAAGTTATGGAACGCTCTGTATAATACAAAATATTTTTAAAAAGTGTTCCTAATGAACAGCTATCACAAGAAAAGAACCGCTTCGAAATATCTTTACTCGTAAAGCCACAATCGGCCTTATCCGCGGTGTTGACTCACCATGTATTATATCTCAGATACATACGTATACTTGAATCTTAGAAAGAAGTTTAAGTTCATAATAAAAAAGTTCATGCAAAATATTTGAAGAAGTTGCTATAAGAAATAAAAGGAAGTTATTAGAAAAATATGTATTTTAATATTTTATCATTATTTGTATATCTATTTTGAAAATTTAAAAAGTAAACCAAAGTTTGTTTTTAATAAACGTTATCAAAATTTGGGATTGCAGCTTCAGCCAATTAAATAGTTTTTTGTTGAAAACAAAGTTTATATTCTATTTTGAATGATAAAACTTATTTCATTTTCATTTTATAATCACAAAAATGAGGTGTGGCCACCACACGCCTTTCTTATACGTATGAGCGTTTCAAACTATATAATTTTAAGAATTTTTTATAGAAAAATTATTCAAAATCCTATTCTAAGTACTTCCATTCTCTTAATAAATCGCTATAGAATGCATACTTGCAAGGTATTCGAAAGAAAGTGCTACTCCCTAAGAATAAGTGTTACTTCCGATCCGAATTTTGAAATTTCATTTATACAAAACATGTTCAAAATCCAGCTCTAAATACTTTTGTACTCTTGATAAATATATATCGAATGCATAATTTACGACATATTTGCAAAAAATCGCTATTCCTTATCAGCAAAAGTGTTACTTCCGGTCCGAATTTAAAAACAAAATTATACAAAAGGTATCGAAAATTAAATTCTAAATACTTTTATACTCCTAACGTACTTGTATAAAAAGCATGACTTGCAAAATATTCGCAAAAAACTGATTTTCGGTAAGAGTAATAGACTTACTTCCGGTAGAAATTTCGAAAAACTTTTTTAATAAAATTCTTTTCAAATTTAATCTTGAGTACATATGAATTCTTTATAAATTTGTTTAAACTTAGTAGTTGACGAATAATTGGCATTATTCAATTTTTTCACTGAAGTAAAGTAATACTTCTGGTCTGCCGATTTTACTGAAAATCTAATCAGTTCTCAAGAGGGAGATTATATTCACAAATACAAAATTTGGAATTGATACCTATAGCGGTTTGACGGCTATCGTGGTCACACACACACACACACACACACTGACATACACACACAGAGAGAGACATTTTTTAAAAACCACTTTTTCGGAATCAGGGGACCTCAAAACCTGGACATCTGCAAAAATCTCGAGGTCGAAAATTTTCATCATCACAATACTTCCTTATACTACGTATAAGAAAGTAAAATCGTCTGAAGATACATTTTCTTTTAGTGAAAAGTCCATATTAGATTTTGTAACGGTAATAATTATAATGTAATTAGAATTTCTGCATTTTGTGTTTTATGCAAGTACGTAGATTTCGACGATTATTACACAAAATATATTTTGGAAATTTGAATAATTTGGAAGGCATAAGGAATTCAAAATATAAATTGTTTTGGGACAATATTCTGAATCTTTGCATTAATATAAAATGATTTTAGTGACTATAATACCGTATAGTTAAGTACTTTGTATAGATAATGCAACCGAATTTGTATTATAAACCAAACGAACCACTCCGATGGAATAAGAATTAGCAATATAACTGTACCGTGAAAAAAATGTATCACATATAGTTGACACAATCTACTTATGTATAGGTATGTAGTAACCTAATAAAATCTAAAATCAAGTATTAAATATATACAACTAGCGAAAATAGAGCCTTGAGGGAATATCGTTCTTAGAATGTATTACGGTAAAACCCATCATTAAGGATGCTTTTTTATTGTAGCGCTTTCATATTTAATTTTAAACATCATCAGTATCACTGTCCCATTTTCGCCAATATTTTTAATATTTGATTTTGCATATTTACCATAGGTGTTATTTTATGTATGACATATAATATGTATTCATTGGCTAACCTTAATATCTATTGTTCGTTGATTTATTCCGCCTCTATCAAAAAATTACTAAAAACATATCTAATATACATACAGCGCGAGTATAAAGTAGTTTATAAAAAAAAAATAATGAAGATTTTTAATGAAATATTTTCTACAACCTTATGCCATTCAATTTGTAATGATTGTCCTACCTTTTCCATCAAATGATGTCACTGCTCCTTTACATTCTTATACTCAGTACAACCAAATACTGTGATGGCGAAAATGTTCGACCCAGAGCTTAGACTTACGCTCTAAGTTTGGAACGTAGCCAATAAGGCCTATTGTGCTGAATCTGTGTTGCTTATGATATCCACTACAGTATCGTAGTGTACTGTACAATACTGTACAGGTCCTTTATTGGGTATTTCTTGAGCATCTAAGTCTACATTCGGTTTCCTAAAAAAATGCGTTACCTCCTTTGATCCTGTGCCTCACAGTTTACAATGATATGCCTGAGGTAAGGTAAGGATTCTTCTCGTGTAGAACACAAAAAACATTTATCAGCATTAAGTCGGAGTTTATAATCCAAACACCAATTAGTTCCAATATTAAAATTCTGTTCTAGATGTTCCATACCCAGAGAATGTTAATACTTCCATATATTTTCAGGTAGTCTGCATATGCAAGAATTGGGCATTTCAATGATTCTATTAAATCATTACTAAATAATATAAAAAGCAGTGGGCACATATTTTATACTTGAGAAACAGCAGATGTGGGATAGAATTTACTAGACTTAAACCCATTGTAAAACATTAGTTACGCCTAATAAGTATGTACAATTGCAGAAATTTAATAATAACGGGCTGAAGCCAAACGACGAGAGTTTTTGGATAAATAATCCATGGTTTATATTATCGAAAGCACTACCTACTGAAATTTTTGTACACAACACTAACTTGACCACGCATGTCAAACTCACTGCTAATATATTCGGTAATAGTCACAAGATCTGTAACAGTAGATCAGTCACGAACAAATCCGTGCAAGTACTCAGAAATATAATATATATGACTTCGTATTCTAATATTGGCATGGATTTTCATAAACCTTGGCCAAATTGGACAAGATATATATAAGTAAGATACAGGTGTTACTCCAGTGTAAACACGTATACAGGCTGTCCCAGAAATAAAAAGACGGAGTAGCAGGTATGTAAAGTCCGAACAGAAACAGGCCCAAAATATATCGCAATAACGAAGAAATTAAAAATTTAATTTTCTATGTTGTTTTTTAGATAAAAAAGTTACATTACGGACCTGGCACAGAATGTATGTTTATAAATACACGTCAGAATGCTCATTTCTACATAGAAACGAACACGCATTCATAGAAAAATACGCTTTTATTTGTATAAAACGGGAAAAAAACGTTAAATGGTACTGATTCATATAAAACATATTTTTTGCCAGATGGGCGACCCACTTTATTGCAGACAATAAAAGATTGTTTTTATTTTTAAAATAGGAAGGTTGTTGCTCTTTAATGTGTTTGTAGTCGGAAACAGCTGATTATTATTATTTTAGAATATTCAATAAATCGTAGTTTTTCTAGATTACAGTAAATATCAAGAATGAAATTATTTTTTTCTAGCAGGTGTAAAATTAAAGTAATTAATGGTTTGATATTTATTATGAAGTATCTATTCCTCCTCCTTTTTTTTAACACAAGTAATATGGTGCTCCTGAAAAGGAGCGATTGTGAAAGTGAAGCAGGTGGATATTTAGTCCAATTTAGGCCAATTGAATTCTTTATTATTTTTTTTCTGCCGTCTGCGCACGAATAAAGACTTGATATTTTGAAGGTACGTTTTTACACAATCTAGATTCCGATTTCTGCTACTCCGTCTTTTTATTTCTGGGACAGCCTGTATAACGTGGAGAGGGGAGTATTGCTTTTCGAATGAAGACAAACAGCTGATATCATGATTTCTTAAGAATGGTTTTAACATGTATTTCATACTTTGCCAAAAACTGCTGTAATATTATGCATAGTGCATCATATTGTTTATGCAAATTGGAATGGTTACCAACTTTTTGTTGGGATAAACCACTTCCATTTTTATAAGAAACAATATTTTTTTAATTAACTGATGAAATGGTAGTTGCTGCAAAGAAAATATACCGCGGCAATGACCATCATTATGAATTAGACCTTAGAGAAATAATTTGAGTACAAAGATAGATAAAGTTGCTACCAAAGATACTACATTCAAAATATCATATGTACGAGAACTTTTGACAGAAGGAATTAAAATGTTACCATGTAATTAAAGTAAGGAAAAGATTTTAGGACCTAGATTGCATAATGAATGATACCACATAACCATTTACACTTGAAAACAGCAATAGTGAGAGTGATTATAATTGTAGAGCACAAGTGAATCAGACTAATGTATGTAGCTAATTGTTGTATATCTATAATCTTTATTGCTCTAATTTTGAGATACTTTCATAATAAATTTTAAAAGTAGTTTGTATTTTACCTTAAATTGCAGTTTACCAGTTTACCAAAATAGGTTATGGCAATCATTGCATAATCCCATTTAATAATTTGTAGAGTTGGCGTAATGGCGCATATTGTACAAATTGTATTTCTTTTTAATAATAATGTACAAAATGAATACAGCAACATATTAATGATGGATAGATATTTATTCATGTGTTACGAATAGTAACATGAAACCTACCTACACAATTATAATACACTTTTCACCCTGTAGGGATCAAAGTCATTTGCATTCATTTTCATTTTAACAATGAATTAATAGTATAAGTTCATTAAATCCTGTGCGCAATAAATAATTCGAAAACAATACAATAAATCTGGTGTTACAACATATTTTAAAAAACGAATATTTATTCCGCTAATTTCATTTGCATTTTGCAGTTTTGCCTTCGGTCTTTCATTATAATATTACATTTCTTTATCAATAGTTCACTCAATCAACTAGCTACGACTGTATAGTAATAATATACTTTATTACCATATATTTAAAATTTCTGTTAATTACTTACATAAAGATGCTTTAAAAAAAGTTTGGTTATATATAGACCGTGACCATATACCTACAGATTATTATCCAAGAATCTCCTTCATCTGGCATTCCATAAAAAATACTCATTTCAGTTTCAGTATAGCATTTCAATTTATTATTGATTTTTGTCAGACAATTTTATACATAACACATGTGATAACATTAATAAATACATAATGTAAAATATACAAGCAAAACTGTGTACATATTAGTCAATTTATACATTACCAAAAAGAGACTGTGTTGTTATGTGGAATCAATTGTATCTATTCTAGTTGGAAATCTAATTTGATAAGATCTCAGTTTAACTTGCAATTTTTATGCACTTCTTCATAATATTCACGCACTCGACCTTTAGCTTCTTCAGGATTGCGTTATAGATATGCTCTTATTATATTATAGTATGCGCACTTTTAACACGTCATTATTGCTTCACCGTTGTGTATAATGTGTATGTGTATGCACGAATTCCAACAAATATAAATGAATCTTTATGTATTTAATGTGGCAGACCATGCCTCATAGGAATGTATGTATATACATACATACATTAGTTTTGACGTAGTGTGTGGTTTGTGATAATTAAATGAGCACTGTCGACAGACAGTTCTTGAGAGGAGATTTAGTGTTTCGTTGGAAACCGCAACTCTGAATTTGGCAAGGAAAATGGATACACTACTCTACACTTTAAAAACAGGTTTCTTTTATAATTCTCTGTATATGAAGAAGTAATCTTATTTGTTGCTTTTCCGAAAAGATGACACGGAAAGAAAAAGGCTACAATCTACCGTTTTTCCAGTGGAATCTCTGTTTTTCGAGAATAGAATGTCGCTTTGTTCCAGAAGTAAACAACCTAAATAATGAGGTGTGGCCACCACACGACTTTCTTATACGTATGAGTGTTTCAAATTATACAATTTTAAGAATTTTTTTATATAAAAATTATTCAAAATCCTATTTTAAGTACTTCTGTTCTCTTAATAAATCTCGATAGAATGCATACTTTTCAAGATATTCGAAAAAAAAAGTGCTACTTGCTAAGAGTAAAAGTGTTACTTCCGGTCCAAATTTTGGCATTTCATGCATACAAAAAATATTGCAAATCCAGCTCTAAATACTTTTGTACTCTTGATAAATATATATAGAATGCATAATTGATATTTGCAAAAAATCTTCCTCAAATTTAATTCTGAGCACATTTGAATTCTTTATAAATTTCTTTAAACGTTGAAGAAATATTGGCAAAATTCGATTTTTTCACTGGAATAAACTACTACTTCAGGTCTACCAATTTTACTGAAAATCTAATCAGATCTCGGGAGGGAGATCATATTCGTAAATACAGGAGTTTGAATTGATAGCTATAGCCGTTTGACCGCTAACGTGGTCACACACTCTCTGACAGACAAACACACACATACACACACACACACAGAGAGAGACAGAGAGAGAGAGAGAGAGAGAGAGAGAGAGACAGAGAGAGAGGGGGGGGAGTGAAAGAGACTTTTGTAGAAACTACTTTTCGGTATCAGGAGAAACGCGCACATCTGCAAAAATCTCAAAGTCGAAAATGTTCATCATCATAATACTTAATACTTAAAAATTGACATACATGCCACGAATACAAAGAATTTCTTAAATACTTCGTTTTGTAACAAACTTATTGTATTAACTTAGTCCGATGCTGAATAGAACTGCTACAAATTAGTGGCTGTCAATATAAAAAAACCTCTCTTGCTTATTACTTATTTTTAAATATTTTCTTTTTAAGTCAATTATAAATATGAGCAAGGAGAAACTCTTTCTTTGGCAATGCGATAAAACTAAAGAAAACTATAGAATGCTTCAAATACAAATATCTGGTTTTTAGATCTTTTATTTACATTCTACATTTGGTTATTTAATTCCCTTATAGAACTAGTAAGGATCACTTTCACTTTCGACGGATGTTCCACATAGTCCACCAATGCTCACCTTTACCGTCCCCTAATTAACTTAGCTATGGACAGATTTATCTATTGTCAGATATCTTTTTCAACTACATAATGTGAGCACTCTGATTATGTTTATGATTTCGATTAATATCTCGATCTGTGAATTACATGGAATTTTTATCATTTTCGTTAATGTAGCATTACTACTCTTTTTTTCCCATTGGTCAACCCTTAAGTGTCTATCCCTTGTTTCTCAGATTACTAAAAACAGGCCCAGATTTTTCACGAACTCATTGTTCATTACTCATAACCCTATTACGTGATTCTCTACGTGATATTACTCGTCTAGTGTTCGCTAAAGCCCAATGCCGATCGAGGTCCATCGATATGTGAATCTGCCTAAGGTAGTATCGTCCCATACATTTTACGTTTACATTATAACGTTTAATTTTGAACTGATTTTTAACTAATCTCCTTTTTTATTTACATTCCAGTAGTATAATAATTTACTTGCCTTGAGTTATCATATTTTTTTTAAACGTTAATGTTACTTAATTCGTTAAACAAAACTTTGTTTTCATATATATAATAAAACAGTTTGTTTTCATTAATAGAAGTATTATTATCGAATATTTTCAAGTTCGAAAATTTATTCCAAGCTATATTGAAGAATTTCAACATTTCTTGGTCTTGTTGTCCCAGGTGTTTTAACATTTCCGGAGTTATTTTATCATGCCCTGCTGATTTTCTTCTTTTGACATTCCCAATTATTAGTTGTAAGTCGGGTACGAATGTCAATTCACTTTCTTCTGTTTCCCACTATTCTATTATTTCTCTTGCATTTCCGTTGTTTTGTTGTGAATTTCCTGCATTTAATAATTCGTCGAAGTATTCCTTCGTACTCCATATCGTTTTCCAGTATTTTGTATAAAAGTTTTTGGTTTTCTCTACAGTCGTTTTCCAGTTTTCTTCCGAATTCTTCCCACGACTTAATTTTAGATTGGTTTGCCAGTTGCTATAATTTCATTCTATATTCTTTATTAAAATATCAAACTGGCGTTTTAAACATATACAATATATACATACAGGTGTCATCTAAGATACATTTTTGCACGACCCTTGCATAATAGGCACGTTCACTCCCTTAAATGAGGGAGTGAAGTGACTCTTTTGCTCCCTTGGTATAAAAAACATAGCCAACTCAATTTATGAATTTAATCGTTTATTTAATATTAATATTGACATTAATGTTAGTACCACCATTAATAGTGAACAAAGATGTTAATGGACTAATCACACGTTGCTTAAAGCCGCTAGAATTGGACAGTCGATTTTCTTTTACATTAATATCCACTTGATTTGACCCACTGGAAGTTGACGGTCGATTTTCCTTTTCCGAGTCTTTTCCGATTAGAATTTTTTCGGAAATCAAATTCTTATTAACTAATGAATTTTCAATATATCCCTCTGCGACAGTATCAGATTTCCATCCGCCATGACGTTTTATAACTCCAATTTCAACACCTGAATCGGCCAGAAAAGATGTTGATGAGCGCCGAAAGCAGTGGCCGGTGTAGGAAGATGGATTGGGTAAATTGAGGTATGAAGCTATTTGCTTAGGCAATCCTCCAAAAGTATTCTTACCTACGGGTTGTGTGGAACATTTGTTATTTCTGTAACATACAAAAAACCGTCTATGATCTGTGTTTTCTTTCCGCAGAACCATATATTTTTTACAAATAACAACAAAATCAATTGCACAGTTTTCTTTGGAGACTATCGTAAATGCTCTATTTACATGATTTTTGGTATTGTTTACAGATACCAAAATAGTTGATCCCAAGTCTTGGACATCATCTACTGTCAATTTTACCAGTTCATCCGATCTTAAAGCCCCAGCAATTCCCATAATCATTGCTACCTGAAATCATAGTGTATAATTATCTTAAATTAGAAACATTAACTTTTTTAGTTTACCTTAACCATCAAGTACTTTTCTTCTGGAGCGTCTATTAGAAATTGATGAACTTGCTCCTTAGTAAGAATTTTTGATTTTTTTGCCTGGTATCCAGTATTTTGTCTTTTAAGGAATGCTACTAATCGTGAGTACTTGCTGATGTCGACATTATTTTTCACGCTAAGAGTAGCTTTTATCATTGAATAATGTGACCACAGTGTTGAAGCCTTAAAATGCTTCGCCTTTTCGGCAAAATATACCAGGAGCACACTCTCGCTATGAATTTCATCTACTTCTTTTACCAGACACCAATCACAAAATTCCTTGAAGCACTTTTCGTAGATCTTCCTAGATTTTTCTGGCAATAAATTCACAACTATTTTTGAAGCCGTTTCTTCAATAGTTTCGTCACACATTTTTCCAATGCTTATTTAACGAAGCGAAGAAAATACGGGCAGTTTCTCGATATTCACAAAAAACCAATATGGCTACCCTTATTTATCGGTCGTCAAGGGTTTCCATCAGAACCAGCATGATTTTTGCGTTCGACAACTGGAAACGTCATGTTGACAATTTTTAAAAAAAGTTAGATTTCTTCAATTAAAATCGTTTGGGTCGTGCAAAAAATAGTATATACACCTCGGGAGTGAATGAATTTCTCCTCGGTGCTTTGTAGAGCCCTCGGGCTTCGCCCTCGGGCTACAAACTGCACCTCGGAAAAAAACATCATTTCACTCCCTAGGTGTATAATAGTATATTATACACCTAGGGACCTTTTTTTCCGAGGTGCAGTTTGTAGCCCGAGGGCGAAGCCCGAGGGCTCTACAAAGCACCGAGGAGAAATTCATTCACTCCCGAGGTGTATATACTATTTTTTGCACGACCCAAACGATTTTAATTGAAGAAATCTAACTTTTTTTAAAAATTGTCAACATGACGTTTCCAGTTGTCGAACGCAAAAATCATGCTGGTTCTGATGGAAACCCTTGACGACCGATAAATAAGGGTAGCCATATTGGTTTTTTGTGAATATCGAGAAACTGCCCGTATTTTCTTCGCTTCGTTAAATAAGCATTGGAAAAATGTGTGACGAAACTATTGAAGAAACGGCTTCAAAAATAGTTGTGAATTTATTGCCAGAAAAATCTAGGAAGATCTACGAAAAGTGCTTCAAGGAATTTTGTGATTGGTGTCTGGTAAAAGAAGTAGATGAAATTCATAGCGAGAGTGTGCTCCTGGTATATTTTGCCGAAAAGGCGAAGCATTTTAAGGCTTCAACACTGTGGTCACATTATTCAATGATAAAAGCTACTCTTAGCGTGAAAAATAATGTCGACATCAGCAAGTACTCACGATTAGTAGCATTCCTTAAAAGACAAAATACTGGATACCAGGCAAAAAAATCAAAAATTCTTACTAAGGAGCAAGTTCATCAATTTCTAATAGACGCTCCAGAAGAAAAGTACTTGATGGTTAAGGTAAACTAAAAAAGTTAATGTTTCTAATTTAAGATAATTATACACTATGATTTCAGGTAGCAATGATTATGGGAATTGCTGGGGCTTTAAGATCGGATGAACTGGTAAAATTGACAGTAGATGATGTCCAAGACTTGGGATCAACTATTTTGGTATCTGTAAACAATACCAAAAATCATGTAAATAGAGCATTTACGATAGTCTCCAAAGAAAACTGTGCAATTGATTTTGTTGTTATTTGTAAAAAATATATGGTTCTGCGGAAAGAAAACACAGATCATAGACGGTTTTTTGTATGTTACAGAAATAACAAATGTTCCACACAACCCGTAGGTAAGAATACTTTTGGAGGATTGCCTAAGCAAATAGCTTCATACCTCAATTTACCCAATCCATCTTCCTACACCGGCCACTGCTTTCGGCGCTCATCAACATCTTTTCTGGCCGATTCAGGTGTTGAAATTGGAGTTATAAAACGTCATGGCGGATGGAAATCTGATACTGTCGCAGAGGGATATATTGAAAATTCATTAGTTAATAAGAATTTGATTTCCGAAAAAATTCTAATCGGAAAAGACTCGGAAAAGGAAAATCGACCGTCAACTTCCAGTGGGTCAAATCAAGTGGATATTAATGTAAAAGAAAATCGACTGTCCAATTCTAGCGGCTTTAAGCAACGTGTGATTAGTCCATTAACATCTTTGTTCACTATTAATGGTGGTACTAACATTAATGTCAATATTAATATTAAATAAACGATTAAATTCATAAATTGAGTTGGCTATGTTTTTTATACCAAGGGAGCAAAAGAGTCACTTCACTCCCTCATTTAAGGGAGTGAACGTGCCTATTATGCAAGGGTCGTGCAAAATATACTATTATATAAGGTTTGTTCAGTTCTGAACAGTTCTAGAGCTTGTGCGCATGTCATTTCAAAAAAAGACTGTTCGGACAATGCAGTTCTGGAACTACAAATTCTGAGAACTTGTTACCTTTGCCGTCTCCTGGATACGAATTAAACGACGTGCTTGCGATAAGTTTGAGCTAATAAACATTACATATTGTTGTAATTAATATTTACTAAGATTGTGCGGACTTAAAAATCATTTCGATCCGTGAATGAGATTGTTATAAACAAACATAACAGACGATGCACATTTCCCATATATTTCTAACAGTATTAATAAATATAATAATACTGAAAATCTTTAACCAACCCAAACAGTCGTTATTGTGACCAATGATGAACTTACCGCGCACAGGCTCCACCTACCAAATTTTCACCAATGCATTAAGTGGAAATTAATTGAATACAACTCACAGGCTCCACCCACTAATTTTGTTCGAAAATTTATCAAGTGGAAAATATTTTACACGAGAAACAAAGGCTTCTGCCAATCAAAAGAGTCGTTATTCTGACGAATAGACGTCTTTTGAAAGAACACCTGCAACCGCGTCATTTGTTTACGTCGTTGAAAATGTTATAAAAGCTAAGAAATTTTATATTGAGTCAGTCAGTCAGCTCTAGCTGCTGAATCTAGTCGCCTCTATGACTTAGAGCGACAACAGCCCCTTCTCTGGAGAGAACCGAACTTTCGCCAAAGTGACTTCAGAGCTGATACAACGTTTCTACGAGCGAGCCGAGCATTATCGAGCGAGCTCATAACGCATCCGACGAAAGTCGACGCCGGGAAAAAGTTTCCTGAAGATCTCTGAAACGTATTCAATAGTTTCAGAAGATACCCGAAGGCGCAGAAAGTCCTCCACGAAGCGACTCGAAGCAAACCCGAGCGTTTCCGAGGCAAAACCGAACATAGCCGAGGAGAACTAAAGACGTAGGACGACTCCCACGAGCAAGCCGAAGCGACTCGAAGCAAACCCGAGCGTTTCCGAGGCAAAGCCGAACATACCCGAGGAGAACTAAAGACGTAGGACGACTCCCACGAGCAAGCCGAAGCGACTCGAAGCAAACCCGAGCGTTTCCGAGGCAAAGCCGAACATACCCGAGGAGAACTAAAGACGTAGGACGACTTCTACGAGCAAGCCGAACGCAGCCGAAGCAAACCCGAGCGTTTCCGAGGTGACCCGAAGATACCCGAAGGAGTAGGAAGGCTTCTACGAACGAGACGAAGCAAACCCGAACGTTTCCGGGGTGACCCGAAGATACCCGAAGGCGTAGGAAGGCTTCTACGAACGAGACGAAGCAAACCCGAACGTTTCCGAGGTGACCCGAAGATACCCGAAGGCGTAGGAAGGCTTCTACGAACGAGACGAAGCAAACCCGAACGTTTCCGAGGTGACCCGAAGATACCCGAAGACGAGGAAGGACCTAAAAGGGATAAGCCGAACACTTACGAGGAGGACCAAGAGTCCGAATCAACAGCAGTTGCGTGCTTCAGCCAACATCCAAGGAGCATTCGTGACCTGTTAGTGAGGCTGTGAACAAAGTGACCCAACCAAAGAGAGGTTGTTGAACAAAGTGACCCAACCAAAAGAGAGGTTGTTGAACAAAGTGACCCAACCGAAGAGAGGTTGTTGAACAAAGTGACCCAACCAAATACGAGAGGTTGTTGAAGTTGTGAGTGCCACTTAGTGCTCAACAAAGATCCAGACCACGGATCGTTATTCAAGTGTCAGACCTGTGCCGATACACCATCCCAGTGACTTGTGACGTGTGGCTAAAGTGACCTCACGTTGTACCCATTGTTACAACCGTAAGTACTGAACTGATTCCTAAGCTTGCACGGTTGGCAATCTCAAGATAGCCCCGTCACGTCACTCAGAAGTAGTTAGTTGGTTTGGTACCCGAAGGCAGCCTTACCCATTCTAGGCGTTAATTGACTAGGTACCCCGAAGGGAGCCTTATCCCCTAGAACCCCAACTGAGTGTCTCAAATATCTCTCTCTATTATTAAACTGCCAGTATCTAGCGACCACCCCCTTTTTATTATCCCCCTGTGTGTGGGATCATTAGCCCTTTGGTCAAGGTGTCTCAGTAGACAGTGTATATAATATCAATCTATGTATATATCTCTTAATATTTAGTGTTGCCTTAAGCCATTTCTTTATAGTCCTGCGTGGCTATTGTTTTTAGTGACCGAGTTGTGGTAATAAATTCATGTGGTTTTATACAACTCTTTCATTAACCTTCGACACTAATATAAGCCCTATCCTGGAACACCCAGTGAATAAGTGTAGTGCCATCCTGAAGGAAGGACGCCACGTCTCCCCGTATTAGAGTACTACAGCTATAAGAGCTCAGGTAATTCGAATAACCTTATCTTGAGTAATTCCTATAAGCTGAAAGGTAACAAACTAGTAGTTCAGTGTTCGGTCTTTCAGAACTCGTCATTCAAGAACCGTTCGCAACGGTTCTAACAGTTCTGGATGGTGGGCTAATATTTGAAATTCTGATAAATCCGGATCATGCGTAATTGTCATTCGTGTCAGCTTTCGCATTTTTCTGGTTATGTTTATCGTATTTATGTTGAACTTCATAGTTTGGAGTTGTTGTTTGGTTTTTAAGATTACAGTTGTTTTTATTCACACCCATTACATCAATTTTGTAATAGCCAAATTAAACAGCAATAAGTATGTGATTTCAAATTTCTTCAAATGGTAGTTTATTGTTTTAGAAATTACTTCAGTTACTATCATGTTCTTGAGTCTAGCAAGTGATTCTTTCTCTAAGAATAAAGTGCATGTAATGGTACAATTATAGGAACCTGCGAACATGTGAAAAATTAATTTATAGTTATAATATATCCGTAGACAAACCGACATATTTGTTAAACTTAGACAATCTAGTATTTAGTATGTAAACTAAATTTACAATTTTTGATTCGATGTGTCCTCCTTGAGATTTAAGAAAAATAAAGGAATTCTCTGATATCAATATATTAGATATCCGAACAATCTCTTATATGTATGTATTTGTATCAGCCTGAGACGTCATGAGACTTTCAATAAATTGCAAATTAATGTGACCCCGGACTTGTATGACACAAAACGTTCACAGTCTGATTGATGTAAATACCAAATCATGTAGGTATCACAATTCAAATTACCAAAAAGGCTTCAATTCTCAATATTCTCCAAAATGGATTAAAAGAGTGTACTACTTCACAGATTAAAAATAATCTTAAAAAAATATCTTGGGCATAATCTTTTAAATGAATAAATAAACAAAAAGAAAAGCAGCTGG
Organism: Amphimallon solstitiale; assembly: GCA_963170755.1. Taxonomy (NCBI): domain Eukaryota; kingdom Metazoa; phylum Arthropoda; class Insecta; order Coleoptera; family Scarabaeidae; genus Amphimallon; species Amphimallon solstitiale. The sequence goes on along the minus strand of OY720676.1, from coordinate 86,428,542 downwards.
CTTTGAACATTGAAAATATATTGTAATATATTTGTTTAAATCCATTATGTTTGTTGATTTTATAGTTATGTAATACATATTTATTAATGTGTGTGTGTATTTGATGCACCTGCCAATTATTAATAACAACTTGTATTAAAAATCCTTGTTTTATTTACCCGGCTTATCAGAAATATCCATTACAAAATTTAGAAAAATGTATTTCTTCTAAACAACATCTTCATTACTTTTTAAATCCTGTCGTAATTTTGGTAGAGATGCATTTGCTATTAAATATTTATTCCGATTGATATTTCTTCCCATCAGTTTGGTGTTTTTGAATATTTCTATTACTAATGTTGGTAGTACAAATTTCCCTAAACAATTTTAAACTGTTCGGGCCTTGAGGATTTCGAACTGTTCTGGAACCAGGATTTGGCTGGACATGCGCATTATTATCAGAACTACTAATTCCAGAAGGGTTCCGGAACTGTTCAGAACTGGACGTTTGAACAAACCTATAATGTCCGTTACTTACAACATCTACAATTTTTTTGATTAAAAGTTTTACCAAACCATATACATTGCAAAATTATTTTAATTATACAGTTTCCTTCGTTTACTCTGTAACATATCCAGCTATTATTACTACATTAATATAATGTATAACATAAGCATTAAACGTTCGGATATCATTTCTCACTACTGTATAATAATAACATATTTAACAAGTTAATAAAATAAAACACTATTAAAAATAAGTAAAGAGCATATAATAAGCAACATTAATTTTATTATCAATTTCAATAATTATTTAAAACGATTATTTCATTTTGTAATAATTATATAATGAATACCAAGTCGCGCGTCATAAAATTTACTTCGAGATGTAACTTCTTTGCACACAAAAAGTGGATCTGTAATAGGATTGGTGAAAGAGACTGACATAATATACATACGTTAACTTAATGTGTTCTGTGATTCGCGATTTCGCAATCGGCAATTTACTCGAGTAAAAGTGGGCAAAATATTTCAGACGGCATCGCTACTGCTTTTTTTGGCGAACTTATTTCGTTCGCTGATGGGTACTCCGCTAATATAGACTCGGTCAGTGGACTAGAGAGTAAACTCATCGGTCACTCGACTAACTCGCACTTGCAGCGGCTTCGAGAATGCGAGGTGTCCGCAAAATTATTTCATACTACGCTCTCAGTTTAAAAAAAAATATATAGTGGATCGTCGCATCACCACCAATATACTCTTCCCCATATATAATCAACGGAAGTCTTCTAATCTTATGTACTAGCAAAAAGAAGTATTGATAACAACCTTCATGTTCATATCAAATACTAACGAAAATTGCATTAGAACTAAGAACTAACAACAGTAATTGCAGAAAATAGTAGCAGTGGTAGTGTCAATTGTTTTACTGCATATTAAATAGCGTCAGACATGAATGACAATAACAGTACAGCTCCTGAAATGGTGATCGATACATTTTCAAACAGTTTGTTATTATTCTTAGTGCTCTTTTAATGTGTTAAGTGACTTAAAATTTGAGATTCTATACTTCTAACTATAATATCTATAAGGTAAGTCTATAGATTTTATTTATTATTTAATAGCAAACAATTTTAACAAATATAATAATATAAACTATAAACAATTAAGTAAAGGACGAATAAAATACATAATAAATTTGTACACATACCTATGTATTTAAATTAGAAATATGAAAGGTTTATATGAAATAAATAAGCTTGAACGAGTGTTTTAACTTATATTATCGTATTGCAAATTTTACCTTTTAAGCTTCGCGCAACAAAAACGATTGTTATTCATATTTAACAAGTGTTTTAATTAAAATACATATCCGATGTGTGTATACCCAAGAATGTACAACTTAAGCATTAGAGTGTATAACCTCTTTCATTACCAAAGAATTGTATAAATATTACGAGTTTAGTAAAAGTACACACCAACATTTTTAAAAATTTACATTATATGTATTTATATATTATATAAATGCAAAAATAATAACTTTTGTTATTAATTACAAGAGGATTTAGTAACCTGGAACGAATGTCTGATTAATTACAGCTATTTCTCTATTTATAAATAACTCCAGATGATGATTTACATTAGAAAGTATAATTATCAAATGGACCCTAAAATATTTTCGATCTTAAAAACTTTAGAAATAGATTTTAGTAACTGTTATACTACTCATGAATAGAAAAAATAACATACCAAAAATGAATACATATATTTATTATGGCAATATATGGTCTTAAACTAAGTTTTAACAATATTCTTTAGAAGTAGACATACTTATAAGAAATATTGAAACATGGAAAGAACTTTGATGATATTAGATTTCTCACTGCAAACCTTTGATATAAAAAAAGTTCTTGTCAATACGATTAGTATCAGTAATGTTTCTCTATTCTACGTCTATTCATTTATACAAACAATAAGACATAATATTAGTATCGTATTTTTTATTTAACATATTTAATTAAGAATAATAATTACATGATAATATATAGGATATACAGTATATAAAACAAATACTCCTTTCCTGCTGGAGCAGTATTTTATTGTAGAAGATAGTATGTGTTACGTATTAAAAATACTTTTTTAGCATGTGTATACATAAGATTTCAAAATAAAAAGTCAAATGTAGATTATATTTCATTATTATTATTTTTAGAAATATTGCAGTTTGTACAAGGATCCCACATTGATTTCATTTTATAGCCATTATAACTTGACAACCATACGACATTAATCTAATAGGCTATGAGCGTTACCCTAGGTAAACCGGCATCCAGATTCCAGATATAAGAATCAATATTGACGCGCGTGGTAATAATTGCGAATACAAATGCGCCTGCACAGATTGCAATTCTTATGAACATTATATTTCATAATGTGGAACTATATTCAGTACATAGTATAGTATATTAACGAACGAGTGTCATAAGACACGTCCTATTGCATGAGCCCAAGTTTAGGACACGACGAGCACAGCGAGGATTGTCCTAATGGGCAAGTACAATAACACCCCTATTCTGTAACTTGATCGTTACGCATTATCGAACGCATTTCACCCAAAAATCGATTCGGTCGAAAATTCGTATTCTCTACTTGGTCGATCGTTATGGAATCGTTGGAAAGTCGTTATGAAGTTGTATTCCATTACGACTAGTAAACAGCTGTCGTTATGCAGTGCTAAAAATTTGTGTGCGAATGAATATTGTAGTAAAATATATTTTACTTTGATTTTAATTTTAATTAGACGAAATAAGTATGGATCAACATTTTTTATTATTGGTATTGGCGAATATTGATGAATTTTAAAATAAATTTAAAGAAGATTTTTTTGTTAAAGTAATATGTATTTTAGGAACAATTATATAGAAAATAGGTATTTAAGAGATACAAGTAATCCCTTCCAATTATCTGAAAATAATTCTATTAATTTGTTTAGATTAAATAAACAATTGGCGGACAATTTAGTTAATATACTGTCATCTCACTTGAATATTTGACAAAGAATATCTGCTGTACCAAATGTTTTAAAAATATTAACGACGATATACCATAAACCATATCACCACCAGGAACTCTGTGGAGAGATACATAGGATTATTGAAAATGAGGTGTCTCTACATCAACAAACACTTCACTATAATCCTGCAACTCTGGCAGAAATATTTATTCATGTCCTATTCTACACAATATGGCAGTCGAGGGTAATATACCCGACCCTGCAAATGAAAATATTGACATAGATAACATTCCATATCATGGAGACGATAATATTGGCTTCATGAAAGGAGAAGAGTTATGGAGCAGTATATTCAAAATAACTTTAGATAAATTAAGGGAAAACTACATAGTTACCTCGTTAAATTTGTTTTAATTTCATCTAATTAGTGAATTCATTAAATTATGCATTAAAATTTAAGTAATATTTATGATATACGGGCATAAAATTAAAAAGAAAATTGCAGGAGAAATATTTTTATTTATATAGTACCTCATAATTATATAGTATAAAAATAATGAAAGTAATATATGATCAGCATTCATTTTAATCTGTATCACTTTCTGGATCAGACATATTTGCTCAGTAATTTTCATTTTTGTCATTTTGTATTTTAAAATCTGTTATTTATATAATTTTCTTCAAATTTAGCCGGTGTAAAATTCTGAAGTGCAGTTTATTTGAAACATCCAACTGTTTTTCTTGTGATGCCTTGTATTCATCAAGTGCACTATTTAATGACATCTTCAACATAGTTTTCCTGTAACAAATATGACAATATCAGTAGAAGTTACAATTACAGTTAGAATACGTAAAATTAATTTTATCAGAATAAATTTAAATACACTTTGAACTATTTTTTATGCCTAGTAATTAATTAATTTTAAATACCTTGGAGATTTTATGCCTTCTGGTGTTTCTTCCAAAAAAGTGGATGTAGATAGAGTAGGACCACCGGTTTGTTGTTGCTATATATTACCCAGCCTTGTCTTATTTTAGTACTGGAATTCCAATCTTTAAATGTCTACAAAAAAAAAAAAGATATATAAAAACATACCTAGCCATTTATATGTTTAGTATTTTAATAAAATATCTTACATAACTCTAATGTAAAAAATATGATGTTTAGTAATCAATTTCATTCAATAACATTACTTGCTTTTAGAAAGAAGTTCGTCATTCATTTATTAATTTCAAATGACAGTATCAGGAAAGCATAAGGCATTTTATAAAATGCTAATAGTTTAGGGATAAGAAATTTATAATAATTTATAAATATAATGAATACAAACTCTCGTCCACTGGTATTTTGTTTTTTTGTGGGCCATCTCCACATGCATTTAAAATACCTTGTAATTCATCCCATATTTTGATCATCTGGTATATTTTTATTCGCTCTTAATGAATGTTTACTTCTCATAAAATCTAAATAAATGGGTTTGCTGTTGGGCAGTAACTTTACCACTTCATTTTTTATTATCCTTTTTAATCGCAGTTGAAAAATCAACTTGCTTAACACTCAAAACTCCATTAAGAAGTAAATTTGAAAATAACGTACCGTCAAGGAATCTAACCATAAACTTTAAATATCAAAATTTGTTTTACGATGATACAATATACTATACAAAGATATACGCTTTGTGCGGAATTTACAAGAGGTATATTTTTACAATCCTGGCAAAGAACATTTTACTATAAAACATCTGTTAAAAATAGTACGTCCTTATAGGTATTTTCGGAAATTAAACCCGGTCATTGGGGTTACAACACGGTTAGCACGAATGCGTTCGTTAATTCAGTCGGGTTAAAACAACCTTGTTCGTAAAATCTAAAAAGTAACCGGGTTCAACAACCCGGTTCGATTTTCATAACACTGGTAAGTGAGTAGGGTAATGCAGGTTGTTTTATCCCCTCCCCGGTCCATTTCTTCTGTCGTATTGCCAGTACAGCTAAATTATGTTATGAAGATAGCTATTTATAAGGTTATATGCAGACGTTTACGTTACGTTACTCAACGTCACCACAATTGCGTTCGGAAATGTTTCATTTAACCGGGTAAAGTTACTGAACCTGTTAGGTACTTTCTAACCGGGTCAGGTTAATGCTATACATTTTTCGAAAACGCCTGCTACCCTCTTGTAATTAAATTATAAATGGCCAAGGCCCTAAACAGATTCGGTACCCAAATTCCAAGAAGGTAGTAAGTCAGACACCACCACGGTAATTAACCTTCTATTTAAATTTAGGAAGACGCTTGTCTATTAAATAATCACCAACTTACAACACTCAAGTCTTACCTCTTACTTCCCAGGGGTCGATGTTAAATATGGGAGTCAGCACTGCCTCCAGCTACAGTCAGAGAAGGGCGAGTTCGAACACAGTACTAAGTCGAAGGTTAAGTTGTCAGGGCGCCTATCCGTAAAAAAAATATGCTGAGCCCAACAGATATTCAGACTTATTTAATTAGCTAGGCCGGAAAATTGAAATTTACTGTTCGAAGTTCTCGAAATTGACATAAATTCTACCAAAACTGTTTGGCCAATAATTTCTACGCTCTGGATAATATCAGGAAAATTTACACAGTCACAGTACCTTAAAGAAAATCACATCCACAGCTACCATACACGATACCTTCTACGGATCCACACGTTACAAGAAAACTGCTCTCATATCTTCGGCTAACGACATCTCAAGAAATTAGCGTAGGAAGGCTACAGTATTCCATTAATCTGCACCTTAATTATGTCTTCACCGCAAGATCCAGCAATAAATTTCCTTGGATCGTAAGTTTACCATAGCACGTGGTTCTTAAATCTTAACCCAACAAAAGTGCTCAAATGAGGTCTATGCCATGCACTAACACTAGCAGCTATATTTGAATATAGAAACAACACAAATTAAGATCGATTAGACACGTGGAAAATATACTTACAGCAGCTTAAACAATTCCCAAGCCACGACAAACAATATCCTCAACAAGTTTATTATAATAACGCCAAATCACATTAATGCTTGAGAAACAACATTAAAATCCGCCTGTACTAGCGATTGCACACGATATAACTCAAAAATTCTTCATTTCTCAAGTAGTGTCTAAGGAACTGCATCTGCTCTGTGATGTTTAATGCTTCTTCGATGACCGTTAAAGTTCAAAAGAGAGAGATTCTAACATGTCAAAAACCGACCTCGAGCGTAACACGAACATTTGCCCTAAAGACCGAGCGACCTAAGCTGATATTTTAAACATTCGACACAAACGCAGATTCAAATGACAATAGAAAAATGGAAAATAATTATAATTAATTTGTTACATAAATCTAAGCCCCAAAAGGAACTCTAAAACTAAATTAGAAATAATTATAATACTTATTATTTATTAATAAACTGCCGAAACCACTAAATAAAACAAGTGCGCCATCTACCCGCCAGGGAAGGTATACATTACGCACATGAGTAATGCCAAACCGCTCGACAGTAGGAGTCTTATGAAATTTCTCACTAGGTGGCGGAAAGAGTTGATAACATTAATTTAATCCAAAAAGCCAAGATAATTTATTTAATCAAACGATAAACTAAAACTCTCAATTCAGAGATAAAATACAACAAAATAATTGTAACACGCCTTATGAATAGTTTTACGTATATAACCTACAATCCCGGCAATTCTTTACTGATATCGCTTAAACAGCTAATACATTGGCGATATGAAGATGGTAACATGTGTACAGTCCCTGGTGAAAACATTGAATTTTCGTTCTATGACCGATATCCACCGAACTCATAACGATGTTACTTACTGAATACGCTTTCCAGCGAAAATCGTTACGGACGGGATAACGACAACTTGCTTTACGATAATCGTTCGCATAACGATCAAGTTACAGAATAGGGGTGTAAGTGTCTTACGACACGAGTAGCAATTATGAGAAACAGTATATGAAATTTGAAGAATGGTGTAAGGAAAAAGAACTTCATATTACATCAGAAAACGCTTTAATTGCCTATTTTCATTTACAACATACTAAATCTAAACCATCTACTTTATGGACAATTTATTATATGCTGAGGTCTTGTTTAACTATATATAAGAAGGATGTAGATATATCACAGTATAAGAAATTACAGGCTTTCCTGAATCGTTTATCTCAAGGTTAGGTACCAAAAAAGTCTAAAATCTTAGAAGGACTTTTTTTTGATTTATCGCAATGGTCAGTGTATTAATAGTCCAATGGGTATTAATATCATTGGCAAAATTCCGAAAGAGAGTTTTTTGAAATTGCCATATCCAGAGGTGATGATTTGTTGACCTTAAAAATCATGGGGGTTGGAAGTCCTCAGCTGTGGCTGAGGGTTATATTGAATCCTCTCTAAATAAAAATATTAAGATATCTCATATGCTCGGATCTCAAACTAATACAAACATTCCGGGATCTTCAAACGAAAATACTACAGTCGATGGGAACAGTTTTCAACAAAATATTCTATCAACAAGTACGAATAGTTTGCCTGGTGTTACTATAAATACCCAAGAAATCATCTCATCTATCTATCAACGTATACAGTAACTGCATAATTCAAGAACATAATTCGAGAACATAATACAAAATAAAATTTGAATAGATTCTTGTTGAAGAATGGATCGTTGCAACTTCATTTTATTTATTTTGCCTATACTGATATATATTTCTAAAACTTGAAAATTTTTCGATGAATACCGACCACACAAATTATTATAGTTCTAATAGTAGTTTATACAACGCAACGAGTCAATAATGATAGTTATTATTGAACCGAGTTACTCCCTCGCCGCTTCACGGCTCGATTCGTAAATTCACTCTCGGGAATAATAGTCATTATTGCGAGTTAGTATACAATATTTTACTTCGTTTCATTTTTGTACATTAGTTTACACATCTTGTATTGAGGATATAGATTTCATTTTAATTTTTTGACAATAGAATTACACATTTCAAGTAGCCACCCTCGAAAAACTAAATTGAACTAGATCATCTATAAACGCACATTGTGTGTTTACAGGTTATAAACGCCTCATTTTTGATGCGTTAATAGCGTTATAATGGCATCAAATTAGAAAAACATCTTTAATTTTTTTCCCAGCAGGTAAAATATGTAAAATAACTTCAAAATAGAATTCATCGCTCTTACATTTTTAGTTCCATATCTTTCTAAGAAACATTTATATGCACTGCTAACTAAATTATTAAAGCATCGAAATTGGTCTAACCAAGAGTATTGGCAAACATTAGAAGTAAAAGACATTATAACATAACCATCATATGACTCAAAAATCATATATTTGCGTGATGCGTATTTAAAAAGGTTCGGTGATGAAGTAAAGCGTAATAGTAGATTAGTATTTGGGGTAAAACACACGCACATGTAGGTATTTGTACCCATGATGCAGTGGAATTTTGGACATCGTTCATATATCACACATACTTATTTTATAAACTAATGATATTCGTAATCAAATAGTAATTTTCAGTAAACATGTAACCTATCCACTAAACATTTTTCGAATTTCGCGAGAGTTTTAAGTTGTCAACGAAAACAACAGAATAAAATACAGGTCGCGCAACCTCAATTCTATTGGGAAATTACTAGACAAACCGTGTATTCAAGCAGAAGATTGGTCAAAAAGAGGTAGAAAATTAAGAATTTGAAATATAATTTAGTTGGTAGGCTTTTCTCAGAGGTGAAACCAGAAATAGCAATTGCATACTTTTATAATGCATTTAATGTAATTTGTATTTACGTCTTGTTTTATTTCCTCAATTTATTGAAATTTGATCTGGTTTTATTAATTTTTGTCTGGATGTAGTAGACAGACAATTGTTGGAAATGAAAACCCCGAAGTATGACTTTCCTGTTTTACTTAAAGAAAAGCGATGAAGGGAGTGTTTTATTTGGAAATTATTGGTATATACATTGTAATTATAGCAGAGAAATTCTGTAATAATTTACGTACGCCGGAAATCCCTTGCGATCATGGCAACAGCGCTCAATGGAAATATATTATCATGACTTGAAAATATTCGTATTCGTCTCATAATCTAGAACAGTTGTCATTATGTGACATTTATGATATCACACGATCCTAAAAATATCATTATCTTTACGCAACCTATACATTCTTTTTTCATTACCTTTCTTTTTATTATCAACATTAAAGTTTGTTGAATTTTGGTATTATAATCATAGCGCAATTGTCGAAGATTTTGGAGAAAATAATTTTTAACCAGTTATTCACTTTTATTAGCAATAACAGCATACTTCTTGCATTTCAATCTGGGTCTAGAAGTGGCTACAGTTGCGAAACTGCATTGTTAAATTAACGGATGACGTTATTACCGCTTCTGATGAGGGCCTTATTACGATACTCACTTTTATACTTTAGTAAGGCGTTTGACACTGTGGATCACGATACGTTGATTGATATTTTAAGAAGTATTAGCTTTAGTCCGACAGCGGTGTGATTGATTGCTGATTACTTGACTGATAGTAGGCAAAGTGTCATCTTGCAGAGTAGGCAGTCTCTGCCGTTGCCTGTGAGACTCGGGGTCCCTCAAGGCTCGATCATCGGACCTTTACTCTTCTCTATATACATAAGTAATTTGCCAAATGTAATCAAACACTCACGGTATCATATGTATACGGATGATGTACAGTTGTACAAATCGTTTAGGCCTGACGCTTGGCAGTAGGGAGTTGCAGATATCCACAGGGATTTAAGTTTGGTTCATGCTTTCTGTGGACAGCATAATCTTCACGTGAATCCGGCTAAATCACAAGTCATTTTGTTTGGTAAATCGAAAATTTGTGATTAACTTCGGGAGTCTGTAGTTATTGAGGTGAATGGCACAGCTGTGCTCATTGGTAGTAGTGTGAAGAACTTGGGGATGGTACTAGACAGCTTGTTTAGATACCGCCAACAAATTGGTAAATATATTCAACGAGCCTTCCTTAATTTAAAATCACTGTATCCACACCGCACCGCTTTGGGTACAGCTGTCAAATCAACGCTTTGTGAGTCTCTTGTGTTGTCTAACTTCATCTATTGCTCTACATTATATAATGCTGCAATAGATCAAGTGACCGAGTCGCGGATTCAAAGAATACAGAATTCGTGTCTTCGATATATTTTCGGCATACGGAAGTATGATCATGTAACTTATAAATTGTCCGAGTGTGGCTGGCTGAATATGAGACAGAGACGCAAGTTGAAGAGTCTGTGTTTATATCACAAAATATTAACTTGCAAAACCCCTTCATACTTGCACGATAAGATCAGATATCGTTGTGATGTACACAACATCACAACTCGTTTCCGAAATCTCATTTCGCCACCGCTGAGCCATACTTCCGTCTTCAAAAGATCATTTTCTTACGACATTTATTCCAGTTACAATGACATACCTGATCACTATAAAACTTTATCAGTCGACTGTTTCAAGATGAGGCTGAAGCGTGACCTTATTCTGAATGGCTAGTTATTGCTATTTACTCTTATGTAGCTAGTTTAGGCATGCTATAGTTACAGCTATAATATCTATTGTCCTTTTACTTTCTTATACGTAGGTAGTATAAGGAAGTATTGTGATGATGAAAATTTTCAACTTCGAGATTTTTGCAGATGTCCACGTTTTGAAGTCCCTTGATACCGAAAAAGTGGTTTTAAAAAAAATGTATCTCTCTCTCTCTGTGTGTGTCTCTCTCTCTGTGTGTGTCTCTCTCTGTGTGTGTGACCACGATAGCGGTCAAACCGCTGGAGATATCAATTCCAAATTTTGTATTTACGTGTATAATCTTCCTCTTGAGATCTGATTAGTTTTTCAGTAAAATCAGTAGACCGGAAGTAGTAGTTTACTTCAGTGAAAAAATTGAATTGCCAATACTTCGTCAATTACTAAGTTTAAACAAATTTATAAAGACTTCAAATATACTCAAAATTAAATTTGAGAAGAATTTTATTAAAAAAGTTTTTCGAAATTCCAACCGGAAATAGGTCTTTTACTCTTATCGAAAATCAGTTTTTTGAAAATAATTCGCAAGTTATGCTTTTTAGACAGGTACGTTACGAGTATAAAAGTATTTAAAACTTAATTTTCAATATATTTTGTATAAAAAAAATGTCAAAATTCGGACCGGAAGTAACACTTTTATTCTTATCGAATAACGATTTTTTGCAAATATGCATTTTATATATATTTGTCAAGAGTACAAAAGTATTTATAGCTGGATTTGCAATATTTTTTGTATACATAAAATTTCAAAATTCGGACCGGCAGTATTACCTACTTTTACTCTTAGCGAGTAGCACTTTTTTCGAATATCTTGCAAAGTATGCATTCTATAGAAATTTATTAAGAGAATACAAGTACTTAGAACAGGATTTTGAATAATTTTTGTACAAAAAGAATTCTGAAAATTTTTAATTTGAAACGCTGATACGTATAAGAAAGTAGTGTGGTGGCCACACCTAATTTTTTTATCAGGGTTTAGGTGTAAAAACAGACCTAGTCTGAACCTCACCCTGCGGTTCGCTTCTAATTATTTTATTTCTTCTTTATATTATATTATTGTGAATTTTTCTAGTGTATAGAAAGCGAATAAAGATTAGATTATTATTATTATTATTATCATCATTATTATTTATTTTTCTAATAACTGTTCCTTACATTCTAACATTTAAGAAACTAAACTTGGAGTCTGTGGCTTGATACTAAACAAAAACACTAAAACACCTTTATCACACTAAAGCTCAAAAACTAAAATCGTATTTAGTTTTTTGTGCTTTCGTGTGGTAAAGGTGTTTTAGTATTTATTGTAACAAAATTATAAATAATGAGACAGTAAAAAAAAATAAGTAGATAAGACCTTTTTATAATTTATTTTTATTACATTTTGTTTTTACATATACGTATAACATTATTTTTTGCTAATTTGGTTCCTTTTCCTGAAGTATTTTGTTCATGTTTTTGTGCTATTTTTTTGCATTTCTTTAGAAGATGCTTTTTTTATGAAATTACGATGTATTATAACAAGTTAATATTAACTGTCAAAAATACATACATACATACTATGAAAATACTGTCTCCAACTTTGGTATAGTATGATTACGTGCATTCTTGATTTTTGCCTAGAAGGCTAGTGTCCCTTATAGATGACCTATAACTGAACAATTTTTTCTCTGGGGCTTGTCAAAGTGCCAAAATTTGCAAAATTTGCATAAAATGAAGGTGACTCTCTTGAGCAAATCGTCAATTTTTACGATAGAAACCCTTGAATTTTGCATAGTTATATTACAACATGTTCTACAAATTACCCTTTTTCCGTTTTGAAAAATTTGTATTAGAAGCGATTTTATTCAAAATTTTCGGAATGTCAGTAAAATCGCCTTGGATGCAATAAAGCATTGTCAGTTTTTGAAATAGAAGGTTGAAGGATACTAATTATTCTACGGCTGAAGCTCTACCTGGAAAATTTTTCCGTTTTAAAAAAAATTTGGGAAAATATTTTCACGAAACAATGTATATTCCGCAGCCTCGCTTTTGTCCACGTTTTGAAGTCCCCTGATACCGAAAAAGTGGTTTTTAAACTCTCTCTCTCTCTCTCTCTCTCTCTCTCTCTCTCTCTCTCCCTCTCTCTCTCTCTCTCTCTCTCTGTGTGTGACCACGATAGCGGTCAAACCGCTGTAGATATGAATTCCAAATTTTGTATTTACGTGTATAATCTCCCTCTTGAGATCTGATTAGTTTTTCAGTAAAATCGGTAGACCAGAAGTAGTAGTTTACTTCAGTGAAAAAATTGAATTTTGCCAATATTTCGTCAATTAGTAAGTTTAAACAAATTTATAAAGAATTCAAATATACTCAAAATTAAATTTGAAAAGAATTTTATTGAAAAAGTTTCTCGAAATTCCTACCGGAAATAGGTCTTTTACTCTTATCGAAAATCAGTTTTATGCGAATATTTCGCAATTTATGCTTTTTAGACAGATACGTTACGAGTATAAAAGTATTTAGAACTTCATTTTCAATACATTTTGTATAAAAAAAAATTCAAAATTCGGACCGAAAGTAACACTTTTATTCTTATCGAATAACGATTGTTTGCAAATACGTCGTAAATTATGCATTTTAAATATATTTGTCAAGAGTACAAAAGCATTTATAGCTGGATTTGCAATGTTTTTTTTTACATGAAATTTCAAAGTGCGGACCGGAAGTATTACTTTTACTCTTAACGAGTAGCACTTTTTTTCGAATATCTTGCAAAGTATGCATTCCATAGAAATTTATTAAGAGAATAGAAGTACTTAGAACAGTATTTTGAATAATTTTTGTACAAAAAAAATTCTGAATATTTTATAATTTGAAACGCTGATATGTATAAGAAAGCAGTGTGGTGGCCACACCTCATTTTTTTCCATGCACACACCTTGGATGTGTTATAGCTTTGATACAATAAATACTAATATAAATGAACGACACCATAAAGAATTCAGTCTACATATGAGACTTTAAACACAAAATTACATAAGCGAACTTAGGAAATATTTCTATTGAAAGAAAACTCAACGGTTAGACAATCACTTACACTTTTACTCTTCACAAAGTCCATACATTATACAGAACTTTATAACGGTTTCTATTAAGATTTGACATCCATGTATGTATGACACAGGCATACTTTTCTTATATACTGAATATGGTTTTGTTTCCAGTTTTTACGTCAACGCTTAGCTGTAAATATTATGTATGTACTACAAATACAAGATATTTAGGTTTGTGTACTCAAGCAGTTATTATGCTTGCCAGTATAATAGAAAATATTGACAGTCAAATATTATGGTTCTTTGTCATTTGTTTTCTATAGTAATAATGGATTTGTTTTTCATATTTTTACTTTCGTAGAGAGCGAATGAAAATAGCTCGTAATATCACGCACTTCATATGAAAATAACAACATTACGTTGGAAGTGTTCTAATTCCTACTAATCAGTAATCGACAACAACTACTGACAAAAACATAATTCACGCATATATGAGATGCTCACCCACAAGAAAAAAAACTAGTTATATTACCTCTTTGATGATGGTACAGGTTTTACCGAACCATATTTATATTAGCGAAAATCTAATAAAATTGTAAAATAAGTTTAAAGTCAAATTTTATTTGAAATCTAAACTTTTGAATAATCACAATGTTTCACCAACAGCCTACTGTAGAAAGAGTTAATAATATTACACGACAGGTGAATTATTTCTATGCGATAGCTCACGAAACCATTATGCTCTGTTACTTGAGATTGAACAGATTAATTGAATCATGTATTCTCCTGATTTCTATCGAAGTAATAGTAACGTTTATATATTATTACTTACAACAAGCATTTATTACAATATACATTCATTTCAAAACTTCCCACCCTAAATTTCTGAAAATCTGGAAATCTATGAAAAATTCCCTGAAACACGTAACAAGTATTACGGGGGGGGGGGGCAATTTCTTGAATCATAAATTGACTCACCCACCTTAAACCATTGTGTCTGTGTGTCTGTCTGTGACCACGATAGCGGTCAAACCGTTGAAGATATCAATTCCAAATTTTGCATTTACGTGTATAATCTCCCTCTTGAGAAATGATTAGATTTTCAGCAAATTCGGCCGACCGAAAGTAGTAGTTTACTTCAGTAAAAAACTCGAATTTTGCCAATATTTCGTCAACTACTAAGTTTAGACGAATTTATAAAGAATTCATATGTACTTAAAATTAAATTTGAGAAGAATTTTATTAAAAAAACTACCTACCTACCGGAAGTAGGTTTTTTACACTTATCGAAAATCGGTTTTTTGCAAATATGTCGTAAATTATGCATTCTATATATATTTATGAAGAGTACAAAAGTATTTAAAGTTGGATTTGGAATATTTTTTATATAAATGAAATTTCAAAATTCGGACCGGAAGTAATACTTTCATACGTATAAGAAAGTCGTGTGGTGGCCACACCTCCTTTTTTAAAATATATCAATTCGTTTCGAAGATTTGTAAAAAAATCTTTTAGTTTGTTTAATTCTTGTTTTTTGTTTAAGCTAAATATCTATCACACTTACCTACTTAAAATGTTTTATTTTTGTGTTCAAAGTTATTTTAGAATTAAATTTTTTTTGCAGAAAAATTCAATCCAATATTGTTCAAAATGTTGGCCGTTGATCGCTAAACAATAGTATAGCCGTTGTTCAAAACTGCGGCGTACATTTAAAAACATTTCTTTGAATTCCACGGTAGGCTGCATTAATCCTCTGACGAAGTTTAAATAATTCCATAGAAAAACGTCTAGTGGTATCAAATAAGGCGATCTGGCTATTCCTTTTCGGCCTATCCACTTATTTGGAAATACATTGTCTAACCACCGCCGTACTGGAAGAACATTGTGAGGAGGAGCTCGATCTTGTTACAAATGTAATTCGTCTTCATGAAGTACGGTATTTCCATCTCTATCAAGTTGATTTTCGAGAGCATCAATATTAGCGGATTGATAGTATTTTCAACGTATCCAATGCTTCAAACGAGGAGCACCGGGATAAAAAATGATTTATCCGCTTTTTATGCTATTGCCTGTATTTCGTTTATAACATTATTTTATTGTCCTGTTACAAAACTCGAATCAATGAACGCAAAATCGGTATAAAAACGTTCCTAAAACATGCATTTTTGTTTAATAAGTAACAACAAAAAGAAGGAAAATCATTCTGCATTAAACATAACTAAAAATGTTTTTGAGAAATTTATAAATGTTTTTAATATTGGCTTTGTTCCGATGCTCCTAAAATAGTTTGACTGACTAGAAATACAAAACAAAACAAACCAATACATTTTTTGAAAAATCCTCAAAACGAATCTATTAATTTTAAAAAAGCAAACGCCAAAATTTACTGTATCAAAAGATCTTTAAAATGAGGTACCTCTATACATTTAAGATTTTTAAGAGGATAGCTCCCGGGGGCAGGGGATTAAAGTGGGTGAGTCAATTTTTGGATGCAGAAATGTCCCCCACGATAATAATTCTTACGTGTTTCAGGGATTTTTTTATAGATTTCCAGATTTCTAGAAATTTAGGGTGGGAAATTTTAAAATAAACATCTGTATGTGAATCATTTCCATTTCGCATGACAGCCGCTTATTAGCAGCACCTTTTAAAATTACTTTGTTATACATAGTGTTCCATAACTTGGTGTCTGACCATAATTATAATTTTGTAAATGGAGCACCTTACATATTATTACATATAACATATACCAATATTACTGTTATTGAATGGCAGTTTTTTTAAAAATATCTCGCGAATTATGCATTCTGTAGAGATTTGTAGAGTATATATAGAAATACTTAGAACAGTATTTTGAATCATTTCTATAGGAAAAAATTTTCAAAGTTTCAACCTGAGGTAACAGGTTTATTTTGTGACAAAGACAAAAATATTTAAAACATAATTAGGAACACATTTTAAATAATTTAGAACGCACGTAGGTATAAGAAAGACGTGTGTTGCCCACATCAATATTTTTTAATTTATTTCGACATTATTATTTACATCTTTTATCAGTGCTTATATTTTTATGCTGTCGAGTGCACGAGACGTTGATGTCGTATTTGTTGCATTTCCCAAGTATTTACCTCATTTACAAAAGAATATATATAGAAAGACATTGGGGAGTCATTCTTAAATACCCTGCAGGAGGAAATAATATAAGAAACGGGGATAACATTTTTATGCTCTGAGACTTCAATGCGCGTATCGGAAATGAACCACTTCGGGGTATGATGTAAAAACACAACGAAGAAAAATTCAATGACAGTGTCTTTGTGCCCAACACGAAATGGGTATAAACAGCACCTGCCTTCCAAATAAATGGTTATGCAAACAAACAATAGAAAAGATCTGAAGTCAGTCAAGTTGTGTAGTAGCCAATAGAAAAGTGAAGTGCTGGACGTAAGAACACTAAAATTCTTCTCTCTTGGCAAGAGACAACAAACTAGTTTTTCCATTTTGAACCAATATCATCTTAGGATAATCCTGTCAGAATCGTTATCACGTTGGAAGCCAAATTCTCAAAATTGCTATTTACGTTAGGCGCTCAATTGGTACAATGGCTATTGCGTTTGGCACAAGTTGTTATAAACGCTTTTTAGGCACTTAAATTGTCATACGCGTTGTAGACATTGAGCGATTTTTGACAATGATTCTTTAGGAATAGCAATAATTGGGTTATGTTATTATGGTTACATATGAACGGTGCAGGAAATACTATGCTGTAAGAAAAAATATTTATAAAAAAAGAACGAGGTTGTCTCTAAAGTTTTTATTTAACGAAATAACTAAAGCAATAAGTAGAATTAACGCTCAAAGAAAAAGCAATAATATTTAAGTCAGGTAAATTGTTGCCTTTGTGCATTAGCCTTAAGTTCATAATTAAACGTTAAAATGTAAATGTGAATCTTAACGATAAGATTATATCTGCGTGTGCGAAACTTGGACATAATTCACATGTGCCGTTGGACGTCGATCAGTAGTAGACACTAGCCCACGAAATAAGAACTTCACGTAATGGAAAGATTGAAGTTATAGAATAATGAGAGCTTTCATAAAGAAGCTATGCCTTTTAAAGTAACTCAAAGAACAAGGGGGTAGACAGTATTCTCACCAAGCAGAATATGAGCGGAAACACTACATTCATGAAAATGATAAAGAGTTGATATAATTCAGAGATAACAATATTATATACAGGATGGCGCATTAGTGCGTGGAAGCCCGATTTATGAGATATTATATAAGTTATGAAAAAAAAATTATTGTGGCAAGGTGTAGGTATTCTTAAGCTTCATATTTTAAAATTAAGTACACATATACAAGGTGTTTTATAACTAAGTTGTAGACTTAACTTATATTTTTTTAAATGGAATGCCATACTTTTTGCGTATTTAAAACCTTCTTATTTTTGCGAGCTTCCTCATATAGGGTTTACCTGATCTATTCCGTGTGTTTAAAAAGTTATGACAATTTTTACATTTAAATTAAGGACTTTTGAGAGGGTTAAAAATATACGACCTTTTTTGCATCGTTACTTGCTTTGGGTACGTCTTCTATTTTCCAAAGTTTGTGGATTTAATAAAAAGCAAATATCTTGTATACAGGGTGAGTCAAAACTCGAATCCTTAATTTTCTCATTAAACTTAAACGGAACACCTTCATGTTTTTATGACATTTTGATAGATATTTATCGGCTCTTTTATTTTTGTTAACCATTTCCTGTTCCTAACTGTTAGGGCTTAGTAGATATGTCTATTTAAAATTTAAAATTGATTTTTTTAAAAATTTTATCAACTAACAAGTTACACTCTGTGCGTTATCGATAAAAGAAACGTCAATACTGTGTTGCAGCTGTTGTTCAAACGATTGACTAACGTTCCTTAACATTCCATCATATCTGGTCGTGTTGTTACCGGTACTTGATCAGAGCTGGGGAATGACATTCAAATAGTAATTAATTACAAGTACAAAATACTTTTTTTAAAAGGAATTAATTACAATTACAAGGTACAAGAGATTAAGAAAAAAAATTTCTTCTAATTCCAATTACAAATAAAATGTAATTGACAATTACTTTTCTAATTACAATTACATTTGTTTATAAAATCCGAGGAAAAACTTTTTTTCTGTTATTAGTCTTTTGTTATATATAATATACAAATCGGAACTTAAAATAGGAAATGGGAAAGAAATCAACTATATTCCAACCACCTGTAGAAAAAACAACGTAATTTATTATATAAAAAACAAAACAAATAAAGCAACTATCCAAATATAACAAAAATATGTGATTACAATAATTAGTAACAGAAAGTTGCACCATAAAACTAGGAATGAAAATAAGGTAATTTAGGGTACATTACTTACCCTGGGATGACAAATTTGGGGTAGTATAAGGGATCATATGTATTTTCTCAAAATTATTGCTACTAAAATAATTACTAAACCAGGAAATGTCACGAGTAGCTGTTCAGTGTTTTCATTTCACACATTTGGTAGTGTATTTTTGTATGCAGTGCTTTTCTTAAAGGCTGGTTTTACATAATAATATTTCAACCCTATTTTACACTTTTTTTTCAATTTTTTAAAATATCTTACTGTTGAACTTTAAAATAATATTATTCTTATTGAAGAAGACCAAAAAAAAAGGCTTGAAATTGAAATTTTCCGTAAAAATCAGTGGCTAGTTTTAAAAAAAAGCGCTGTAAAGGTAACATATAGGTACCTTAAATCAACTAATTTTCACCTTCGGAAAGTATTGAAATAAGTACCTTTTATTGTTACATTCAATATAAAATACTAAAACAAGTTTAAACTCAGGATGTGTAATAGCTCCTAAAAGTGCATTAGTATCCTCTAAAGTTAAAAGATGTTTTTCTACTCCCATACTTTAATTGTATTATTAGATATGCCGAACCTGTACTTTAATGATGTCCAATACTATACAGATTTTCATTATGATACAAGTTTATATCCAATAGAAATACAGATTTTTCATTACGATACAAATTTATATCCAATAGGAATGCGACATTCCAATATTCAAACAATATTCAATAAGGCGACTGCATATCTGACACATATACAAATTAAATAAATGTGACAGTTCTCTGCAATTTACGAGTAAGTACGAGACGTTGATGTCGTATTTGTTGCATTTCCCAAGTATTTACCTCATTTACAAAAGAATATATATAGAAAGACATTGGGGAGTCATTCTTAAATACCCTGCAGGAGGAAATAATATAAGAAACGGGGATAACATTTTTATGCTCTGAGACTTCAATGCGCGTATCGGAAATGAACCACTTCGGGGTATGATGTAAAAACACAACGAAGAAAAATTCAATGACAGTGTCTTTGTGCCCAACACGAAATGGGTATAAACAGCACCTTCGGAAAGTATTGAAATAAGTACCTTTTATTGTTACATTCAATATAAAATACTAAAACAAGTTTAAACTCAGGATGTGTAATAGCTCCTAAAAGTGCATTAGTATCCTCTAAAGTTAAAAGATGTTTTTCTACTCCCATACTTTAATTGTATTATTAGATATGCCGAACCTGCACTTTAATGATGTCCAATACTATACAGATTTTCATTATGATACAAGTTTATATCCAATAGAAATACAGATTTTTCATTACGATACAAATTTATATCCAATAGGAATGCGACATTCCAATATTCAAACAATATTCAATAAGGCGACTGCATATCTGACACATATACAAATTAAATAAATGTGACAGTTCTCTGCAATTTACAAGTAAGTACTTAAAATTTGTGCTTTTTTGAAAATATAAACGGTAAAAATGAGGGATAATGACAGTGAAATGTAAAATTTGAGTCCACCAGAAATTATGGAACAAGCCTTAGTAACCACGAACAATTTATTACCAGATAAATTCGCAAAGGTGGATGGAAAATTTTAACCTTAATTTATGAAATGGAATGTTCAAAAAATAATGTTTTATTATGGGGTCGTAGAAAAAATAGTGTATGCAACTCGCATTTAATGGCTATTAAGACACTCGTATTCATTATAATACTCGGTTTCGCCTCGTATTGTAATTTTCTTACTCGTGTCTTAATAGCTATCATTAAATGCTCATTGCATAATACACTATTAAATCTATTATCTAAACCTTTAATGGCACTTTGAAGTATTATATCTCCGCCACTTTTAAACTTCTTTTTACTTAATTTATTTAGTATTTATTTTTAAGTCACTAGACTAGGAAGAAGAACGCCATAAAAAGCTTTGTTCTCACCTTGTAAAATATTTAGGGTCTGTACTAAAAGTGCAGTGACTTCACAATATTCTTGCAGAGTAAAGAATTCGTATTCAGAAAAGCACGGTACTTCTAATTTTTAAAAGAGGATGGAAAGTTTTTGTTTCACGTCCAGTATTTGTTTGATACTGTCATACACGAGTTCCACCTAGTGATTCCAGGGTATGTCGTAAATATGAGTTAATTGGAAAAGTAATTTGTAATTGAACTTTTAAAAAACTAAAAGTATTTAACAAATTATAAATACTTCACGATTTTTCAAGCAATTAGAATTACAAATTACTTGAAAGGGCAAAGGAATTAATTACTAATTACAATTACTTATTTCTAAAGTAATTTGTAATTGCTAATTCCTTTTTGTAAAGTAATTGCCCAGCTCTGTACTTGACACACACGATTTTTTGCGTACAGTCTCACAAAAAAAATCAAAGTTTGTCAAGTCCGGGTATCGAGCTGGCCATAGGACTGGTCCTCCTCAACCCATTGCACCTTTAGGGAAACGTTGTATTGAGGTGGTTATGGATTAATGCAGTGTTATGTACAGGAGCACCATCGTGTAAAAAGCACATTCTTTGACGTATGCTCAGAGGTACAAATATAATGGTAAAATATTCTGAAGAAAGTCGAAATAAACTAAACCATTTACTCGTCTACCAAAAACGAAATTTCCAACTATGCCACCTCAAACATTCAATGACCGCCTAGTTTGGCTATGAGCTTTTTGTAATATGAAGACTGCCGGTAGAATAGTAATCAAAGTTGTGGTTATTTGCGCTTCCATTTTTATGAAATGTTGCTTCTTCTCCAAAAAGTAGACATTCAACGAAATCTATCCGATCATGGATTTGTTGTTGAGCCCATTTCCAAAATTCAACTCTATGGGCAAAATCTTCGTCGTAATGTCGTGAACGTTTGACGTTTTCGTGGGATTTAGGTACAATAGTATTTCCTGCACCGTTCATATGTAACCATAACAACATAACGCAATTATTGCTATTCCTAAAGAATCATCGTCAGAAATCGCTCAATGTCAACAATGCGTATGACAATTTATGTGCCTAAAAAGCATTTATAACAACTTAGTGCCAAACGCAATAGCCATTGTACCTATTGGGCGCCTAACGTAAATAGCAATTTTGAGAATTTGGCTTCCAACGTGATAACGAGTGTGACAGGATTATCCTAAGATGATATTGGTTCAAAATGGGAAAATTAGTTTGTCGTCTCTTCCCAAAGAGGAAGAATTTTAGTGTTCTTACGTTCAGTACTTCACTTTTCTATTGGCTACTACATAACTTCCCTGACTTCAGATCTCAGATGTTTTCTATTGTTTGTTTGCATTACCATTTGTTTGGAAGGCAGATGCTGTTTACACCCATTTCGTGTTGTTCACAAAGGCACTTTCATTGAATGTTTCTTCGTTGTGTTTTTACATCATACCCCGAAGTGGTTCATTTCCGATACGCGCATTGAAGTCTCCGAGCATAAAATTGTTATCCCCGTTTGTTATATTGTTTCCTCCTGCAGGGTATTTAAGAATGACTCCCTAATGTCTTTCTATATATATTCTTTTGTAAATGAGCTAAATACTTGGGAAATGCTACGACTATGGCATCAACATCTTGTGCACTCGACAGCATAAAAACATAAGCACTGATAAAAGATGTAAATAATAATGTTGAAATAAACTAAAGAATATAGGTGTGGGCAACACACGTCTTTCTTATACCTACGTGCGTTCTAAATTATTTAAAATTTGTTTCAAATTAAGTGTTAAATACTTTTATCTTTATCACAAAATAAACCTGTTACCTCAGGTTCGAATTTTGAAAATTTTTTCCTATAGATGTGATTCAAAAAATACTGTTCTAAGTATTTCTATATATATAGTCGTAATAAATCTCTACAGAATGCATAATTCGCGAGATATTTTCAAAAAAACTGCCATGTAATAATATATAAGGTGTTCCATTTGCAAAATTATAACTATGGTCAACCACCAAGTTATGGAACACTCTGTATAACATAAAATAATTTTAAAAGGTGCTGCTAATAAGCGGCTGTCATGCGAAGAAACCCGCTTCGAAATATCTTTTCTCATAAAATCACAATCTGCCCGTGGAAATGACTCACCCACATCAATAAGTTTATTTACTTGGTTTCTTAAGTACTTCCGAAATTTCTATATACACATTGTCACATCGAACAAATAAGGATGACATTGCACAACTTCCGATTAAATTGGAATCTTCTCTACTCTGTGTATCAATTCAAAACGTCTGGCGACGCGGTTATGATAAAACTAATCTCAAATTATGTTTCAAATGTGCAAAGATCAAGAAAAAATACTACGCGTTGGTAAGAACAAATAAGAAAAGGGAATAAAAATATTAGTAAGATTCCACAAAAAAAAAAAGAGGTGTGGCCACCACACGACTTTCTTATACGTATGAAAGTGTTACTTCCGATCCGAATTTTGAAATTTCATTTATATAAAAAATATTCCAAATCCAACTATAAATACTTTTGTACTCTTCATAATTATATATAGAATGCATAATTTACGACATATTTGCAAATAACCGATTTTCGATAAGAGTAAAAAACCTACTTCCGGTAGGAATTTCGAAAAGTTTTTTTAATAAAATTCTTTTAAAATTTAATTTTAAATACATATGAATTCTTTATAAATTCGTCTAAACTTAGTAGTTGACGAAATATTGGCAAAATTCGATTTTTTCACAGAAGTAAACTACTACTTCCGGTCTGCCGATTTTACTGAAAATCTAATCAGTTCTCAAGAGGGAGATTATACAATTAAATACAAAATTTGGAATTGATATCTCCAGCGGTTTGACCGCTATCGTGGTCACAGACGGACAGACACACAGACAGACAAACAGACATTTCTTAAAAACCACTTTTTCGGTATGGGTCGATTACCCAAACAGACGATACACGTCATAAAGAATAATTTCGGTCCAAGTAACATTAAAGTACAATAATACCTACTAATCCTAATATTATTCTAGCTTCCGGTAACGTTTTATGTTACCAGAACTGTACGCCGTTGCAACATATAAAATGGTAACATTTTATTCTGTCAAATGTCATACTGTCATAGTTGTTTACATTTTTCAGTCACTTCATTATCATACGTATTTCTTCCTTTTTTACTATATTTATACGCCGATTTCATTTTTAACAATCAGTTGTTTTCACAACTAAATCATGCCTAAACCGTTAGGTAAGCAAGCGAAAGAAATAAATCTCTCTTTAATCGGGTATTTTGAAAAAGAACGCGATAATAATGCGCCATTGCTACCCCTAACAGCAGTTCAAGAGGTAATATTTTCTGTTATTTATAGTTTATACAATAAACGTTTTAATAATAATATTTTTCATTTAGAGAGTAGCAAGTGCTTTAAATATTCACATTGCAACTGAAAATAAAATATCATCTACATCAAAACAGGGGGTTGGACCATCTAGCCCAAAGCGAAAACGGCCTAGAAGTAAGCCTGTTGTAAATGTTGATGACTTTACTCAGTGTGCAATAAGAAATACAGTATATGACATGTATAGAAACAGTAAGTTCTTAAGGATTTACGTTTATAAAATTAATATTTGAGTTTTTTACAGAACAACATATCACGCTTCATTCACTGAATATTACTCTTAAAGAAAAGGAACTCTTTTCTGGTGGCAAGTCATCTTTACGGACAGTATTACACAATATTGGTTTTAATTACAAGAAGGATGATCCTAAATGAGCTTTAATGGAACTACCACAAATTGTATTAAAACGTGTTACATTTTTGCAACAATATGTTCGTATGAAACATGAAAATGTTCGCCAGTTTGTGTTCCTTGATGAAACCTGGGTTTTCCAAGATGGAACAATTCGTAAATCTTGGCAAAATGAATCTATAGAAACCACAAAAGCTTCAAAAGTAGGTGGAAAAACGTATATTATATTTCTAAGAATAACATATTCTTATCTTATGTATATTTATTATATTATCTTGTCTTAGATATATTGTATTACATGCAGGTAGTTCTAATGGATTTATTCCTGGAGCAGACCTAATATTTCCGACAAACTTTTTATACTGGTTTGAACACCAACTTCTTATGAGTTTAAAAGAGCCGTCCATAATTGTTTTGGATAATGCCAGTTACCACAGTACTGTTAAAAATAAAAGTCCAACATCATCTGCCACTAAAAATGAAATTCAGACATGGCTCACCAATAATAACATTGACTATGACGGAGCTGCTTTAAAAATACAATTACTGGATTTAGTTAAACGGTTAGTACATATATATTTAATTATTTTATTCAATAATTTCATTTATATCTTTACGTAAAGGCATAAACCACCAACTATATATGAAACCGATGATTTAGCAGAGAAGTATGGGCACATAGTTCTTCGACTTCCACCCTACCATTGTATATTTAACCCCATAGAACTAGTGTGGGGAATAACAAAAACATACTATAACAATCACATTGGAAAATATGGTAGAAAAGTGGACGAATGCATAAAACTGTGGAAAGAGGCATTAACACAAGTAACCCCAGACATTTGGGCAAATAGCGTTAACCACTGTGAAACTGAAACTCAAAAATGGTGGGATAGAGAAGTAGGTTTTGAGAGACAAGATATATTACCTTTTATAATTAATGTAAATGATTCCGATTCAGAAGACAGTGTTAAAGGATGAAGAAAACTAGCATTTCAACTTAATATTATTTTCTTTTTATCATATGCTTATCGCAATGTTACGAGTTTTTTAATCACTAATATGTATAATAATATATAGATTTTGTGTATATTATTTTTGTGAATGTAGTCTAAAATAAATAAACTCACATGTATTTAGAATTTGTTTATATTTTTTGTAGACATAGTCGAATAATTTAAAACATATTAATAGTATTTGCTAATATTTTAAAATGTCAACCTAGTCCTAACCACAGATTATTTTCAAACTACAGCTTGCTCAAGGCAACGTTATTGGTCAACACTCTTATGACATCACAGTGACGTTTCATATGACGTGTATCGCCTGGTTGGGTAATTGACCTATATCAGGGGACCTCAAAACGTGGACATCTGCAAAAATCTCGAGGTCGAAAATTTTCATCATCACAATACATACTTCCTTATACTACGTATAAGAAAGTAAAAAGTTAAAACATCACAAGAAGCAGTGTACATGGAATGGAGAACGTGGAGACATTTTTTTATGACGAAATCACTTTCATAAGTCTCAATTTGGACATGGAAACGTATGCATTTTATTGTAAAGGCATACTATATCCCTGCTCTTTTTTTATTATTAAAACGAATTTTGAAAATTCTATGGAGACTTTTTCACATTTCTAAGTATAATCTTGTTTATATTTGATAAATTAAAAATCTAAATAAATTACATACATTTGTGCTGTCTCGTGAATAATTTTAAGTGTGTATTAATTAGATTCAGTTTAAAAATAGATTTACATTAATAAAGAGTAAAAGTGACATTGTAGAAACATAGCCTTAGGATAAAACCGATTCATACCTGAACTTGAATTTCAATTCATAGTTATATATAATCAGATGCTTAGTGAGACGCAGCTAGCGTAGTGAAAACTAATTAATAACGGAAAGATGAGAGGCAGCACGTAAAATAAAATTACCTTATTAATGTATAAAAATAAAAGTATTTTCCAAGCGTTATTAATTTATTGTATTTTAACTGATTTTAAAAACTCTTGAATTGTTTCCTGTTCTTCTTGTACATTAAATTTACCTGTAACTTGTATTCCTGATGAAATGAAATAATTAGTACGCTACAAAAAAGTGGTAATTATTCAGTAACTGTATATAGTTATAGTTGAATTCGTACATTAAGAATAAGAAAATGTAAACGTTGTTGAAGCATCACCGTATTTAGTTAAAAGTGTTTAGCGAATACTGTCTATTCTTACAAATACATATTAATTTTATATGTGAATTTGTAATTGAGTATACAGGGTCTCTCTATTTAGTTTGAATCAACTGGGCCTTTTCATAATTAGCTTGAAAAAGTATTGTTTTTTAAGTTCTTGTCAGTGGAAATATATAGATTAAATATATCTCTGATTTTAATTTTCATGAATAGCTATGTACGGTATTGTTACTTAATTAGTTAGTTGTTTCATATTAGCTCAAAATGTTTATTATCTCTTCATATTAAATATTACGATTAGTATTTCTTTTTGAAATAAACTATAATTAGTACTAGCATTATATTTAGTCCACACCAAAATAACAATAATGATGACACTGTAATTAAATTATCTAAACAATCCGCCAGCAGAACCTTTGTGGAAATTCGAAAGTTTGGAAAGAGATAACCCAACTAAAACTCTCATGGTTACCATCTAGTGTTTGCAGATAGGTATACCAAAACCTACCAATAAAGGTAATAACACGGTTAACACCGCTACTATTGAAATACGCATAATTTTAATAATCTTTAAACCTGGTAAAAACAAGTTACCTCATATAGGCTGAAGTTAAAGATCAATTCATTTGTAAAATATAATGCGTGATCATCAGCTTAGATTCAGGTAGAAACGCAGCACTATTCAGTGCCATCGAGTTGTGCATAAAATCAAGGAGAGCTTGGATGATGAAGTTCTGTGCATCGGTATGTAAAACAGGCATTGGACTTATGTGAACTCAAAATGTACATAACATATCAACTATTCTTCAGTTTAAAATCATATTTGAGCAATCAATACTATCAAGTGAAAAAAGGTGATGCCTTCTCAACAATCAGAAGTTCCGCAGGGCAGCGTTCTTGGCCCTATGTTGTACCTAGTATTTACTACGGGCATCCTACTAGGTAGTAATACTACAACGACAACATTTGCGGACAACTCAGCTATAATGTTATCAGTAGGGATCGGCAGTCAGCAGTACATTGCAGGACTGGACTTCAATGAATAACGTACTTTGAAATTGGGCACCGTGACAGTTATTATATCACTCTCACTGTGCCCAATTTCGAATTACATTATTTATTTAATATCCAATCCTGCAATATACCCCTGACTGCCGATCCTTACACATAACATTCCAACGAATGCATTCGACAAACTACAATTCCACATCTATTTGACAGAAAAATGGTTTAAACAATGGGAAATCAATATTAATATATCGACTAGTTTCAACAGATAATATTCATATCGAGAAAAAGCACTCGTCCACAAGGCACCTTAAACTCCGGTACCGGTCAAAACTCTACCTGGATAAGAAATTAACTTATTAACAGTCAAAAACATGCATTAGTTATTAAATCGAACCTTCCTTAAAAGTATCTATAAAACTATGCTAATGCGAATCGGAGCGTGTGTAAACGAATTATGAAATTGCAGCAAGCCATCGAATACAAAAATTATTCAAACATTCCAATCCAGGATTCTCGATTGATAGTAAAAACTCCCTGTCAGGCATTGCATAATGATTTAGGTATATTAATGTAACCGTAATTAGGTAATTAGACCACATTCATGTAATACGAGAACCGTAGGAATAACCACAGTAACGAGCATGTAAGTTAACTATTCAATCAACCCAATGAGACAAGAAGATTCAAGAGATTATGGCCAAAAGACTTCAGTAGGTGACTCCAGAGAACTGTCACTAGTGGTACTCTCAAAAACAAACTACCTTAATCGTGTAGCTCTTTCTCGGTGGGTTCTAGGATGTATTTTAATCGACCTTAATTTCCAAAGAATGGTGTTTTTAACAGCCGAAGTACTGATAAGTAAAATCTTTGTTATTGTGTTTGTGTAACTTATCAGGTCGAATTTAGCATAATCATATAGTGTGTGAAATCTTGATGATACACTCACTGCCACCTGATTTAAATGGGAATATTTATCTTGTTTTTTTTTATTTCACGGCTTTCTAGAAGTCAAATATAATATGAAACATGTACTTTCAAATTAGTTTTTAATTACAAGAATGTCAATAGCTAGATAACGGTTCCTAATAAAATTTTTGAATATTTTGAAAATTAAGATTATTTTAAAACTTTAAGACGTGTCTTCTTTGAAAGTCTTTATTTTTTGCTATATATTTTGGGCTCTTTAATGTCTTAATCATCAGGTCTTTATTGCCTCATTATTTCATTTTAAATAATTCTTTAAATTCAATTCGTGCTTAATTTATCTAAAATTTATCGAATATTCCTTACAAGGAAAACTCGTTTAATTTCACCTTCATAACATTAACTCAAATTTTCAAGTGAAAAAGAATTAACCATACCCAAAAGTTATTTGGCTTTGTTACCGTAGTTGTAAAGAAGAAATATATATATATATATATATATATATATAGAATTCTTTATATACATAATGATTTTACTGTGTAGCTCAAGTAGACTTGACAACCATATCTATGCTTAATATTCATGAACGGTCTGCAACGTATACTTTGTTAATAATAGTAATTATTGTTAATATTGACTCTAATGATGCCAAAACGGATTCTAATATAATAAAATATTTTTAATGTGTATGTAACACACGTTTTCTTTTATTGATAGAGTGCGTAGCAAGTTTTTGTGAGAATGGGATATATTTGCTTGATATGGTTTTGCCATTTCACCACAAGCTCCAATAACCTATAGACGTCAACTAAGTCGATCAAACATAACCCAAGTTAATTCTATATATTTTATAGTTTCTATTATTACGACGTAAGAGACATTGCGTCTTATTACCGTTAATAACGAGGCAATCTTCTGTCCCCAAATTGTACTGTGATATTGATTTCATCAAAGTAGAGGGTCGTATCTGTTGCGATGTTTTTGACAGATACAGGAAAATCATTTATAAATGTTAGAGTAGAAACAAAGTTGATCTCAATTCTGATCTCTGTGGAGCACCAATATTTACCATCTACTATTAGACAGCGCAGCACGTATACATCTCTTGCTTTTCTATTAGATAGATAAGATTTAAACGATTTGACATTGTTTCTTTAATACAATATTTATCCAGTGTGTATAATAATAAAGAATAGTTAATCGTGTCGAAAACCGTAGACAGATCTATATCTAGGGTTAGGCTTCCTAAATTATTATCAACAAACTATGTTTAAAAAATTTAAAAAAAAGTAGGTATAGGTTTATTTTTCACAACGAAATTCAGACCAACATTGATATTTCTGGGAAAAAATGTTAACTTTCGATTTACAATGATTTCTAGATATATTAATAAATAAATGAATGACTATTAAATTTAAGCAGAAAGTAAATTAAAATAGATAAATGTTTTATCTCAAGAAATGTTGTTTTCTAGAGATTTTAGAAGGAAAATAGTATATGGTTTTGGAACTTAAGTTGTGACCCTAAATCACATGTCTCTTCTTAAACAATATAATTATAATAACAAACTGTTAGTCAGTTAACCAATGTCTCATTTACAACTGCAATTGCTTATAGTATTTACGTACAAAGACAAACCGCTACGGTAAGTCAAAACAGTTCTTTTTAATATTTTAATATTTGCATGGCACTCGCGGATTCCTTGTAAATATCAAGTTTAAATGTAAGTCTCTTGCAGAAAGGAAAGTTTTGAAGTTATGTATAAGACATATTGTTATACGTGTACTACAGTTTAATATTACCTTTTAATTTAGATGTAAGTATATACACATTAGAAATTTCTAAAGTTTAATTTGAAATGTTGGTTTTTCATCAAGAAATTAACAAGCTTGGTATATTTCACAATACATATAATTATTTGACACATGGTTTGGGTTTTATATAGTACTTAAACATTAAAAATTCATTACCACATACGAGATCGAAATTGACTTATCAGTTAATTTCGATCTCGTATGTGTCATTCTATTTTCAGCGGGTTTGACATCTACTTCTATTTCCACTTTTCGATTTGAAGTTAGAGTTTTAGGGAATTGACCAATTTTTTTGTAATTTATAATTTGAATTTGTTGCCAACTATTGAACCTCAATAGTACTTGACAACTTGTTTTTTAGTGTTGTATTCTTGCAACAACTATTAATAATATACAATTTAATTTTATTATTACACTTATGTATGTTACACGCAAGAAAATTGCCAATTTAATTCATATTTTGTAGTTTGGCTATATCCTAGATTTATAAATTAGGAAAAATTGGCTTAAAAAGTATATGGAACTGCAATTTTCCTGAAAAAAATATAATTAAAAAGTGGGTAAATTGTAATTATTATTTTTACAGCCTTTTAATAACTGTGATTAAGTTTTGTCTGAATTATCAATTTATGTCAGATAGAGCGCACCTATGTGAAACATCAATATTTCTGGTTTGAACGTCTACTTATAAAGGATGGCAGCTTTAAAATGTAAAATCCCGTTGTGCATCGCGTATGAATGAAGTGAAAATAAAATTGCAACTATAAAGATTATCTTTAAGATTGTAATTTGATAGGCATTGCAAAAAAAAAAACCAAGACGATGATACTTTGGGACACACACGGATGACTCAAAGAGAAGGCTAAACTTGTCACAATAATATTTAAAAACGCCAATTTCTTTCCAACTAAATGGTGGACTCTGTAAAGCTATCCTTTTAAACATGTTACCTGTACGCAATGAATGTGACTAAACAAAATTAATACGTATGCGTATTAATTTTATTGTATCCATATGAAAATAAATAACAAGTATATATAAAATTCACTATACTCACTCGGTAATGCATATTTATTAATCAGTTACAATTACTTCAACATTACACTAAAAGAACGAGCAGCTTACAAGTTTTTTTCTGATAAAGAATTCTTAATATAATAAATAACATTTTAATGTATAAAACTCCCCAAGGTAGGTTACTATTTTAGTAATTTGCGAATTGTCGTCCATGTCATATTTTTCATGTTTTCCCGGACTGTCTTTTATATCATTATATATTTTTCTATTGTTTTCGATTATTGTTAAAAGTTCTTTACGTGTTCAACTTCCACCCCATGAAATCGTATGTTGTGTTCGTCTCCTAGAAATTATCATGTTCTTATCTCTATCTATGTAAATTTTCATATTTTTGTCATTTCTCGATCAAGTAGTATTTCAAAATTTTTTCCGGAACTACTACGATGGTCATATCGTCTAACATCAATTTAGAATACTAAATTTGATCCGTCTCACAATATTGTAATTTTAATTTAGTTTCATTTTTGTTTCCTTAATGGCTTAATTGCTTAACATGCATTTCTGTTTTCCTCCTATTTTGTTGTACAATCTTTTCATTTCTCATTGTTCTCACGATTTTTTTGTTATTTCTGTATACTTCTCTCATGGTCTTGCCTTTCGGACTATTGCTCGTTTATCCAATGCCTTCCATATATTCTCTTTTCTTACTTGGTCAAATACTTGTTCTAGGTCTATGCAGAAGAGTAACTATTTATATTCTTTTCTATAAACCTTCCGATGTTTTTTTCCTTATAATAGTTTTATTATATTTGTAATCTTCCTTCATCTTTTCTCCAAACTTTATCTCCGACTCTTGTTTTGTTTTCTTGACTCTTATGCTATCTTCCTTTCGCTGTGGTTAATATATTACATGATCTTTATATTCTCTTGTTGCCAACAATTTTTCTATATGCCCATTCTGTTCTTACTTTTTAGTTGTATTTCCATAATTCAATTTTTTCTTTTATTTTATGACTTGATATTCTTATAACACCACAGATCTTTGGAATACACTAGAATATATTTGAAGAATTCCCGATTTTTCTCCTTTAATTACTTCTTGTCCTTTGAGTTTTCGCTTTATTGTGTCTTTCTTCCTTCTTCAATCTAAAATTTTTTTCTTTTTGTGGTTGGTATTATTAAGTTGTACCAGTGGCGGCCCGTGATTTTTTGGGGCGGGAGGGCACCGGGGGTCTGAGTGTTTAATATCAAAAATTAAGTACAGACAAAAAATAAACTCAATATGCTATTTAATTAAATTGTTTGGAAATAAAATCCATCCGCCGTTCCTTACGATCAGCAAAATGATTAATAACTCATTCATTGAAGTTCGGTGTTGATGTCAGTAATTGTTTTTCAATGAAACACATTGCTAAGGCACATAGTCTGCTTTCCCGCATGGTATTTCTAGAAAATGTTTTTTTTTCTCATCACAGTAGAAAAACACCGTTCACTTGATTTTTTCTATTTTGCACGCCCCCCAGAGATCCGCAAAATAGCAGAAGACAATTTACAAAATCTTTCGCTAACATAGTCTCGACATATTATCAAAAACAAACTTTTATAACAGTTGTACTATTCAACCTTGGAAGTAAATTACAATAGTAGCATCAGAAAACTTATCATCCAACTCCGCTTAACAATTTATATTGTTAATTAGTAAATAAAATGTTAACATGTGTGCTTTTTATTCTTTGTACAACTTCTATTGCACATGTTTGTTACATTAAAGGCGTACATTTTGACATTTAAATATAATTTGGTTCCATTTTTTTTTGTTACCAACGTCAAAACAACAAAATTAGCGCGCGATAAAGAAATACTTTTGCAACCAAAACGGATGTCGTAGAGTGAACTTTATAGCAGCGAAATAGAAAAAAGCATTTTGCACATTACACCCACATAACCAGTCTGACAAACTGTAAGAGCTTCTTTTGAATTTTCTCGTCACGGTTTTATTAGTTTTCAAATTGTGATCTTCTAGTTTAATCAATAAATCCGGTCTAGGGAGACCTAGATTTTTTAATTCTGTCTTAATGTTAGTAACGCAATTCATATTTGCATTTGCACCGATAGAAATTACAACATACTCACCGCTGTATATTACATACTGGACCGCCACCCGGACCCGGCACCATAGAGTAGTGTCCCGCCGCCTACATATATACGCGCGCTACCCGCGCCAGTTTCATCGCTCGATTTCTAATACAGACGGGGCAGTCGCGCGAGATGCCCCGGAGCCTACGTCAGACTGCGATTTTTAAACGCGCTGAAAAGACGGACTGTTACTTTCGAAAACATATTATTTGTCATCAAACAAATCAGAAAAATTACACACAAATTAGGTATTTATTATAATTACTTTATCTGTTAAAAGAAATTTGTCACGAGGGGGCAGTGCCCCGTTGCCCTCCCTGCAGCAGCCGCCACTGAGTTGTACTCTATGCGTAGCTCTATAATTCTCCATTAATATTTCTTTCTAGATCACCCTCTTTCCCATACATACATCTTTGTCCCTAGTTATCCATTCAAATCCACCATAAGCTAATATGTTCTACTTTATCGTCAATTTCTTTCTGCATAATTTTGAAGAATTAATCGTGTTCCTCTTCTTTACATCCTCATTCTCCCATGTAATGTACAATTCTTTCAATCTACCGCCAATAATCTTTCACTGATCAATTTTTAGTTTCCGTCTTTCTACCTATTTGGTGCGATCATTAGTCCTTGCTCTTTTCTTTTTATCTGCCCCAGATATCAAGAATTGTTTACGTAATATTCTCATTTCTTTCCTTTCATTTTTATTTCAGTAATTGACAGTATTTCTATGTGATTATGTATCATTTTGGTGCAAAATGATTGATGATTCTTATATCCTATGTAGGTACTTATTCCCATGTTTACTTCCAATGTTTTCGACTTATAGTTTTATTTTTTATATACATTACATATTTTCTATGCTCGATTCGTTGCCGTTTCATACGTCCTATTAACTAACTCAACACTTTTTTGTATTCAATATATACTTTTTCTTTTGTTTCGTTTAGCCTTAATTAGTGTCGCGTGTCAATGTCATTGTTTAATTTTATTTCATCTAGGGTCTGTTTTCCTTTGTCCTTTTTCTATTCTACGTCATTTATAATATTTTCTTGTATTCTATTTTGACCTTAATTCCTTTACCTTTTCCTCTTTATCTGATCTGCTGTCATTATTATCTACACAATATCATAGTTTGCATTTAATCTAGCCATAGTCAGTTATGTATATTTTTTCTTATTAATTATTAAATCTATTTAATTTCAAAACTTGACCAACTTGAATTAATTTCTTTTTACCATTACATATAATTAGGATTAGTAAACATAAATAAATAGTATGCAAATAGTGGATTGTATCTGATGTTCCACAAAGATATAAACGAATTTAGACTTAACGGTGTTGTTGGTTTCATTTTTCAACTTGGCAATATTGCTGTCCAATTTCCCTTCTTTGATGCAACACGCCTTGAATACTTATTAGATATTTACATATGTTTTTGTGAGTATATTGTTTTTTAATGGCACTTTGTTATGAGTTATATTTTAACATATATAACTTTAAAAACCTCAAAAATTAACTGTAACTCAGTACATTAATCTAGTATTGTTGACAATAGTATAATAATATAACGTTTTCGGGTTCGAAATAAACAACTCGTGCAATTTATTTATTTAAAAACAATCTGTATATTCAAACACGTAAAATTAATTACAATATAAAAATATAAAACTTATGTATTACACTTAAACTACTACGATTTAAATTAACACATGTATTTATTCTATTTATATAACACTAATATTTATGTCTTTTCTTCGGCTACCACTCAAGGAACTATTTATTTATTTCTTATATTTATCTTACTGTTTCGCACGAGACTACTTAAGGAACTTCTTATCCCGGAATTATTCATCCATCGGTGACCCAGCCGCCTTATATGCACATACGAAACATCTGGAAGCATTCGCGTAAACTCCATCTTCCTCTCGATGTTTGTAGAACATTCGATAGACATTCTGTCTCTTTGCAGTACGACGCAAATGGATGATTTATTGCTTTATTGTTGCTCGGAAGTCTGCCTTTCTTTGTGCACTTGTTTCGTTACAATAATATCACAGGAAGTAATCGAATTATGCCTTGCGATTTAGAAATTCTTCAGTTATTAAATCGACAATTTGGAAACGTTTTCATCATTTGTTCTACAGGCAATGTCGTGTCTAAAATTCAATTTCCAAAATAAACATCACTTTATATTCATATAATCAGGCTTACTTGCAACTATAACATTGCAAATATGATGAAAACGCCTTAATAACCACTAATTTCGAATTCATATGATGTTAAAGTTGATTAGTTTATGTCGATAATTTTTAAAATCACTGCTAGAAAACCCTTTTAAATGCGTTTATTGTATTCTAATGTAAAATTTTACTATTACTTTGAATTCACGCAGGGGTTGAAATCCTAAAACGAAAAATCGCGAAAATGCAAATGGGGGCGATGTAAATCAATTTCAGATACATTATACTATCAGAGTACACCATTTTAATATAATTAATTGTAAACAGTATTTAGCTTGTAAGAGAGCAAGATATAAATGATAGGGTCAAAATTTGAAATTAGTGGAAGTATAATTTAGTATTAAATTGTTATAAATAATATTCGTAAAAAGACATACGAGGGCACGCAAAGAATTTTCCTATATAATTTCAAAAATCATTAAAAACGATAAATTTGTCCACTTGGATTGTATTTTATTAGAGTAGCACATACTTTTACACCTGCGCGTATGTACATCGAAAATGTCAGATTTTCATGGTGAAATGTTATAAAATATTTATTATTCTAAACTTAAATTACAAAGAATTTTTTTATAAATTAGTATTTAACATGAATTAAACATTAAATTTTATTTACCAATGCCATCTAATTTATTAATAACAATTAATTACAATATTAAGTAAGTCGACCCTAGCCTGACATTGATTCAAAAATACAGCGTTACACGAAAATTACTTTAGCGCTTTAAATGGACGGGGCTAAAAAAACTGCTAGTACAAATAAAAGTAGAAGAGAGAATAGTTATATAAACAAGGATAAAAATGACGTCCTAAACAAAACCCTACATTTTGACGATACAGCTTCGGCACTTTTTAATAGCACAAGTTGAAGTAAAGAGAAGGCATTTTCACATCAAGAGGACATATAATTTACATTAAGCCACGAACAATTTCAAATAAAGATTTTCGATAAGAGTAAAAGACCTACTCTCTCTCTCTCTCTCTCTCTCTCTC
Organism: Amphimallon solstitiale; assembly: GCA_963170755.1. Classification (NCBI taxonomy): domain Eukaryota; kingdom Metazoa; phylum Arthropoda; class Insecta; order Coleoptera; family Scarabaeidae; genus Amphimallon; species Amphimallon solstitiale. The sequence goes on along the minus strand of OY720676.1, from coordinate 86,391,015 downwards.
TCTCTCCCCCTCCCCCCTCCCCTCTCTCTTTCTCTCTCTCTCTATATTTTTTGCAAGTCATGCTTGTTAGACAGGCACCTTACGAGTATAAAAGTATTTAGAACTTAGTTTTCAATACCTTTTGTATAAAAAAAATTTCAAAATTCGGACCGGAAGTAACACTTTTAATTTTAGCGAGTAGCACTTTCTTTCGAATATCTCACAAAGTATGCATTCAATAGAGATTTATTAAGGGAATAGAAGTGTACTTAGAATAGGATATTAAATAATTTTTATATAAAAAAATCTTAAAATTTGGCATATTTTTCTAAAAAAATAAAACAATTTAGAAAAATTTTATATAATTTCAAACGCTCATAGTATAAGAAAGTCGTGTGGTGGCATACCTCATTTTCTTACTACTGAACTGTACTAAAATTGACAATAGAAGTTAACAGAATTGACAAAATCCCTTACTGTTGGGGCTTACGATATTCATCATAATTTATTACAAAAATTTATGCAAGATAGTAAATAATGTGGCAAATTATTCATGATGCAACAAACGGTTACATATTCTACTTTATTTACATTTTATATTTGCTGACTAAGGAATAGCTAACCGCTTGCAATTTGAAGAATTATGAATGTTCGTATTTATGGCCAACTTTATTATCAGTTAGATGCGGCTGAAAAAATACATTATTCGTACACAAATTAATAAATTGTGCTACCCCTCAAGTTTAGTATAAAAGTATCAAATGTATTTGTAATATTTTAATAAGAAAAGGGTATTTATAGCTTTCTTTCGCCTTCCCACATTATTTTCTATTTCAAGGCCAACTGTTTTTGCTACACAGTTGGCCTTGTCTATTTTATCTTGTGGTGCTATTTATGAAATAATGTACAAATTTTTTAGCGAGCAGCGTTTTACAGAACACCTATGTTTTTTATCATATGTATTTCTTGCTTTTTAGGAAAATAAAAGCATATTTTTTATTTTTATTTACACTATCTTTTCGCATAACATGCGTAGTTTAACCTAATGGCATTCTTATGCCGTTGGTTATATCTGTTTATATTTAGAATTACTTAATTACGATTTATAACAATTAATTGCTTTAGACTAATCACTACTTAATTATAAATCATTCCACTTTTTAAATTTTATTATTCATATTCTTATTTCCACAAAAAGCACGAAAAGAAGATTTTGGTACAAAATGGACTCGGTCGGTAATACTATAACTGGGCCTTAAGGTGCTCGCACACTGGGGCATGGCGAAGTGAAGAGAAAGGTATTTATTATGCCAAAGAAAGACGTTTAGCACATTGGTAGCCGTACACTGGCGCGTCACGCGGAGAGGCAAAGCGAAGAGTCGCCCCGAGAGAAGTTTCCAGAGTAATCAAGCGACGTATCTCGGAGCCGCTTCCCCTCCCGTCTTAGAGTAAATAATTAATAAATGTATATAAAAATAATCTTGATTTTGAAAGGTCTTTCCAATCTCTTACACTAAATTTGGAACTAATTACTAATTCTGATCATCCCCGCTAAGGGTTTATCAGTTTCCTAACTCTTTTTTTTTAATTTTAGGGTACGATGTTGGCAGGGCCGCGCCGTATTTATTGGCCGCCTGTGTGCACGTATAAATTGGCCGCCCCTATATAGTTTTAAATATCTTAACGTAGAAACATTATGGTTACGTACGCAGGTTAAAATGGGTTATGGAAGGTATCGTTTTTTAAAGTAAACATAACCGGTCACCCACATAAAAATTTTTTCTCAATAAAGTAGTCTTTTTTAAATCACTCATTGGTATTATCTGTCACATCGTTGTTTTGACCGCCCTGTCATTAGGCCACCCGTGTGCGTTGCACACATGCACACCATTGACGACGCGGGCCTGGATGTTGGTTTTCAACCAATGAATACATACAAACAAAACTCGTATATTAAAAGAACAATCTTACCGTTTTTGGACTACTTCCTGGAATTCGCAAATACCAAAAACTTATTTCTTTAAATGGAACACCCAGTATTTTGTTGTGGTATTTTGTGCCCTCTTTTATTTTCTTTCGTTTTTGTTAACAATGTCCTATACCCATCTTTTGCAATTTATGAAATAATCACTATAGGCGCTAAATAAAGAACTACGAGCGCTGTTCTATGCACCTAAATATTCGTCCAATACAGGCTGGAATGTGGCCGACTGCCTGAGTCAACTGTTGAAGAAAGTCGGTAAACATTTATGTCCAACTTATAAAAGCATCGCTATTAGTTATCATCCAAATGAATTATTCTTATGAAGAGTTAATAGATATGATTGACGTTTTGTGTGAATATTAAAGAAACTCTTGGCTAGCATCCAGACTTTATGCACAGCGATCCCTGGTAAAAGTCATCCGAAGCTAGAAACTTTTGGAAGTATAAAGGAACGGTTTGAGTGAAAATTAGTCGTCAGTTAGATGTAAGTCAAATTTGAGAATCCAGAAAGATTAGGAAATATTTAATTCATCCGTAGCATATTCATATACAGGGTTAGATGAAAGACATTTTCTGAATCACTTACATTTTTGTCAATAGGCAGCAGATAAACTGTCCTGACTTTCTCAATTTTTGTTGCTTAGCGACGAAACGACCTTCTAGTAAAGTGAATACGTTCATCCTAACAATTTTCGTTATTATAACACATAAAAACCTTCACTTTATCACACCTGCAAACTTTCAAAATAGTTGGTCATTAAATGTGTTGGGAGGAATAGTGGGTAGTTACATAATTGGACCTTATTTCTTTCACGAAAATGTTAATGGAGAAGAGTATCTTCGCTTTCAACGGACGGATTTTCAAAATTTTTTGAAGACATCTTCAAATATGTCAGTAAACATAACCTTTATTTTATTTCGTTGTTAACTAACAGTGTAAAAAATGAAATACTGCAACTGGACATTACCGGAATTAGAAAATTGAAATGCAATGCTCTTCATTTTGTAAAATTATTTCTTTTGGGATAGTTGGATTTAACATTTACTTTGTTTGACAGTTGACTAAGGAAGTCGGGCTCCATTCCTGCCTTCCATTGGTTGAACGAATATTTTTTTTGCGTAGAACAATAGCCCTCGTAGTTCTTTAATTGACCGCGAATTGCTCATATAGTGATTATCTCAGAAATTACAAAAGATAGGTATAGGACATTGTTAAAAAAAATGAAAGAGAATAAAGAAACAAAATGCCTCAATAAAATACTGGGTGTTCCATTAAAAAAAAAGTTTTGGCTATGTGAAAATTTCAGGAAGTAGGCTTTGAAAAAACAAAGTTTTTTTGGGTATTGTCGAGCGCAACTTATACCAAATAATGTAAAATTTTCTTGGCTATAGGCACCACCAAAGTTAATGTTTTTACTTTTAAAAACAATGTGAAAATGTGTTTTGGTCAAATATTTTCAAAAAAAAATTAATAACTCAAAAACTATTGGCTCAATTTTGAAAAAGGAAAAACAGTTGAACAGAAAATCTAAAGCAGTACTAGAAAATCCAAAAATATATAGGGTGAGTCATTAAAAAAAATTAAGTTCCGTGCATTTCCGGTTAAACCGGAAGTGCGTCAGAGCTTAAGGTATTTTTACAATATGTCCCACAAACAACAATGAATCTCCCACTAATTGTTTTCTCTTTTATTTAAAACACAAAAGAACAATCGAAGAAGCGGCTACTAATGACTCACCCTGTACAATGTTTATTATTACTGCTGCCTATACTAATATTACAAGAATATGTAATAAAAATAACTTGCTATACATTTTTTACTTAAATTGAAATTATGATATAACACTTCCATTTTCTACATAATAAACATATGAGAATTATATGATCGTTTGAATTCATTTTTATTTCATTTGCTTTACATATAGGTACTTGAATGAGATCGAAATGAATAAAATTTACATTAATCTCATTTCACCATAATAAAGTGTATGTAATGAGCGTTATTATGTTAAACCCTATATGCGAAAATTTCAACTGATCAGTTATACTGTTTGTTTGCTTTTTTAATTTAACGGATGTAAATGCTAAGAACTACTTTTTATTGGGTAAGTGTTTATTATTCGAAGCATTTTTCGACTGAAACGTGACACAATTTTAAATATTACTGTACTTGATATTAAATAGGGAACTGGGTCTTTCGAAATTATAAGTTTCACCTTAACAAGAATTGGTGATAGGTTACGTAGTCCAATTTTTCTTTAATGTAATTGGAGCTGATGTACCTACACTTAAAACATATCCTTAGATAATTATTTGCATTTTAAATAACCAATCTAGATAACAAAGATTATACAGGGTGACAAAAGCATATCATAAACTCAGGTCTTACAGATAAATAACATCGATATATCTCTTAATATATCGATATTCGAAATTATACCGTTATGTCGGTAGAGTAAATAATTGAATTCAATTTATTGGTTAGCCATATAGTCATATTGGTTTGTTTATTATATATTTCACTTTTTTATAAAATGCAGGTATTTCCTATATATTAAGTTTTATTACCAGCTTCATTTTTATGAATTAGTACCATTATTCATGTTCACATTTAAATTTATTTCTTTATTCAAGACTGTATCATCTTCTCAAGCACGTCTTGTTTTGTTTACATTCGTATTGTGACATTAATGTGGCTTTTAGACAAAATAAAGCTTATTGATTTATTTAGTGTTTGCATTATACTTGATATATTTACATTTACTTAACTAAAATATACCAACAATTTAATAAAGGAAATTGTCCTTAAATGTTAGCAACCTATCCTACTTACATGTATATATTCTTGAACTTATAAACAAACTTTGAATAAAAAAAATTTAAAATAAATTAGTACTCTTTTTTAATAACTAGATTAATTCTTAAGATTATTATTTTCAACAATGTGAGGATCACAGCAATATGTCGTGCTGCAAATATCCACTTTAGTGATTTTTTTTGGTTTTTCACATATTGTTTTATATTCATATATATAAAATCGTAATTTCCTTTCTTGTATGGCTTTTATATTATAATTTGAATGTATTGATTTGTTGTCCTATAATTGGGAAACAGTTGGACAATAACGTATATCATTCTTATTATTATTATTGTTAGCAGCATCAATATATTCGCTGGTTCGGTGGGCAAGATCTTAATTACATATTTAGTGTTATGTAGTTTGAATGCGTAAACTTATACCGATTTTTTACAAAACGGTTTTCCAGAACTGTTAGAAAATGCTCTTTTATGACGAAACATATAGTTTCAGCAAGACATCAATTTGAATGTACTCTAGTGTTTTGATCAATTTGAAAATAATTGATAATAATATTCAAATTTCATGAAAAATATTCATCTTGATCAATGTTTCCCAAAAAGAGGGGTAATAAAAAAAGATCATATAACTTGGATTGTGCAGTGTCTCTGATCTAGTCGACATTTTTCTTCCGGAATATATGAAATCTTAGGTATATACAATTCCTGTACTTAAAAATGAAGATCTGGCGAGACTTACTACTACTACTTGAGAATATGTGTACGCTAGCACAGGATATTTCATAGGGTTCGTGAATCCATGAATCGACGATGCAATAAAGAAGATCATTGTCAGCAACTACTATAATATGAATTTATCTTTTCTACTCTACAGTTGTATTGATTGTATATTTTGTAATATTGTTATATTAATAACAACTGGATATATTATGGTTTACTTATATCAGAAATTCATTTGTACACTTTTACAAGCACCAAAATACATAACAACAGTAATGTCTTTGAAGGTATCAGATGATATAAGTTTAACACTCTGATGGCTCATGAGCATGACTTTTATTCAGAGAGCCGAGTATGAAAAAACTAATAGTGAAAATCTCACCTGAAATGGAATATTAAAGGAAAAAGTAAGTAAAATAAAATTTAATAAATTCTTCACTTATAACTTTACTCTTTAATAAGTTTACTGTGTATTGTCGAAGTGAGCTTAATATTCGAGTCATGTTACGTATTTGTCATACAAAATTCGGTAATAAAAAGAAATACAGATCACAGTTATCAAATTAGTTAAAATCTTTCCGGTTCATAAGAAGCTGTGGAATTAAAATAGAACACTAAATGAAAGCGGTCTTCGATCGGGGATGTTTATGGTAAAACCGGAATTTACTCACACGCAGTGTTTCCTGTTTACATTGTATGTGATACATAGTTATGTTTATGCGATATGCGTTTACGTGTTAACCTTCTGACACCGTTGTTTGATGTCAAGGTAACCGTGCTGATTGTTATTCAGATGATGATGGAGTGAAGAATTTTTTGATACTATTACGTGATATATCATAATTTTTTAATAATAATAATAATAATAATTTGCGAACAAGAGCTAATACAGTCTTGAAATCATGTTCGCAATAAAGATGAAGAGAAGATAGTAAATAAAAATATCGATACACGTACTTTCTGGAGAAAATATCATCTGGAACGATAAGAGAGTGCTTAATGTAAAGTATTCGCAAATATTGGAAGTTGTAAAATAATTACCCAAAATTACTTATGTCTTCCTAAGGTATCGGAATTCAACAATAAGTGACTAGTTATAACAAGTAAGCTAAATTTGCTCTTAACTTGCTGCTGGCTTTAAGAAAAAAGGCCACTCGTGACTGAAAAAGTTGCTTGCAATAAACAGACTAGTGTTAAATAGCTTAAGCATAGAATGAAAGTACAAGTAATCCGTTTGTGTTTAGCGGTAACAGAAGAGATTCTCCGTATAGACAGCTTAGAAGAGGGAATAACTACAGAAAGTAATTCTTAAGGTCTGGCCACACATGGACGAGATGACACAAGAGATGTTTGCAAAATACGCATGTATGTTTGTATATATGATCAGAGAATAACGATCAGGGAGAAGCGACAAACACGTTAAAAGCGAGCCCTAGTTTCTTTCTTCGGTGGGCGAGGCAAGCGTGGTTGTTCATTCGTCATTGTCACAATGCCATGCGTCCAATAGTGTACTTGATTGTTTGTCCGTAAATTCGATGATGCCAAAATAGGTCACAAACAACAAAGAATCCGACTATAGTGTCGCTTTTTGTTGATCGTTATTCTTTAAAACGGCCATTGCCGTAGTTTGCTCCGAATGTTGATTGCGACTGGTACATCTAAATAAAAATACAAAACACTGAATTTTAGAGAATTGTATAAAAAAGGTTTTTCGAAATTCTGCCGAAAGTAGGTCTTTGACTCTTATGGAAGAACTGCTTTTTGCAAATATTTCGAAAGGTATGTTGAGAACATAAAGGAAAATGAGATACAGTTTCTACTTGTACAACGTAAAAATAATTTTTCGGGATAAGCGTGTTGTACTGAGAATAGACCGGAGTGGAATGGCGTGTCTTACTATATCTTCTGTAAAACTTTTTCATATCGTATTAACTATATCCATTTCTGTATTACATCTCTGAATATAGCTGTAGTCTACAGTAGGGATGCTCAGACTTTTAGGGATTGCGATCTACCATAAAAAATTTAGGTGGCAAGCGATCGACACGTACGACTACCGACTATTAGGAGTAGCCTGATTAAAATAAAAAAATGTTTTATTGCAAATACTTATAATGTATAAATTCAAAGTATATTATATTTGTATAAGTTAAGCAACTAATAAAATTGTAACGTCAGACATTTTCTTTAGTCACTGCTTTCATTTAGAATTTAGATGTTTCATTCATTTAGAATTTAGATTTTCATTTCTGAAAATGCAGACTCGCAAAAGTAATTTGATCCGAAGAATGCTGTTAACTGATGAGTTATTTGTTTCAAACACGGATATTTGTTTTGGGATATGAAACATCTAAATTTGGCATCAGTTGCTCTGGCTTTGAGATGCATATCTGAAATTATCTGCAATACCTAATATATTGTGACTTTCATGGCTTATCCATTTTCTGGTGATGACGTTGAAAAAATTGCTACTGAAATTTGGAAATCCTTTCACTCCATCTTTCAGTATCAATTTTTTCAACGTCTTCACTAGAAAATGGATAAGCCATGAAAGTTACAATATCCGTCAGTTGCTTAAATTCAGAGAAGCATCTTTCGAATCCACTCTGAATGTTCCTTAATTGTGTCGCGTAGTTGTCATAATTTGAGTGAGAACTTGCTCTTCTTTTCAAAGCTGGTAAGTTTGTGTAGTCCTTTTTGTTTAGCTGATTAATCAATAGCTTCAATTTGTTTATAAAAGCGTTTGTTGCGCTAACCATATCGATAATAGTTATATTTTTGTCTTGTAGCTCCAAATTAGTAATATTCAAATGATTTGCCACATCCGATAGGAAAACTAAATCTGGCTCCGTGATTTAGCTTTACTATCGGATATTCATTTTTTAAGTATCTCAGCGTCGTCACATCGTTCTTGAAGAAAAGAAATCATGCCAGGTAATAGTTCTTAAAATCCCTCTAAAAATTTCACTAGTTTCTTGAATTGATGATATTTGTGGCAATATCCACGACATCATTCATATTTAGTATTTTTTAACACACAACTTGGTGATGAATGATGCAATGGAATGCGAAAAATATGAGAAGTCTTCGTTAGTTCAACACAATGCAACAAACCCAATTTGATTGCCTCTCATTGATGGTGCTCCATCAGTTGTAATGGACACGAGTTTGTAAATCGGTAGCTCATATTGTATTTCAAAATTTTGGAAAAGTTTGTAAACATCTTCTCCGTGAGTTCTTTCTCTTAGAGGCAGCAACATTAACAATTCTCCATCCGAATGAAAATACGTAATTGAGCAGTATTAGTCATATCGGTGGGCTCATCAAACTGCAAAGAAAAGTGTGTACATTCCATGTACACACTTTTCTTTGCCATCATTTTTTAGTTTGGATTCCAAATGTTCATGATTTCGATACGTCTAGCAACAGTTCGACGACATTCTTGATAACAGATATAATCTCTGTTTTACTTTTGAAGCCATTAAATAATATATTCGCCGCTTCAACAAATGATTCTTTTACTACCGCTCCATCTTCGCAAGGTTTCTTGTGTTGCGCCAGTATGTAGGTGCTTTTTAAAAGACGCGTTTGTTGCAGCTACTGATTGTTTCGCTGGCCTAGTAAATATGGATTACTCTCCCATTAAACTAGTTTTCAAATCTTCACCTTTTGTTTTTTAACGCACTTTCCTGCGAAAATCATTTTCATAGTTTTTACGCATAGTTTATAATGCCTTTCTAAGTTCCCGCGTTTGGGCAACGACACTGACGATCTACAAACGAGACAAATACACTTATCTTTGACTATAATAAACAAAAATTCTTCCTCCCAATCGTTATTGAAATGGTACGTTTTACTTTTATTCGCGGCACTCATTTTGCCTTTCAAATATTACGTGTCGTTCGTATATAGTCGAGTCGTCACCGACACGGCCAAAGCACGAACTAAAGACGACGATTCAATACCACTACAAATTTTGATCGGCCGAAACTATTTCAAAACAATAAAATTAAACTAATTAATATTTCATGATATATACTGTGGTGGTTTACCAGTACTAACCAACAATACGGTATATAGATATTTTTGGTGATATTTAAGAATTTATTTAGAATTAATTATTTACTATAATGCAGAATATTTTGTTGATAGAATATTTGAGTTATACTTAAAGTAAATGTAATGTTGATAAAATGTATAGTACACATGTTTTCTTCATGCATCTTGTATAGGTGGTTGTCAATCAGGATACATTGTTGCATTGATTTTCACCAGTTCTGAAAGTAGAGATTTAAATATTTCTTGATATATTGGATATGAAATATTATTTTGTAGAAGCTTGCTTAATTAACACTATTGATAATAAATGATAATTAGTGATGAATTTTGAAATATAAATGCAATAAAATGATGAATAGTTTGCGCGGTTAAATTCAAATTTTGGAACTGTCAGATTTTGATATTTAAATAATAAAGCAATAGAAATGGGTATTAATTTGCTGAAGCATATAAAATGTATTCAAAAATTAAGTAGAGAATTAAAATAGTAAGTTAACGGAATTTTAAAAAGTATTTAAAGCATTCAATCATATTTTAAAATCTTTGTTGGATAAATATAATGTGTGGAAAAAGGTCATTGAATGAATAGAATTCATTAATTATCGTCAAGAAAATGAGGAGTTGAAAGAAAAACATTCTAAAAATTTTTAGAAAGCAGCGGATGTATTTTTCGGGAAGATTAAGTTTTTTTCCGATAAATACATAGTAAAGTTATCAATTATAGAGTAAAAGTGTAATAGAAGTTATTAAGTTAAGGTGGAGAAGAAAGCTGATATTTTTTTTAGGAGAATTAAATAATTTCTAGAATATTACAAATTATTATCATACTAATATACTGAAAGGGTGTAAGAAGAATATAAGAAGAAAGGTATAATATTAATATAAACTAAATAAGAGAAGAGAGTTTTAAAAATTTGAAAAGCAAGCATATAGATACAAATTTATTATTAAAAACTTACTATATTGATGAAAATCCAAGAAGAATATTCATAATCAGCCAGAAAATTATTATATAGGAGAGTCGATTGAGTTCCGGTATTAGAACCAGTATTTCAGTCCAGGATAAAAAGAATCCGAGTACTTCAAGATAGCAGTTTGAATCCGATTATTCCAGGTTCTATTTTTCTTAAATTAAATCCAGAGGATAGAATAATTCCGATCTAGTCCTTGATAAGAAGAATCCGAGTACTTCAAGATAGCAGTTTGAATCCGAGTATTCCAGGTGAGAGAATCTGAGGTGCATCAGGATAGCAGTTCGAACACAGGTATTTCAATCCAGGAGAGAAATAATACGAGGTACATCATAATAGCAGTCCAAAGTCCGAGTATTCCAGAAAGATATCAAAAAGAAGTGGGATTACCATCATCGTAGTCAGGTTGTGTTGAATTAGAGCTATAAAGAAAATCTTTTTAAAGTTCAAGAGAGAATACCAGTGTATATTTTTGACAGGTCGTATAAGAATTTAAAATAATTTGGCATCAAGTAATTTCTTATGCGTTATATCTTATTATAACTTAGAAAACACATAAATAATTATATGATTTACTGTATGTGATTATAAATCACAAATAATTTAAATCTCTACTTGACAACATTAATTTTAGACATCATATTTGATTTTATAGAACTCATAAATTATCTCATTGTTCGTAAATCTATTATCATTACGTATATAAGTATCTGCAAATAAACACTCAATAAGAATATAAGAGTGCTTGATTATAAACGAGTACTATACAGATTTTAAATAGTAGTAAAATTTATAACTTACCTTGTTGCATTTATATAAATTATTTCCGTAAAATATTATTCACATTAAATCTCAATTGGTTGATTAGACAGGTTTGCTACACTTCCATATATGTTATTGTGGTATTATATAAAGATTACCATCATCAGAATTATATTTATTATGTGCATTAAACAAATTGCCTCTGATATATTTCTTTTATTTGGTATATTAGAAAAGAACTTGTGTTAAGAAGATGGAAAATAAATGACGCTAAAGAAGATAACCTATAAAAAGGAAGATAAATATCAGTAATTGTATTCAGTGTAAAAAAAAGTAATGGTACTAACTTATTAACGAATAGGAAACTGTTTGATCTGTACAAATCAATTGAAGTTAGTGACAAGTAAGCATGAAAAGTTAAATGATTTAATTAAAAAGATTATTGTTTATAAATTAATAACTGAGCTAGTGTTTGGGATAAATATTATAAAATAAAAGCTTAACAGAAAATAAAAATATATTATATTTTTCATGATAATTCTTTAAAAAGGAAATTTATACAGGGAACAGTCATTAAGTTATGATAAAGAATTTGAATTTTTAAGGATTTTATTAAAGTAATCTGAATGTCTAGGTAAGTGAGGTGTTGTGATTACATTTCAAACACTCCTATTTGAATAAGTTTGAGATAATAACGTTGAGGCAGTGTTAGTTATGCAAATTTCCCCCTCCACTAGTACAATACCTTCCCATAGTAAAACACTATTACATAAAATTCAGTTATTATAAATAAAGCTATTAAATATTATTTTTTCTACACCTATATTTTATATAACATTTGGCTATACTGTTTAGGAGGCAAGCATTGTTGACAAATTTAAAATGTTTATATGACAATTATAACAACGTCAAAACATAATTATGACAAATGACAAAAGGTGTATGAATATTATTATTTATGACAGTCCTGAAATGACTTTTATAGGCTATTGTTATGCCTTGTTTTTACTTTTACCTATGTTCCGCATTACTTATGCATTTCGCAGTGTATGGTACCTTAAACTTTACTTTTCTACCGTGCCTGGTATGTTTAGTGATCTAGATTGACATGCCTTATATCTATTGTGTGAACACATTTCTGTTTCTTAAGCTGAATTTATTGAAATTTAATTTTAGATTCCTACATGCTTTCACACATTGAATTTATTACCCGTTTAGGATTACTTAAGTCTAGGTTTTATAATGAATAATTTCCGAGCCCGTTAAACTTATGCTTGGGCTACCCTACCTGTATCTATCCGTTTTCTCTAATTATCGGATGTACACATTGTTATTTCCATCGACATTCTATGCTTACAGGTTACGATATCTGCGTGCATTTGCTTGTATTCATTCTGGCTTTTTGTATACTTCCCTGGTGACCATGTCTTGTGAAGGAGAACTCTGTCATAATATGTACAATCCTCTGTTATACCCTATCCATGTCTTGTTTATTGTAGGCTGGTAGTATTTTTGTACGTGTCTATCGTAGATTTTATGGCCTTCTTTTGACTTCTTGGGTCACTAAAAGAAAGAAAAAGGATTCCTTGGAGTATGTATTTGGTTTAGGTAATGTAACATACTTGTTCCTTTCGTCTACGTATGAGCCGGTGTTATGAATGCACGTCTTACGATGAATTCCGCGACTTCGAATAACCTTAACCTTGAATAGGATGCTTGGGCGTTGTTTATTACATGTAAATGCAATTATAGGTCGGAATGCTTCCGCCGTTGTTTTGAAGCATTGTACACTCGTTATCTAATTAATTACCTGATAACTGGTCCGTTAATCATACATATTTTCTCTCATAATTTTCGACGGGATCATGCATTCTGTTTACATGTTTGGTTATCTGTCAACACGAACATCGCGCTATCAGCTGCATAGGTGCCAACCGATGGGACGTGAGGTTCCTTATCCGGACTATTTAACGGGTTGAAATGTGTGTATTACCGGTTTATTTTAAATCCATTCTGACATTATTTGGAATTCTAAGGGACGTTTGTGTTTTATTTTTAAGTTCATGTTGCTGTTGATTTACCTGCGGAATGGTTTTGGTTCTCGTAAATTTCAAATTCTGCCGCCGTTTTAGGCTTTAGTTTCCGTTTTTCTCGTAGCCTGCGTAAAGTCTAGGACGCATCGTTGAAGGAAGCACGCTATCGGCACTTTTCAAGTCATTCTTCATAGAAGTGCACAGGTGCACGGCTACCTATCTTTTCAAAATTTTATTGTATGTCTAAGTTGACAATATCGCGTCTGCGGCTTTAAGGAGATACGTAGATATTACCGTACCGTATCGTATCTATTAATGGGGGCGTTTAAGTGAATTTCGTCACCCAAGTTTTGCTAACCACGTGTGTGGGCTCTAAGATATTTGAACAATTGTGCCCTTTTGAAGTAAAGATACCGTGTTCTCCGAAATCCGAAATAAAAAAAAAATCGGGGAACTACTAGTAGTAAGCTACCGATTTTATGGTATTTGCTGACGTACTCACTATCGAATAACATTATTGTGTGGAACACAGATCCTGCTTAGTCGAATTGTCCGATATGCCTTCCGTAGGGGCTTGTACTTAATCAGGGGTGTGAAGCTACCGACACAGTGACTTCTGCGAGGATTGCCTCTTGAAGGGCTTCGTTTCTACATCACCAACCAGTGAGCCATTCTTCTCACCTGTATCGCAAGATAAGTACAGCTCTAATTTTAAACTACGTTTTGTATCTCGACTAATTTGTCAGGATTTTGTGCCAGTAAGCTGGACATTTTACCTGTGTTAAGAACTAACGAGTGATTTGCAAGATTCTATTGCAACCACCTTGTCATGTGTTAGGTCACAATTACCGCTATTTAAATTTTGCTTATATTTTAACTTGATTTCGTTGTATACCGAGTGACCCCAAAGTAGAATTATTGTCAGGACTCTCGTTATTTGCCTACTCTTGTAACTTCCTGAGGTACGACTCAGAGTAATTTTCCTGGATTTAATTCTTTTCAGTAGAATTCAATAAACTCTTTTTTTTATATTATATTACCTTTGACTAAATTGTGCTATTTAAATATCATTCGTAAACATAAATTCTGTACTGTAAATCCAGTAATTTCCTTTTATATACATATTATTATTTTACCTATGACTAAAATGAACTAAATTAAATGTCATTTGTAAACAAAAATTCTTAAAATATCATTTGTAAACAAAATTCTTTACAGTAAAATTCATTAATTTCACTTTTATACTATTTTCATGAGCCTAAATGGGCTAATTAGGTATCAATTGTATACTTAAGCATTTGTGTATCACGTTAAAACCTTTCTCAAAATTTAGTTTTCTTTTATAATTTAGTAGATTAATTAACGTTTATTGTAGTAATATCGCCGTTGGTTGGTGACTTATTTAAGATCACATGTAATTAAGCTTGTAAGGCTTACGAAACGTTTCAGCTGCCGACCTTTCTCTGCCAATAAAAGCGGAGGTTATGTCAATTTTCTAACTGATACTAGCTTTGCTTTGAGATCAAGTGTTTAAGAATAAATTTGCCGCACATATTAATTTTCAATATATTTCTTTATCTTAAAAATTTCACTAATGTTTCACAGTATTAATTAAACCTTTTTTTTTGATAACTTCTAAATAAAAATAAATTTCGTAAATACCTTGCAGTGTAAATTTGGTTCATGTCAGTTTTGAGACATATGATATAATTTTGGGCAATTATTTCCAACCTTGTATGTTGATAACTTCTTTTTTAAAGTTAATATTATAGCATACCATCCATCTTTCTCTTTCTTTTTTTTTACCTTAACATATAACTACGTGTCTAGCACTTGGATAAGGTTTGTGTATCTGACCCATACAGGGTGATCCGTAGGTGTATCTCACTGGAGGGACACAGCCAGTGGCAGTTCATAGAGAACGCAGGTAGGTTACCTCCTAGGTAGCGTAGTGTCCTGGTGCCCAGAGACAACGTCGCTAGCGTCGTCGCCGACCGACGCTCTTTTCATAAAGTTTAATTTCTTGAACCGTCACGCCATCTTCGACTTGAGTTAGCTCGGCCCTGCGATTTTCAAATACTTCCACCTCACTACAGTGATCTCCCTATACCGTAACTTACCTAAGATTTATAATTTAGTTGCGACGTTGTTCAGGGTGTAACACTATATTACTTGACAGGTAAAATTTTGCAACATCTCACATTTTAATTTAGTGTCGCGTCATCGCGAATTTTTATATAAATCTGACTACTTCGAGAAGAATCGGTGTTCCTAGAATTGACGTTCGAGAGAACTTGAATTTGTTGTGGGGTGATTACTTTTTTCGCAATCGACTCCAAAACTCTCGCGATCGACCGTTTGGGCACCCCTGGTCTACAAAATACTGTGTTCGTTAGTTTCTAGGATAAGTTCCTCATTTGAGTTGGATTTTAGTTTGATTTTGGCGTTAAATATATTTCTTTTATGGTACTATATCTCATCTCTCACTCACTGTTCAGTTAAGCAACAATTTACAATTTAGAAAGTTGTGCAGCTGTAAGAGAGTACTTCTTGATTTCTTGCGAATTTTATTGGAACCGAGATGAAATTACATTCAAAGGATAGTTGTATTCTAAGGGAATATAAACGATTGCATTTAAAGACTACGATATATCATGAATATTCTTAATTAAACGAGTTTTCATTATTAACCTGAAAAATCTACAATGTAGTAGATATGCATATGTTTGCATATACATCAGCGATAGTTACGGTGACCTATATTCGGTCAAGGTCGCTACAAAACATTCGCGTACATCTTGTTATATAACCGGTCATCTACCTGTTCGCATATTTCCATTTTGCAATTATGTTAATTCGATCATGTGTATGTATATGTATCTCAGATGAACTGACACTGGAGGAGAAACTGGAAAAAAAGTATGTTAAGGATTTTCCCGAAAGGCTTTTAATCGTGTTTACACCACCTACTTTTTTTTATCATTTCGAGAAATTTGTATTAAAGCCGTATCAATATGAAATACACATAAAAATTGAATTTGACGTGTAATGACAGGTACTAGTTTAGATCGCCTACATGCTTGTATTATCAAAATTACCGAGGAGTCTAGTTATACAACTTGGTTATTGTGTTCTGGTATTTTTTTTTGAAACGAGTTCTAGCGTAGGATTTAAATTTATATATTATTTCCATAAGGATTATGACTTACTACACAACGTGTCCCAGATAACATTTCCAGCATGGGGATCTCACTTATTATAAAAGATACAGGTTTAGTTAAATTAGAGGAATTATTCATCAGAATTAGTGAAATTACATGATATTCTACAATTACAAATTTCAATGTATTTCAGGATGTAGGTATAGAAAAAGAAACATGTCAATTTTTTTCCATGTAATAACTTTTTTGTTTTAGTAGACACATAATTTTTATTTGCACTTTCTTGAGGCTCTTTTTATTCAGAATTTAAATATCGACTTTTACTTGCACTTCCATTTTTTAGTTTTAACCCTTAAATTTAAATTTCAATACGGAACGTCAAGTCGGTTTTGATAGAATTGAACGTGTTTTTTATTCTCTTTATAATGATATAGCATATGTGCTATTTATTAAAAAATGTATTTTATTAAACACTCAACAATAAGTAGGCAGTGATACATGAAAACAATCGAATTTAATGTCACTTAAAAAAATTATTCTGTCCAGAGTACTTTTGTGTCAAACATGGCTTCATTAACTAATACTAAAAATTTGATATGCTGATTTGTTTCATCTTTTGTCATAAAAACAGTGCAGAAGCTGAAAGGATATAAATTGATCATGTAACCTGAAAGAAGGCAGGCTAGGCCAGTTCTGGTACGTACAGAAATTTGGCAACTACTTTAAGGGGGAGTGCTCACTAGCTCAATCAGTTTCTTCCAAATCCTGATTGTTTTTTTGAAATATTTAGACAATAATTTTTTTGGATTACCTAAAAAAATAAAAGAAATATCATAGCATAGTCCTTTCTCCGAAAATATATGTAGAAAAAAAATAAATACTGAAATTAGAAAAATATCCGAAAATTAACGATACCACAATAATTTAAAAAATATTCTGGCCACATCCTTGAAATAGTTGAAAAAATATTTTCTTAATTAAACTTGTGATTTGGAAAATAGAATACATTCTGCAAGACTAATTGTTGGAGAAATTTTAAAGTGAAACATGGTACGGTTTCGGCTAGCTGGCGGAGTTTGGCCAGACGAGATTTATCGGTTCCGAGTACTCTAACAGAGGCATAAAGATAAGGGTTTTACGATCCCCATTCATTCGGTGTTTAGACCAGATTTAAAATTTCGAATTGTGTGGAGCTTTACTTGATGTAAATCCATGATATCCAATAATTAATTAAATTATAATAATAATAATAATAATAATAATAATAACTTTATTAATTACCCAACAGAAAACTCCAAATGGGGCAATACAATTACAGAAATGCTCGATAATACAATGTTCAAATTATGAAATGATGTATCACATGATTACAACAAAAACAACAATTAATAAATTGGAAAATTGACACTAAAATCGCACAAGTTACTCATGACGATTATTGAAATTTATAGCAGCGTGATATAAGGCGGCTTTGTATAGAATATTCGTCCTGGGCGTCGGAACCATAATTAACTTGCTTGCCCTCGACTGAAGACGTGGAACCAGGATGTTCACCCTAGAAAGCAACTCCGGAGCATCCAATACACTGAAGAGTAAGTTATTCATGAAGGAAGCGCTGATGTCAGTTCTTCTTTCGGATAGTGCTCTAAAATTATGTCTCAAGAGCAATGCGCCGTAGTCAGTATTCTGAATCGGATAGAAGCCATCCAGTTTAAATGATAGGTATTTCAGGAACCTTCTTTGCACCCGTTCAATTGCGTTCGAGTAAACATGGTATATCGGGAACCACACCTCAGATGCGTATTCTAGTTTGCTGATAACGAGGGCATAGAAAAGGGAACATATCGTTTGTAAGTTAGAAAAACAATTACAGGTACGAATAGTGAAGCCAAGTATTCTATGCGCAGAAGCGGTAACGGATGATATATGCTCAGAAAACGCAAGTGCAGAATCAAAAAAAACACCCAGGTCTTTAACGGATGACAAAGTAGATATATATATGTTGTCAATATGATACTCTGAACGAATGAAATTTATCTTCCTAGTATAAGTGACAGAGCAGCACTTGTCTATATTGAGATATAGCTTATTGCTCCTGCACCAGGCAAAAATTATATCCAAGTTTCGCTGAAGTATATCGACATCCGAAGAAGTCGCTATTCTATGATAAATTTTTATATCGTCAGCATAAGCCAAAACAGGATATTGAATCGTGCTAATAAGATCGTTAACAAATAGATTAAATAAAAGAGGACCCAGATTCGAGCCCTGTGGTACACCAGATGATGACACATACTGAAGGGATCTGAAGCCCTTATAATAGACATAGTTCTGGCGGTTTGACAGGTAAGATTTAAAAAAGCAGACTAGTGCGTTATCGAAGCCCAAATAACTCAGTTTGCGGAGCAATATTGAGTGGTCAATACTGTCAAAGGCACTTGAGAAATCCGTGTATATCACATCCAATTGTCCACCCATGTCCAGCGTCTCAGCTATTTCTTGGGATAATGTGGTTAAATTGGTGATTGTTGATCTTCTTGATATAAATCCATGCTGGTGGAAGGACATACACGATTTGGTGAGAAAGGCGACTCGTTCATTAATAATTGATTCAAAGATCTTTGCAAAAACAGGGATAATGGCAATAGGGCGGTAGTTGTGCAATAGGGCGGTAGTTGTATATAATAAAACAACAATATGAAGTTGAGATTTCCACTAATTTATTAAAAGACACACAATAGCTTTTTCAAGGGATAACTATAAACTAATATTACATACAAACTTCTACCTTTATATCAAGTGTTACTCCTATACTGGATTATTGACAAATATTACCGTAATTGCTATTTGTGATCTTTAATAATACCTAATTACTTACTTAGGGAAAACCTTTATTATTAAATAAAAATTATGTGTCTACTAAAATAAAAATGTTATTACATCGAAAAGAAATTTGACATTTTTCTTTTTCTTGCTATACCTAAATGCTGTAATACATGAAAATCTGAAATTCGAGAACATCGTATAATTTCACTAATACTTAGGAATAATTCATCTAATTTAACCAAACCTGCATCTTTTACTTTCTTATACGTAGTATAAGGAAGTATTGTGATGAAAATTTTCGACCTCGAGATTTTTGCAGATGCCCACGTTTTGAAGTCCCCTGATACCGAAAAAATGGTTTTTAAAAAATGTCTGTGTGTCTGTGTGTCTGTCTGTGTGTGTGTGACCACGATAGCGGTCAAACCGCTGTAGATATAAATTCCAAATTTTGTATTTACGTGTATAATTTCCCTCTTGAGATCTGATTAGTTTTTCGTAAAATCGGTAGACCGGAAGTAGCAGTTTACTTCAGCGAAAAAATCGAATTTTGCCAATATTTCGTCAATTACTAAGTTTATACAAATTTATAAAGAATTCATATGTACTTAAAATTAAAATTGAGAATAATTTTATTTAAAAAGTTTTTCGAAATTCCTACCGGAAGTAGGTCTTTTACTCTCATCGAAAATCAGTTTTTTGCGAATATTTCGCAAGTCATGCTTTTTAGACAAGTACGTTACGGGTATAAAAGTATTTAAAACATAATTTTCAATATCTTTTGTATAAAAAAAATTTCAAAATTCTGACCGGAAGTGCCACTTTTACTTTTATCGAATAGCGATTTTTTGCAAATATGTCGAAAGTTATGCATTCTATATATATTTATCAAGAATATAAAAGTATTTAAAACTGGATTTGCAATTTTTTTTGTATATATGAAATTTCAAAATTCGGACCGGAAGTAGCACTTTTCTCTTAGCGAGTAGCACTTTTTTGATAATATCTTGCAAAGTATGCATTCTATAGAGATTTATTAAGAGAATAGATGTACTTAGAATAGGATTTTGAATAATTTTTGTAAAAGAAATTCTTAAAATTCTATAATTTGAAACGCTCATACGTATAAGAAAGTCGTGTGGTGGCCACACCTTATTTTTTATAATAAGCGAGATCATGCTGGAAATGTTATATGGGACACGTTGTATATTAACAAAATTTGGTGTTTTTCTTTGTCGACATAATCAATATTTTTGTTGTATTGGTTAGAAGATGAAAGGGAGATAAATAACTTTTCCAGAATAATAATAACTCTTAAGTAATATACCTATGACACTTTATTAAATACAAAAAAGTTCAATCTTCATAGGTACCTCGCATTTATTCACACGTATATGGATAAACACAGTGCATGTTATTAAGTCACTTATTTAGATTCTGGTATACAGGCTGTCTCAGAAATAAAAAAACGGAGTAGCAGAAATCGGAAGCTAGATTGTGTAAAAACGTACCCTCAAAGTATCAAGTCTTTATTCGTGCGCAGACGGCAAATAAAAAATAATAAAGAATTCAATTGGCCTTACGCCGACCCTGGACTAAATAGCCACCTGCTTCACTTTCACAATCGGTCCTTTTCAGGACCACCAAATTACTTGTGTTAAAAAAAGGAGGAGGAATAGATACTTCATAATAAATATCAAACTATTAATTACTTTAATTTTATCTATATATTTATTCATTAATCATATTTTGTTGTTTCAGATAAATGCAATGAAGATTTATGTGTACGTGATAAAAATACTGAGAAATTTGTGGATTTTTCTAATATTGCTTAGTATATCTAATGTCTTCGTATCCACACAAAACGGCCATTCAAGACAAAAGAGGATATTATGGGTGACATCTGATGGTAGACTCGCTTTACCACCAGGAACAACTCTAGTCATTGCACCGTCATTATCATTACCCTTCGTTAGATACCCACCTGAAGGATTTTTTTCCAATATGACAATTAGCTTACCATTCACAAGTGAGTATATGTATTTTAAAGTCAAAATTTTGAAATGTAATTAATTATAGTAATATTTAGCAAATTTAGACTACATTCAGTTAAATTGTTATATATAGTGCGTCAAATTTGTTGCTTTTATCTCGATCACACTTAATATTAGACTAAAGCACTGCGGTTGTTACAGTTGGTTATTTATCTGAGTTAGATCGTTAGCATTGGCAAATGTGACTACAGTTCTTATTTATTATATGAAGATATAGTGACTAAGTCATCTGTTTTTTTTTTGTCGACGGGAACCAATGCAATTCAGGACATAACTAAAGAAAAATAAATTATAATAATATATTCGGACTATGCGGTGGATGCTCCAATTCTTGAGAGCCGCATTCGCGGATGGCAGCTTGTGAAATAGGGGCAGTACGGACGGGAGCATTTGTCAATTTTCCACGACGTTTTGCACGAATACTGTCCCTTAATTTATGCAACAAAGACGCGTAATATGTGCCGTTCACACTTGTATTGCGCTCTTTAAAGGCAATTAGCAAAATGCCCTCATAATCCCAGAATATTGTGGCCATCACCTTTTTCGTTGATTGAACGACTTTCGCCTTTCTCGGACGAGGTTCATCAGGTCGCCGCCATTCTATGAACTCTCTTTTCGATAGAGGATCCTAAAAGAGAACCATTGTTTCATCCCCTGTGACATTGGACTCCAAAATCGGTTCTGGTTTGTCTCCACACATGTTTAAAAACAACGATTGCGCACATTCGACTCGACGTTCACGTTGGAGAGCAGAAAAAAGTCGCGGTACCCATCTAGCACTAATTTAATTCATACCCAAATGGTCATGGAGAATTCGGCGAACACTTGTTTCGGAAATGCTTGTTATCACTGCTAATTCCTTCACTTTCAAACGGCAATCTTCTAGCACTAAACGTTCAATAATTGAAATTTGTTGAGGCGTTATCACTTCAATTGGTCGACCCGACCGATCAGCATCTTCCAGGGGTTGTTGTCCCAAACGGAAACATTTTGCCCACTTTTTTACAGTTGAATACAAAGGAGATGAATCACCGTAAACGCCGTCTAAACGTTGTTTAATGTGATAAGGTGTATGCCCTTCTTTTGTTATAAGTCTAATGACCGCGCGGTACTCAATTTTCGTTACTTCAGACATTTTCGTGCACTAGTCACTTTGGTTGGCTGGTTACTAAAAACTACTAGGCTTCAAACTGTCGTATTTATAGTGTATATATGACGTGACGGAGTTTGAACAGGGTTGAACCTGTATAAGCCTGTCAGGCCGAGAATTTATGGCGCCTACCTCGTATCATATTTTCCTGATTTATATTGACTCAGATGAAATTCACATTCGATTTATTAGAATTTAATAGAATATTCATCATGATGGCTTATTATATAGCTATTTAATTAAGCTAGTTAGTTATGGTATATCAACAATCGAATCTGCAACTCAAGTGATAGATGTAGAAAAATAGGGATTTTTTTAGCATTTATATAAATGTTGTATACAACTTTCTTTTATTTATTTGTAGTAATCTTTCGGAGAAGTTAAATTAAATGGAACTCTGGATTATTTACTTTTTTGTTATATAAACCAAATTTTTAAATAAATCGAGCAAAAGGCAAGCGGAATTACAAGAATTTAGAATATGCTTTCTCATTATATCATGGCTTACTATAGTGGTCCTTATTAAATATAATACCAGTTAATTATTCATTAAAGTAAATAGAAATAATCTCTAATATTATCATTACATCTTCAGTAATGAAAATGTTACATCACTTTGTTGCAAACGAAGAAATTACGTACATAATCATAATATAATAGCTATTTCACCAAGAAGGAATTCCCAAGCTCATATTGCACTCAAGCAAAATGTAAAGTCTGGACGCCATCTGTTACTGTTAAATAAATATTACCACAATTACCGGTAATATTACCATTTACAAAGTTTTGTTTCCTGTTCTTATTGACTATCGCTTTATGGAATACCACATGATAGTCAGAGTATATTATTTATATAAATATGACGTTAAATTTAATCTGCGGAATTTAAAACATAATTATCGCAATTAAAGTTAGTAACATATTTCTCATTACTTTAGTTTCGTTAGACAAGTTGAACAAACTAACAAATTTACAATTGTATAATGGTTGTAAATAGACTTATTATGTTTGCGTCAGTGATGATTTATGATTTTTGCACAATGTGTGCTGATTTTAAAACACTGCAACTTTAAAATTGCCCATTTAAGTAGATATGTTGAAATATTATATAATTAAATAATTTGACTTATTCATATGGTACAAATGTTTTAATGTGAATACGTTTCTGCTTATGGTTAATTGTAAGGTTGTATGAATAAGAATAAATCCACGTCAAGTTCAGCCCGTTTTCTGACATTTTTGTTATGCCTGAAAGCTTATAAATATATTATTTTGAATAGAAATAAAACTACACTTGCTTTACTAATTTTTCACAATACGATTTGAAGTAAAGCATTTCGAAACTTATTAAAAGCAATTGCAATTCTTAACACGTACATATATCTTTAAATTATTACAGTTCTTGTTCTATAAATAAAATATACACGTACTTTTGAAGCTTATAAAATACTAAATTATGTAAATATGTGGAAGGGGGGCTATAGTAATTAACGCACTTAATCGTAATTTTAGGATATTTGTCTATTATAGTGTAACCCTAATTAATTGACACGAGTGGAGTTTTCAGATATGTCTGTTAATAAAAGGTGCAGTGATAATAGTATAAACCACATTTAGTCAGTTTAGGAAAGCGAGTGACTAACGAGTTTATAAAACGAGTTTCATAGTATAATTTATCCACGACAGCAAATAACAAAAAAACGTAACTATAAATAATATAAAAAAAATTCAGTAGATTTATAGATTTATTTAACATTAAAATGATACAAAATTACATGCTTGTTACCGCGCCAGGTCGGGTTATTTTGACAGACTGACGACAAGTGACAACCAACACGATTGAATTTTAATTAATTTTTGCAATTAAAAGATCTAGAGCAAACTTCGGCCCACGACTAAAAAGCGCATTACTGAGTTCACCCATAGTGATTAAAGCGCACGAAGTCGCAGCTTGTGAAGGTGATTTAAAAGATCACCATCATAGAAACATATACGATAAATGTCAATTTAAAGATGGGAGTATAAACGATATTTTATAATTATGGTATGTATATGTATATACCAGGTGTCTTATCCAAGCGATTAGGCCCACCTTCATATAATAAAACGTACGAAACAATCCACTGTTGTAATTAAAATCCATGACGTAATATTTTTAGTACGTCTATGTGAGCATTGTGATCGATGAAAAAAATTTACGATTTGTGAAGTTCTGTACAAGCGAACGCTGTAAACCTACTGTCGAAATGATTCACTAGCGAAGTGTAAACGGAGTCTCATGTACGCCAACATTATTATTTTTAAACATTAAAAATTAAAACAATTTTCTAATTATTATATATATGTTGAGTCGCTCACGCAACCTATATGCGCCACTAAATTTAAATGGCGTCCAAAATCAGATGTTGCAAAATTTTACCTGTCAAGTAATATAACCTACAAAAATAATTTTAGGCTGTCATAAATAATATTATTCATACACCTTTTGACATTTGTCATAATTATTTTTTGACGTTTGTTATAATTGTCATCTAAACATTTTCAATTTGTCAACAATGCTTGCCTCCTTAACAGTATAGCCAAATGTTATATAAAATATAGGTGTAGAAAAAATGATATTTAATAGCTTTATTTATAATATTTAATATGTAATTGGCTTTCATGTAATAGTATTTTACTATGGGATGGTATATATCTTAAAATATTAATTAATTAGTTTAATTTTATTGTTTTGAAATTGTTCCGGCCGATCGAAATTTGTAGTGGTATTGAATCGTTGTCTTTAGTTCGTACGTTGGCCGTGTCGGTTGCCAAAATGACTCGACTATACATATAATATATTTTAACAGTTTTCTCCAAGGACGCTGCTTTCAAGTTAGCATCCAGAACACATCTTCCTCAATAAAACATCCAACAGCGGGAGTCCCCCAGGGCTCATGCCTGTCACCTCACCTATATACAATATTTACAGCCGACATACCAGTATCAAATCCTACAAGATATTTAAATACGGCCACCTTTGCAGATGATACGGCACTGCTCTCAACATCATGATGTCTGACGAACGCGGTACAGGAACTCCAAACGCACCTAGACAACACGATAAAATGGTTCAAACAATGGAGGACAACAATAAACGAAGACAAATCCCAAGCAATAATTTTTCAAAGGAATCGGAAAACAACAGACAACGAAACAACAATACTATACCATGGAGTAGAGAAATTAAATACCTTGGAATATACCTGGATATAAAGCTCAATTATAACACACACATAGCAAAAACGATAACCAAAACCAAACAAACAAGATGTCAACTATGGTCTCTTATAGACAGACATAGGCAGCTGAACACTAACAACAAAATTCTACTTTACAAACAAGTATTACGTCCTATATTCACATATGCATGCCCAATATGGGTACATATGTGCAAGACCAACATCAAAAAACTGCAAATAATACAAAACACCAGTCTTAGAATGATACTAAATGCTCCATGGTATATGAAAAATAATCAAATAATGAATGAAACAAATACCCCAACCATCACTGACTACATCAAGGAAAGAGCGCCCACATTCTATAACCAGATGGAAAATCACTCAAACCAAAATCTTAAAAGAGCACTCGCATATGATGCAAATGAAAACTTCAAACACAAAAGACCTAAAATGGTTCTACTTTAATTCTTAATCAAAATAAAGATAAACAATAGGTAATCAAATTCAACTCCAACATTCCAAGATTCACCGCACTCAGATGAAGAGTAAAAGACTAAATAGTCTAACTCAAAGCCACAATAAAGAAGAAGAAGAATATATTTTACAATAATGAAATTATAAATTTAGTAATACATAATGTAATTATTTTCGTTGTTATGAGGCTGGCAATACAGACGTCATTATTTTTCGTTTATGACGAAAGCGGATTGTTTCGTGCGTTTTACTATATGTAATAATGTGGATAACTAAAAATCTTTGATTCAAAAGTTGTTGATAATTAGGAGTTGTACTACATATCTACACCCTTATTAATTTCTCCAGTGTTCGAACACGACGATCAAATATAAAGTTATATTTTTTAAATGGAACGCAATGTATATTACACATTTTATGATAGACATAGAGTTGATCATATTGACATGAATTTGTATTGTGCCATTATCAGTTGCTTCTGAGATATGGCTATATTTCTTCAAAAAGCACACTCGAGCTTCAATGTTTCATCTGCATATACTACCTAATAATTATTTGAATATGTCATATACAGGGTGAGTCATCTCCGCGGGTAAGGCTGCCTTTATGAGTAAAGATATTTCGAAGCTGTTTTTTTTCTTGTGATAGCTGCTCATTAGGAGCACATTTTAAAAATATTTTGTATTATACAGAGTGTTCCATAACTTGGTGGCTAACCATATTTATATTTTTTAAAATGGAACACCCTTTATATCAGTTTATTTTTGAATTGCTTATTAAATTGGACATCAAAAACATGTAAGACGTTAATACTTTAAAAGTGACTATTACTGAGCTATTGTCGCTTTTTGATATAATTTTGTCAGTTTTATGGTTTTATAGTAATATTGCAAAATATGCCGTGAAATTAGCTGTAATGTTGATGGATTACGTTTAATAAGTTACTTTTTACTTGACAAGTGTAATTTGTTGATCCTATTAATCTTAAAATAATTGAAGTGATTTTATAATGGATTTTTCTAAAGAAGAGCTTTCAGATATAATTTTTGTACTGGGGGAAAGACAAAGAAATGATTTATTAGCTCAGAGAGTTTACCGGGAGCGTTACCTTGGAAGAAGATGTCCCAGAACATATTCCTTTAGAAGAGTAATGGACACTTTCATTACTACTGGCAATTATTGGAAGATGTTTCATTAAATTTAAGAAGAGACATGTGTATGCAACGGACGGTTCACTGCCACATTCTTCACTACAGGCTATAAGTCCTCAAGTTCTTCCTAATGTCGATATATTATTTCAGAAGCGTATTGAAAATGTTTAGAAGTGAATGGAAATTCATGTGAATACTTGTTGAAATAATTTTTGCTTATTTTGGTATACATATTTATTGTTATTTTGTAGTTTCTTTTCCACTAATTACTGTTGATATGACCTCCTAATCCCTCTTTCTGTACTTACTATAATTAAGGTACTTATTAATTTGTTTTGTTTTAAAATTTGTTTATTCTACCATATTCTATATATTTTATGAAATATGTTGCTGGCATAGATTGTATTGTAAGTACAATATACCCAATTTTTGTATAAATATGTAGATATAGAAATGAGACACTTACCAACATTATAAAAGTAAAAGAAAAAAGAAGAGTAATGTTAAATTATATGTTTTTGGAATGCAGTTTTATAAACAACTCAAAATCTTAAGCTAGTAAACATTTTTTTTTGAAACTCTCCCAATATGTATAAAAATCATATCTAAGCTAATTTTTAGAAAAATTCATTATAAAATCATACTTGTCAACTGAGTAACAACTTATTAAATGGCGTCCATTCAATTATCAATGTTGCAGCAAATATCATGGCTCACTATACCGTATTCAAATAAAAAACAGGAAGTTGGTAAAATTATATCAAAAAACAACAATAGCTCTGTAATAGTCACTTTTAAAGTATTAACGTCGTACATGCTTCTGATGTGAAATTAAATACACAATTCAAAAATGAACTGATATACAGAGTGTTCCATTTGAAAAAAAATTACTTTTATACAAAAACGTGTCATGGAATTTTAATCCAGTTTTCTGCACATGCGATTAGTAACTACAAAAAAATAAAATATGCTTCTATTAAGACCTTTTATTACGAACAATACTACAAAAAATTGAGTTCATATAATACGTCGTTTTCGAGAAATATAATTTTATAGAAACTTTGAATTTTTCAGAAGAATGGGAATAAGTCAAAAACTTTAGATTTTAGGTCTATACTATCGTATTACTTTTTGCCTAAAAATTATACGGGCAATACAAAAATGTAATAATATATGTGCTCCATTTAAAAATTATAACAATGGTCAGCCACCAAGTTATGGAACACTCTGTATAATACAAATTATTTTTAAAATGTACTCCTAATGAGCGGATATTACAGGAAAAAAAACCGCTTCAAAATATTTTTAATCGTAAAGGCACAAGCGGCCTTACCCGCGGATATGACTCACCCTGTATACCAGAAGAGCCAAGTTTATTATTAATTTTGTTTTGGGACGCAAAAGCACAAGTATCACATATGTAATGCCATAAAGAAAAGGATCTTTGGGTTGTACCATTCATTTTTATCCTTTCCTTACAAGTTATTCATATTTTTGTGTTGCATATACCAAATAAGCTATCTCGGCAGAGAATAACGATCAACGAGAAACGAGAGTATAGTCGATTCCTTTGTTCTTTCGTGTCTTACTTTTGCCTCCTAGAATTTTCGTGGTAAAGAATCAAATACACTACAACCATTGGAGAAGAGACAGCATGGTAAATCAGTGACTTGGCATTGATTGCAATGACGACGAAACTACCACGCTTGCCATGCTCACCGAGAAACAAGGACACGCTTTTAATGTCTTTGTCGCCTCTCGATAGTCGTTATTATCTGTTCTTGGCAAAATATTAATTTACATTCGTCAAATTTTCGAAACTAGTTTGATATAATTTATCTAACTATTACATATTTTAAAAAACAAACAAAAACACTAAAGAACAGATATAGTGTGACTTAAGGAAGCGATATTATAAGTACCGGGTGTCCCAGCGTAGCGGTAAAGTCCATTATTGGTATCTAATAATGTAGATAGCGAATAATTTTTAATACAAAAATTGTAGATAATCATAAGCTCTACAATTTAAAAATATTTTCATTTACAGAGTATTCGACAACGACAAACCAACACAAACCTATGTCTTTTTTTATGGAATGGTATGTATTTTTTACATTTTATGATAGCCCTTGAAAAGCTGATTAAACTGACGTCAACTTATATTTGTCGGTTTTCAACTGTTTTTGAGATATAGTGATTTTTCCTTAAAAATTGTACAACATTTGAAAAGTTGCTATGAAATAACGACTGATGATAAAATACTTATTATGGGGGCTCAATTAATAGATACCTTTCAGTACGTGAAATTAATGTTTATTTTGACAAATCTATGCATGTTCTTTAGAATTACATACCATTCGCTAAAGTTAAATATTCTAAAAAAAATTAAATGGAACAGCCTCTATATTTATATGTAATTGAAAAGTACTTAAAATTTACCAATTAAAAGTATATACTTTCTAGTGCCTGTGGGCGATATTGCAAAAGTTATAGGATATTATCTGAATAACCCCGATTTCGATTAAAAAATATGAGTTGCCTTGACTTAATTACACATAGCATAACTAAAATTAATCGAAAACAGTTATTTCTAATTTTTGAAGTGTAAACTTCTATGGGCGCGTTGATTGTGGGCAGTGAACGAGATTGAGCCGTCACGCTCGGCTATGTAACGCTCGAGTCGCCATGGTTACCAAACGAACCGTAAATTCGACAAAAATCGGCAAAACTGTGCAAAGAACTCCTCTCTGGATACGCGAAATTGAAAGCTGTCCTTTGGCATTGGTGTACGGGCGACATTGAATTTCCGGTCGACGGAGAGATTTTCTTCCTAAGTGGGGCGGTTGTAAAGATATGGGCTTTTAAAGAGGAGCGTGCACTCTGTGTTGTAACAGAAAAATGGCTTACGTCATGACGATTCACGTGACAATCAAAAAATCCCGAGAAACGTCAAACTGACAGGCGAACTGAGTTACACCACAGATTTACTTTTAAGCGTGAAATTCAAAATCTTGATGGTTGCGAGGGCTCATCAAGACTCGGGGTCTTAAGGAACCGGCTTCTCGGGACCTTTTGTATGCTTATTTCGAGTCGGCAGTCACACGCAATCGAAGGTACCGGCAAATTAAAGTTCGTTTGCAGAAGGATTTGGTAAGAAAACTAGCCGGTTCAATGTGCACTGATATCAATGCATTCCGGACGGGCGAAAAATAAATATCAGATTCTCATGTGCACTGCCGACCAATATACTACGGTCCGGCGAATGTTCTGCATCTCCGCACAATACGTAACGGTCCCGCTTGATTTAATATTTTTAAAATAAAAGATGTTAAAACTGTTATGTATATGTAAATTCCAATAAACCAGTTTAATTACTGTTTCGTAACTCCGAAAACAGAATGTATGGGTAGGTATAAAGAAAACACTATATTGTAGCTTATAACGTTTCGGAAATATTTATTTAGTTACGAAACAGTAATTAAACTGGTTTATTTTAATATTTTTATCTATACAGGGGTCGATTAATATTTTATAATGATTTGAATTAAAATACGATAATTCCAGAACGCGTTTTCCTTGAAGGGGAAAAGGAGGATTGCTCTTGACATTCATGTGCCCCTACGAAATAATTTTATTTAAACGATTACGCAAACGTGCACAGTGGGCGGAGCCGGCTGAAATCAATTTCTCTCTCTTCCGATTAAAAGTAAAACTTGGGAGTTTTTACGGTCGCCATCACTAATTCAAATGTCGAAATAGAACAAAATGGCCAAAGGATTTTTTGAAAATTGACGTATGGATGTGAAATTTTAGATACGGGGGTTTTGTGGGTCGCCGATCACGATTCCAAAGTCAAAATGTCAAAAAAAAATGGCGGAAGATTTTTTTTTTAAATTGACGTATGAATGTGAAATTTTAGATACGGGGGTGTCTTAGGTCGCCGATCACGATTCCAAAGTCAAAATGTCAAAAAAAATAAAACTGCGGGCGTTTTTTGAAAATTGACGTATGGATGTGAAATTTTAGATACGGGGGTTTTGGGGGTCGCCGATCACAATTCCAAAGTTAAAATGTCAAAAAAAAATGGCGGAAGAATTTTTTTGAAAATTGACGTATGAATGTGAAATTTTAGATACGGGGGTGTCTTAGGTCGCCGATCACGAATCTAAAGTCAAAATGTCAACAAAAAAACAAATTGGCGGACGAGTTTTCTGAAAATTGACGTATGAATGTGAAATTTTAGATACGGGGGTGTCTTATGTCGCCGATCACAAATCCAAAGTCAAAATGTCAAATAAAAAAAATGGCGGACGTGTTTTTTGAAAATTGACGTATGGATGTGAAATTTTAGATACGGGGGTTTTGTGGGTCGCCGATCACGATTCCAAAGTCAAAATGTCAAAAAAAAATGGCGGAAGATTTTTTTTTTAAATTGACGTATGAATGTGAAATTTTAGATACGGGGGTGTCTTAGGTCGCCGATCACGATTCCAAAGTCAAAATGTCAAAAAAAATAAAACTGCGGGCGTTTTTTGAAAATTGACGTATGGATGTGAAATTTTAGATACGGGGGTTTTGGGGGTCGCCGATCACAATTCCAAAGTTAAAATGTCAAAAAAAAATGGCGGAAGAATTTTTTTGAAAATTGACGTATGAATGTGAAATTTTAGATACGGGGGTGTCTTAGGTCGCCGATCACGAATCTAAAGTCAAAATGTCAACAAAAAAACAAATTGGCGGACGAGTTTTCTGAAAATTGACGTATGAATGTGAAATTTTAGATACGGGGGTGTCTTATGTCGCCGATCACAAATCCAAAGTCAAAATGTCAAATAAAAAAAATGGCGGACGTGTTTTTTGAAAATTGACGTATGGATGTGAAATTTTAGATACGGGGGTGTTTGTGGTCGCTTATTACGTCTTCAATTTGGCGATTCTTTCGGCGACCGTTACATGACGCATCAGTCGTATTCAGTATCAACATGAACACTTTATGTGCCGTGCGAATACGTTTTATTTAATACGTTACTGAATATTATACGCGTGTATTTCGTATTATTAACCTCGCCTTGATGAAGTTTTCACTTCTGCCATGTGGTTTTAAGCACACCCATTTTTCTTGTTTTTTTACGAATAAGTAATTTTTATTAAAATTTGAAAACTCATGTAATGAAAATAGAAATTCATGAATTAACAATAGTTAAAATATCGCAGTCGCTCTGTGTCAAAAAATTCTTTGTCGTGATGTTTATACTAAATTTTAAATTATTTTAAAATTAGAGAACTCATATATAGACTTATAACTTCAGTTGAAAATCAAATCGTCACTCAAGTATTTAAATGTATTTTATTGAAAACTTCTATAACTTTCGCAATATCTTAAAGAACATACAAGCTACTATTTTCAAGCTTAACGGTAATTATAAGTTTAAGTTATCATATAACAAATTAAAAAATGTTTGGTTTTATAGTACCTACGTTCATATTTTTTAGTATTTGAAGTATATAAAATATGGAAACATTACATTTACGGTAAAAAAAAAAATTGCGGATTCTCAGTGGCCTAAAAATGCTATTTATAAGATCCTTACTCTTAAAAGTAGCTTCATCACAAAACAAAGTCTGAGGTAGCATTGTGATTGTCATTTATTTTGTGCAACATCGTATTACAGAAGGCAACCCTATCTATAAAAGCTTTCCTCTGAAAATCTTGATGGAATACAGATAAAATTTAAACTTGTTTAAGGTTTTTTTAATAAAGTTTTTGCTCACATCAAGGACTCTAAAATATTTACGCACGCTTGTATGCGGATTTTCTTGAACGCATATCAAAAGAATTTTTTGTGCATCTGCGTTTTCTACGGCAGCAGTAACACGGAATACTGACAGTTTCTTCAAATCTCGTGAACATATTTTGAAAAGCACTCGTCGATGGCAGTCGCATATTTGGATATTTTTAGTTGTATATATTTGTGCCAGCAAACAATCATTTTTTTATACTATTGGTAATTCATCAACTTTCAAACTTTTCATGGCAACTCATATTTTGAAGTCATAATCCGGTTTATTCAGATATAATATCCTATAACTCTTGCAATATCGCCCACAGGCAGAAGAAAGTACACATTTTTAATTAGTAAATTGTATGTATTTTTCAATGACATATAAACAGGGTGTTCCATTTAAGTTGTTTTAGAATCCTTAACTTTAGCGAATGGTATGTAATTCTAAAGAACGTGCGTCGATATGTCGAACAAAATATTAATTTCACGTACTGAAAAGATATTTCTACTAATTGAGCCTATAATAGATATTTCATCAACAATCGTTATTTCGTAGCAATCTTTCAAATGTTGTACAATTTTTAACGAAAAATCGCCATATCTCCGAAACAGTTGAAAATCGGCAAATACAAGTTCATGCCAGTTTAATCAGCTCTTCAAGGGCTATGATAAATTGTAAAAAAAATATATAGTATCCTATTTAAGAAAACATAAGTTTGTGTTGGTTCGTCATTGTCGAACACTGTATAAATGAAAATATTTTGAAATTGTAGAGCTTATGATTATCTACAATTTTTGTATTAAAAATTATTCGCTATCTACATTATTAGATACCAATAATGGACTTTACCGCTACGCTGGGACACCCGGTATATAAAAATAATCAACGTGCCATATGGGAAACTGTGAATTCCCCCGAGACTCATAAATTAATGATATGGAAACGATTTTTCTTTAGCATTGCTACTTTTTATAGTTCTAGATCGACATAATGAACTTGCTCCACATTAGGTACAAGTTTCGGGAAACACACCTTACATCAAGTAGTAAGTAGTAATAAATCATAGCAGTAGAAATTAGCTTCTTAGAAGTGTTCTCCATTTCTTTTTTTTTTACATATTTACGTATGTATTAAATGATAATAATATAATATTGCTTAACTGGGTTCTAATTGAACACAGTTTAACTAATTATTTATTTATTTTAAGCATATAGCACACACTTATACAACAATAATTTAGTAAATTATATCGGCATTTATATGTATGAATTCTCTAGCTTCAATGCTCTCTCATATAAATACCTGACTGACAGACTGCATTTATGCCTGACTCATAACATGGTCCTCTCCTTTAAGAACAGCTTTCTATGGAATCTGCAGGCAATTCCTTTGTTTCACTTTGGGCTCGCATGTAGTAGTAGTAGTAGCAAGTCAAAGTCTTATATAATCTAATGAGGGGAGAGGCTGATTACTACAGATCAGAACTCCTTACGAGCATGCTGATATAGTACTTTTATCATGCTTCTTACTATTCTGCAATCAAGGCAGTTCAAGTAACAACTACTCAACGTTGGTATCGCTAGCTTCAATATGTCTTCCTCAGTTATGTGTCCTCCCAAAATCGAAGCCTGCAATTAGGCACGATAAACTGACTTTTAACTCGATAATTATTTGAGGACCAAGTAAAAGATAGGCTGTTCGTTGCTCTTTAATTGTACGGCCTTCTCAACTATTTATTCATGTTGGCGTAGTTTATCCACTCTACCATATCACTAGTTAAACTTTTCAACAATTCCCCTAGCAACGCAGTGAACTGGTGCATAATAGAACGATACGGTAAACAAATAGTGTTTTTCAATAATTACTCCAAATCGAGTTTTCGCTGTGCTGGAATATTCTACCATGAAGTCTCATAGGTCGGTTCTATGAATTGTGTAGTCACTTGGTGCAAACTTCATATGGCGGTTTTATTTCTCTTCCAAGTAATACGTTTACTGGGCACTGGCCAGGGGATATTGTAATTGTTTCAGCTTTGTGAGAGCTTTATTTGATATCGTTATTTACTATTAGGGAGTTCAGATGGCAGTTGATATTATTAACATTCAGTTAATAAAGTATGGGCATTTATTTATCTCTATATCCGGCTGGAGTGACAGCCTAAAAGCAGAGTTGACAACGGAAGTGTCAGGAGAAAAAAGAGCACTAAAAGTGTAGGCTTGGGACTGTCTATGGCCAATCCTTTACGTAACAAGCCCACCTGTTGTACTATAAATGCAGATAGACTCGTCTATTATAAAAAACATCCAGGTCAACGGAAATTAGTATGTCAGTTTACGTTTGAGTCCGGCCCCTGCAGTGCTCCACCTTAAACTGCACATCGCTTGGTGGAGAAAAGTAGACAGTACCTAGAAGCAGCGAGGACGCAGTTCCAGTCCGGAAGTCATCTAGTGAATATACACCATTACTGCGGAAGTCTATGAGCGGGATTTAGTAGGGTACGTTTAAAACTTACAGCAACGATTGTTTATCTCTATTTCAATCTGCCTCTCCACATAACAATCAAATACCCAGTTAACAATAAAAACCGATAAAAATTGTAAGAGTAAACTAAAACAGGATTAATTAATTACTGATATTTCTTCGGCAAAACTACTTTTCATATTTTACTTATTTATTGATCTTGTAGGTACTCCTTGTTACACATACAGGACAGAGAAAACAC
Organism: Amphimallon solstitiale; assembly: GCA_963170755.1. Taxonomy (NCBI): domain Eukaryota; kingdom Metazoa; phylum Arthropoda; class Insecta; order Coleoptera; family Scarabaeidae; genus Amphimallon; species Amphimallon solstitiale. The sequence continues at coordinate 86,355,147 of OY720676.1, read as the reverse complement.
ACTGTATATTAAATATGATCTTCATATAACACTGAAATACCAAATATTGTAAACTAATTATAATGGGTGCATATTTTATTCAGACCATAAAATTTATAACCTGGTTTCTTTAAATATTTGTAATTTAACTGTAAATAAATCGGCAATGGAATATTGAATTTGCCAGGCATGACACGTGTTACTATATCTCAAATCAACTGTTAATTATTTCGTAACCTAGATATCAATTGAATTACTCTATTCGCCGTATAAAAAGTAGAAGTGTCAGAATTCACACACAGCATAAAATTTATGATGTAAATAAACGAAAGTGGTTATGGCAGGTCAAGGTTAGTCAATGAAGAGAAGTATTTTTAGAAGTTCAAATTATTCAAATGTCAATGTTAATAGGCTTTTTGGTTATATAAGAATATATTTGTTTTGATTATATGTATAGGTAGGATCAAAGCTGTAAAACGTATTTTTTTTTTAGTTTTTATTTGGTTTACTAAACTAACATTATAATTGAGTTTGTACGCATTAAGAATTACTTTTAAAAGTGGAGGAATATGTATATACGAGGTAGGCGCCATAAATTCTCGGCCTGACAAACTTATCCAGGTTCAAACTCCGTCACGTCATGCATGCACATACGCGAGGTGTACACTATAAATATGACGGTTCGAAGCCTAGTAGTTTTTAGTAACCAGCCAACCAACGTGACTAGGCACGAAAATGTCTGAAGTAACGAAAATTGAGTACCGGGCCCTTCTTTTAACAAAGTTTAGACGGCGTTTACGGTGATTCGTCTCCTTCGTATTCAGCTGTAAAAAAGTGGGCAAAATGTTTTTGTTTGGGACAAGAATTCCTGGATGATGCTGATCGGTCGGGTCGACCAATTGAAGTGATAACGCCTCAACACATTTCAATTATTGAACATTTAGTGCTAGGAGATCGCCGTTTGAAAGTGAAGGAATTAGCAGTGATCACAAACATTTCTGAAACAAATGTTCGCCGAATTCTCCATGACCATTTGGGTATGAATGAAATTAGTGCTAGATGGGTACCGCGAGTTCTTTCTGCTCTCCAACGTGAACGTCGGGTCGAATGTGCGAAGTCGTTTTTAAACATGTGTGGAGACGATCCAAAACCGATTTTGGAGTCCATTGTCACAGGGGACAAAACAATGGTTATGTTTTACGATTCTCTATCGAAAAGGGAGTCCATGGAATGGCGGCGACCTGATGAACCTCGTCCCAGAAAGGCGAAAGTCGTTCAATCAACTAAAAATGTGATGGCCACAATATTCTGGGATTGTGAGGACATTTTACTAAATGACTTTAAAGAGCAGAATACAAGTGTTCACGGTACATATTATGCGGCTTTATTGGTTTTCTTTTTAATATACATTCTTTAAAATTTTTGAAATCTATTTAGCGCAAGAATTAAAAGCTAAAAAGATGTAGCAAAAAAAATTAAAAACGGAGTGTACAAAATGCATTCATAAATTCTATATGTGCTGGTCCAAAAATAATCAAAATCTAAAAAGAAAAAAAGCAAAGAAATGTAAAACTGTACAGTAAAATAATTAAAATAATAACGCTTGCAATGTGGCGGTCTCTGCAGGCAAAATATAGCAAAATATAATATCGAACGTGATGACAACATCCCAAATACAAACTTTTGTCTATGTTAAGAATGTTGCCTGCTTATTGCTACAACAAAAACCAAACAAGAACGGTTTTCTTAGATTTGTTCATGATTTCTTCGGACCTCTAGTTCTAAAAATAATGCCATGTCATTAAAAAAAGTATTCGGACCGTACAATTCTGAGATGGAGAATTATTCGTTCAATGTTCGGACGTTCATAACTCGTAATTCCAGAACCCTTACAGAACAGTTTCTGTGAATTGGCCGATATTTGAAATTCTTATCAATCCTGAGCATGCGTAATGGTAGAGATTGTCACCCGTCTAGTGCAAATTTGTTGGGAGTATTTTCTTATAATTAAAATTATTCACTCCTACATTTCACACTAGAAGTTGTCCAAATTTACATCATAATACAGTTTCAGAAACTGTACTTTAAAAACTACTTCCAGTCAAACATGCATTGAACCTTGGTTTATTTGTGTTCTGAATTTCATTTTGATATTTCTTAATTGAAAGTTGTAGGTACTATTGCACGAACGAAATTCTTTAGTTTCGTCTTTGCATGAGGCCCTTTAACAATCTGAAAAGGTTTAGCCCAAATGGTAATCTTTGCTTAGGGCGCTTGGATAAGTTCCATGTCCAATTTAAGACAAAGTGACCGTCCTAGTCGTTTTAGTTTGTCTTTGCCAAAATAGGGTAACTTTTAATTGTTACCGCCAATGACATTCATTATTTCCATCATACACGGCTGATGTGACAGAAAGACCTTGTTGAGTGCATCACGACTCAGTTCGTCAAAACGTCAGTGACAGTATACAGTGTATGTACACCAACGCCTGCCCATCCACGGTATAATCATAAGGGTCCAGCTCCCACTTGCGAGAGTACCTGACTCTACAGCACTTTGAAATATTTAAATGTAACTGATGCTGCTGACACCAGTTCCATACCAAGTCAATACTATTCTGCAAATAGTGTGCGTCAACTGAATCTACAATATAATGGTAGAACAAGTTGTCCGCATATGCGAAGGCGGAACATATCAGACTTTTAAGTAAATCATTCATAAATATTAGGAATAGTAATTGGAAAATGATTTAAAATTGTGTTTTTTAATTAAATTCTATTGACACCGTGTATCATTCAGCAATGAATTCGCCTCAAAGCATTTCAAAATGATGGCAATTCTTTTAAAAAAAGAAATTAATATATTCATGATAATTTATAACATATACAGTAACATTTCAATATAAAGAAATTAGATATTTCCAGTGCATTAATGATACTGATACAATTAGAGATGTACAACGCTAAAAACATTAATTACATCTATTCAGCTCTTCATTAAAAGAATAAACTTTTAATTTATGAAGTACTAAATACATTTATTGTTTCAGTTGATTTCGGTAAATTAGGATTGACGGATAATGAAAACCCTTTCGGCGTGTTACCACCACTCTTAGCTAGATCTATGGGAAATACTGTAGGAGAGTTACTTGGGAAATATATTGAAAAATTACTATATCATCATAAATTTAAAAGGCAGAAGCGTGATGAAGCACCTGAAATTCCAGAGCATCATAAAGATGCATTCCATGGAGGTGAAAGAGCTCTTCTATATTTACTAGTTCAAGAGTTTTTAGAAAATTTTGGTATGGATGGTAAAGCGTGTCTCCTGCGAGCGATATGCGAAGTACATGCACATCCATTACAAAATTATGGATTTATTGGAGAAGTAGCTAAACTATTTTTATCGTAAGTACTTATTATTGCTTATTATTTAACCGTTAACCACTGAACGTCTGCAGACGAACGTATTTACTGAAGTCAAAGTGACCCTGTCATTTGAATAATTTGTTATAAGTGTGTTACGAAACACGACTTTGTTTAAAATATGTATAATATTTTTCAACAAAAAATATAAAAAACCTAGTGTGCCTGCAACATTAAAGTAAAACATTTTAATAACCATTTTTTGGTAATACCTATAAGTAAATATATAAGGCATGAAAAATTATAAAAAAAAAATAACAGATAAAAGCCTGCTATGGCTGTACTGAAGTCACAAAAGTTGATTAATTCCAGGCAGCCTCCACAAATATGCTTGCTGCAGTCACTGCAAACGGTTTTTTGTTGCAAGTTAGCGTTTATATGTTTTCCTGTCTATTGCATATGGACATAGATCACATACTACACTTGTAGTTTTCCCTGCCTCAGAATAAGAAAGAGTGATTCAAATATCCCGCCAAAACATGGAACACACAAACAATTGAGGTTAGAAGAACTTTATTCTTTTTAAGAAAGGATTTAGCTGTTTCGTGTTTCATTTACTACTTTGGTTAAAATAGATGGATGTGTCGCTTTTCATTCTCCCAATCGAAGCGGCAATAAGAGTGCAAGGCAATTGGAAACAGGAAGTATAGTGAATTTGTTATACCAACATAAACATTTTGATTCAAGTCTATTTATTATTATATATTTGTACCAGAAAGCAAGAATGAATCAAACCTTTTATCTTTATCAACACGTCCTGACGTTTTGCTTATTAGTTTCTATTTTAAATATCAATAAAGAACTTATACAAATAAATCATTCATATTACTGTTACAAATCTTGAGCAGGTAAATTCAAGCAACCACTCTTGGAAATACAACAGTAATAAATGTAAAAATTTATATCGGCTGAAGTTGCTTACACGCCCTGCAAAGATAATTACATATACACATCACGAATTATTATTCGCTATTTATGTATTTTGAAAATATGGAGAAAAATTTTAGTTATATAATGTACCTACTATATATAAAGTATAACAAATTCTTATTTCTATTATGTATTGGAAATTAACAATAATTCAGTGTTCACATCATGTTAAAAAGATTAAAAATACAACAATTGAGATTCTAATTACAAAAAAAATTGCCGCATAAGTTAGTCTGATACACTTGTGCTGGACATTAATAAGTCACATTCACCATCACTGTTTCATACATAAATCATAAATGGTTCCACAATCATTCATTAATCCATCTATGTCTATGTCACATTCTCTTTGCTACTTACATGGTCGGCACATTTCTTTCTTTCTGTTAAAAAGATTAAAAATACAACAATTGAGACTCTAATTACAAAAAAAATTGCCGCATAAGTTAGTCTGATACACTTGTGCTGGACATTAATAAGTCACATTCACCATCACTGTTTCATACATAAATCATAAATGGTTCCACAATCATCCATTAATCCATCTATGTCTATGTCACATTCTCTTTGCTACTTACATGGTTGGCACATTTCTTTCCAATTACTTATGGTAACATTTCTAATTGCCTCTGTTAAAAGTTCTCATACAAGTGATATTTTGAAAGGGATTTTTTTTGAAGCAACTTCACCTTCTAGTTGGGCCCAAATCATTTCAGTCGGATTGCACTCGCAATGGTATGGAGGTTACCTGTGCAGATGCCCTTTCCAACTTGGGTAATATTTGTTTAACATCCCTCAAAAATATTACCGTTCATTTCATGACTCAATACAATAGTCCTTCCCCCACATAGATCAATTCAGATCCTTGCGTATCTTTACCAGTAGGGCTTTTAATCCTGTCGATAGGCTTTCAACAACAGCTTGTCTTGCACTCATTATACTTGCGGCAATCTAAACTTTTTTCTTCGTGTGTCCTTCATTCAAGCATGTTTGCTCTAATTAAATATTGGACGACATTCATAATCTCTACTGTTTTATTATTCTCAGATATTCTTCACCAGATATTTTAACCTTTTCCTGTTAGTGCAGGTTTCTTATTACGTTTGACATATCCGAAATATAACATGTAGGTCTATGAACATGTGGTAATATAATTAGTATTTAATTAACACTTACTTGAAATTAATGCGTTTCAAGAATCTGTGTAGAACTGCTCAGTTAATTTTTGGTATGGACTCATCTATAGTTAATTTTGCAATGCTATTAAGTGTAGGACGTTCGATTTTAAAAAAGAAACTGTGCACTGCCGTACAGTACAGTGTTTTTGACAGATTCATCAAATTCAAAGTTTCAAATGCCTGATCGCGTGTTCCTTGGGTCTTAAGCCGTCTGTTCACTAATGTTCATGTTGTACATAAAAGTACGGATTTTATTTAATAACACAATAAATTATAATAAACCAAACTACTGTTAGAAACTAGGTTATGGCTTGGTTATAAACATAAAATGACGTTTTTGTGAACTTATTTTCCCATGTTAAACTTGCCTACACAAGAGCCAATGAGATATTTTAAAAATATACACCATTTTGGCGCGATATTTGAATCACTCCTTCTTATTCCGAGAGGTTATAGTTTAGTGTCTTTATTCGTTGGTGCTTCTTCCATCTCAGTAGTACGAACCATAGTATTCCTCACTTGTCGTTGTATGCCTTGGATTATTATATCGCCTAATTATTTGTCGAAGAACCAATGCTTTTTCAAGATTTTATATGAATTCAAATCTGGTAATTTTGCAAGTATGAGGTAAGATGTGAAAACTATATAAGAAATGGCTGAGCATGTGTCCATAATTCCTTAAAAAAATCGTAATAGGCCATCGGCTCGTGCGAATGCCTGATGAATATATTGAACACTTCTGATCCAAATAATCGACTCCCCCTTCCACTGACTAGATTCATTTCACCACTATGAGGAATAGAGGACAGAATCAAAACGGTTTATTTCTTTTTGGACACATATGAAAGTAAGGTAAAATTTGCTGTAAGTCCAAATAAACACGAACCAACATCACGATCATTGCGTGGTAAAAACGTTGACGGAATTTCCCTTTTACTTTTGTGCATAGCATCTACAAAAAAAAGTCAGGCCTCTTTCCTCCAGCTTTTAAGAATTCCTAATGAAGAGAACCAATTGTCGGCAGTGCCTGTTCGTATTTTTAATAGGTTTTGTCAATCTGACAATCGATTGCGAAGAAAAACTTAATTTTTTCCTTTGGGAATGTCTGTTCATCACATGCTTTTTCAGAATACAAATATTATAGAAATATTTATTATGAGCGTCCGTTAGGTACATAATTTTTAGGCCATCATACTTCGCTGGTTTGTTTGGAAAATACATAATGAAACGACAACGGCCTCTGAAGCAAACTATCATCGCGTTCATTCACTGTACAAATTTCTTGGCAGTTATGTAAAAAAGTTTCAAATATGCTTAAAACGGTCACTGCAGCATCAAATTATTTCCGTTGGTCTTTTGTACTCCGGTTATCAAATAGGAGGTAGGCCAAAATCGTCAAGAATCTTTTTTCATGATACATCGAAAGATGTCTATACCGGTTTAATCTGATGCAAAAAGTTATCGTACATCCTCATGATTTGACTTGAAGATCTGAGTATAGAGCAACAAACCAAGAAATGCGTTAAATTATAATTGATTTATTTCAGCTAGCTCTGGTATGTCTTTTTGGAAAATTTTGCTTTGTTAATGCCTAATTTATTGTTAGTCCAATATATAATTTCATACTTCATATCCATAGTAAATAAGAGATCCCAACCTTTTTCTGAAGTTGGGTAGTAAGTACCCATTTTTTTGCAATATCATTTAGAACCGGTGTATCTCGAATTATGTTGATATTTGGGGCTCTAACTGCTTTTTTGGTCTACACTAGACCATTTAAACCGATTCCTGGCATAAAAGTAAGCCACTTTACGGTGGTCGACAGGTGCTATTCTTTTGAACACGAATTGATAACGGTATAGCATATCATCATCCGATATTGACGCCTCCTTATTTGAAGATTGTACATTATCACCATCATCAGGATTTAAGGTGTCATTACCACCAGGGCTTGGTACATCGGCTTGTTTATTTGGTACACTATTGTGATCTTCAATTTCAGAATCTTATTGGTCACTTTCTCTAACATGGTCGCTCTGAAGTGCATTGGATTCATCTATTTTCTCGTCCACATCACTGTTTGATTCCTCCATCCACGGAATAAGTGTTTCTTTATAGTCTGGGTCCGTAAACTTTATATACTGTCCGTGAAGAAGCAGCCATAATACTTTCGAAAATGCCCTAAAACAGAGAGAAGAAAAAACGTATTTACCGTGCCGGTGTCAATATGACCATGTAACGCTTATTTTATATATTTTAAAACAAAATAGAACACCAAACTACACGATTAACGTCTATATAGAAACTCACGGGAAGGTACTGGATCGACCAAATGATAAAGGTGCGCATGTGGCGTACAGTCAGCAAATTAAAATCATCGAGGGTCAAAATGACCCTGGTTCAGCCATTAAGTGTTAAACGTCACTTTATTTTGATGTAAGATAATTGTTAAATCTACTATTGAATTAAATAATATATTTATAGAGAGAGAATAAAGAAGAAAATAAGAAGTTCCATATAACATGTAAAATTTGAAATATAACAATATTTTGAAGTAATTTTAGATTAACTATAACAGCAGCCTTCTTCTAGACCAACCTGTATATGAGATATTATTACTTTCTTATACTTAGTTTTTAATCTTCGAATAGTAATATAAATGTCTAGGCATCCTTATACCGTAAGTGTCAAATTTTAATTTCGGTTTGCACTTCTATCATATGCGGAAGATGATCTTATGATATGCAGCGATGCCTGCTTGCTAACAGTGGAGGGAGAGCAACGGAGTGGCGGGGGACCCCCACGCCTTACATTTCATAGCAAATGTCCAGTGTGGCAGCCTCGCTTATGTCTATCTTTAGTTTATTTCGTCGCGCTCTTTTCCTCTTTCTACTTTCATATCAGAAATTAAAATATGTCGACCCCGGTATAATAATGACTAAGGCTCACATTTTCCAACGTTGATTAAAGTGCCGGTTACCTTATCAATAAATGTGTATTCTTCCAACACCGTTTAGCACTGTGAGGAGAATTTTTAACCGGTGTTTCAAATACCAGCCAAATGTCTAACAGTGATTAAAATTTCTGACATGTGCGTGTATGTAAGTGTCATAATAAAAGAAACGAGTAATACCGACCACCAAATGACTCTATAAACAATATTAGCTACATATATCTTTTGTGATAGTAATATAATATCGTAGAAAATAAAAAAAGATATTACACTTGATATGAGGACTATTTATTGATAAACTAGACAAGAAAAAGAAGTTCGAAAACTACAAAAACAAATGCGAGAATCAAACCGAAAATTTCGAGAATCTGAACAGGGCTGAACAACTCAAGACGGATAATCATTATATAGCTGTGTGTGTGTGTGTGTGTGTGTGTGTATGTTATCTTTTCGGAATATTTAGTTGGTTACAAATGGATACTACTCCAATCTTAGACCTGCATTGTCCCATAAGTGCCCATAACATTTAAATATCCAAGGTCGCAACAGGCACTGTAACCATAATCTCGAGAGAAAAAAACTAAGCCAAGGCGCGCTTTTTCATGGCACAATAGTTTTAAAATGACGCTTATATTTCAAAATGTTTTGTTTTAAAGGAGATGAAGTCATAAATGAAATTAATTTATGATTTCAAACTGGTCATTGAGTTACGTTTGGAAATCGTTGCAGTTACATACCGTACTCGACATATTTTAATTTCTGATACGAAAGTAGAATGAGGAAAAGAGCGCGACAAAATAAAGTAAAGATAAACATAAGCGAGGCTGCCACACTGGACATTTGCTATGAAATGTAAGGCGTGGGGGTGCATATTATAAGGTCATATTCTGCATGCGATAGAAGTGTAAACCGAAATTAAAATTTGACGACTACGGTATGTTCAGTCACTTGATTGTTAATCTACAAAAGTAAATTATCTGCTATATTTCGTGAACTGAATACAGATTATGTTTTATTTTTCTTATTGAAAATATTTTTTTATGAAAAATTGACAACAGAGTTTTTAAAAGCACAAGTTAAGTATAAACTAGTACTTATAAACGACGAATAACGTTATGTATAGAATTAAACATACACTCTATATGACTAGGTAAAAATGTTTGTTTTAATAATATGGATATATTTGAATACTGCTAAAATAGATTACTTTTCATCTCTGTATTTGTTTTCCTAATATTTAGCATTAAATCATTATACTATTTGCACGGTGGTTAAGCAGTGATCAATAACGTAAACAAAACACGAATATCTTGAGACTGCAGCCAACTATTGCAGTATGTTTATACTCACGCAGGATTTTACGGTTGATATTTTATTGAATTATATATACACTGACTCAAACGGCAATGTAAAGTACACAAACATCCGATTAGACTTTCACCTAATCGAAATGAAAAGTAAGAAAATACATCTCTATCTTATGTTGTACATTAGATATTTTTATTATCTCTTCCCTTCAAATGAATAAGAAAGGAAAAACAACAAAATCGGTATTGTTATTTCGATATTTTGTAATTTTTATTCTTGTAATTTCTGTTCTTCATTGACACTATTAATTTTTTCATTCAAGACCATCTGTTTCAACTTCCTCAAAACCATCTACCTCAATGTCGTCATAATCATTAATCTCTTGAGTTAAACCTTTAATAGTGTTGGTACTGAATTTAATAAATGATAATTTTTCCACCCGTTCACAATCTAATCGATTTATTTTTTTGGAATGTATATGACCTACATATCTAAAACTTCGTCGAGTGAAAGCTGAGGAAGAAGGAACAATAAGTTACATAAAATACGTTTACTACAATAACCCTTCCACCAAAGATGTCCTGTAATTGTTTCAGCAGCTAAAACATTTCATAGATAGTCGCTTTTAAAGTGAGCTTCTTTTGCCCGAAAATTAGCTGTTTCAACTGCAATATCATGTTTTGACAAACCCATCTTCTCCCCAACGGCTTCTATGAAAAGCATGACGGAAGTAAACTGGTCCTCATTCAGATCACAGCCTTGTGTTTTTGGAGTAACAAATTAGCTGCCAAATGTACATCATGAATTTCCTTTTTGTTTTCGGTTTTGTAATTTTTTTTAGATCACTTTTTTCATTTTCTCTAATAACGTGATAACTTGTTGCATCTCTGTCCCTTACCGAAGCAGTGTTATTAATAACACTGTTTGCATTAATGCAAGTTTCAGTTTTGGTAATGATATTTACGAGCAGGTGAGAATTTAGAAGATCGCTCTGTAAAATATTTATACCATCAACACATGGTTCTAAAATCCTGTTATTCTCGGCAATAGCTTCCTAGAAGCCATGACCTAATACATAGTTTTTAATTTTTAGGTTCTCCTTTTTTGATGAATCAGTCAGTGACTGTTGTATCTTTGCATATCCGTCGCTTATAACAACATGCTCTATAACAAATCGAGAAGAAATTAAACTCCTTATGCAGTTAAAAGTTGATCCCCATCGGGTGACAACTGGCATCATTAACGCACTACCAGTTTTTTATCCTTTTTTATTTTGTCAAAAACAAAATAATAACATAGCCTCAATTTATGTCATTCACTTCAAAACCCAACTAATATTTCGTTGGCAAACTTTTCAGTGAGACTTTCAGTGAAAAGTGAAAATTTCACTTCGAGAAAAACTTTCTGCGTCCCAACACTAGATCTTTCTAATAAAAAAGCAATAACTTTAAGAGAAATAAGAAAATATGTAGTACGTATTATAATTGTACACATTCTTCATCGTTAATTTAATTGAGAATTAGAAACAGCATGTGTATTAACTGATAGCAATTAGAAGAAACCGTATAAAATGAAGTGAATGTGATTTAACTTTAAGAGGTCTCTGTACGGTTCAACAGCTATGTATTTACATGTAAATGAGCGCCAAAATATCTCATTATCCAACGAACCTGTACAAAATGTATTGCAAGATTTCAAAAATATACATTGTTAAGTACAATCCACACGGAGCTTTTCAGCATAATCAATGTCCATTTTAGTCTCATTTTACCACCTTATAAATAATTAAAAACTAATTTGCCCCGGTCAGATTATAGATTTATAAATTAACAGAAACATTTACATAGACGAATAAAAAATAATATGCCTACCCCGTCTTTTTGGCGCTACTGAAATGTGAATTTTGCCACTGTACAGTGGCGCCTTCTGCCGGGCAGTTGTACAATAAGCAAAGAAATAACATGGAGATAGATGGTGCGTGCTTCCTCTATACAGATCGTCAGGAATTGCATCAGACTGTTAGATGCAAGTTCAAAAGAGTAATTTATGACCGAGCAAAAAATTACTCTCAAACGATCCGGTGTTGGGACAGTTATAAAAAGATTTCAAGTAAACCAGAAATTGCTCGGAAAGGATATCTTTTATTTTAAAAATTTTACTGGAATACTTTTGATGTTATAATAAATAAAAAACAGACAGAAATAGGACTTATTATTTTACAGATGTAGTTACATAATAATAATGAATAAACATTAAATTTTAAATAATTTATATATAATAATAAAACAATGAAATTCGATTCAATACATGATATTATAGTACCGTCAATCTGTATTTTTTTTTGGAAAAAAATATGCGAGACTATTTTATTTGATAAATCGTTAGTGGGGCATGCGACGACCCTAAAACCAAAAAGTTTTTTTTTTGTGGGTTTTGGTAATCCCAAAAAGTTTTTGATTGAATTTTTCGCGTAAATGGTTGGTAGAGGACAATATTATCTACAAATTATCTAATGTACTCGCTGCGCTGCAGCCAAAAGCTCAAAAAGCAGAGGACGCCAAAATTTTCAAAAATGGGTTTTTACTATATTTCGACGCGAAAAAATTTTTTAGCAGAAACGATCAAAATGCAAATGTAAAGATTGTTAATTAATTTGACGGGCAGTAGAGAGACGATCGTTTCTACGTTAGAACGTATTTTTTCTGGCTCTTTGAAAATGAGTGTTTGCTTCATTTGCGAAAAAAATTGCGGTGACGATGAATACTGTGCGTTGAAAACACGGGGCAGGTCATCTACATGGCATTGTACGGTGGTGCCACTTGCAAGTACACACTGTCTCAACTTCGCTTCAAAGAATTCACGCAATCCGCGGCCAAAAGCAAAGTGAATCTCTCTTATTTACCGCCTTCGTACGATGCATTGGTTTTGCAATGGATCCCTTAGATTGGGGTTTTCTCGAACGTTGTTTCCATGGAATATGTGCTCATTTGGTTGTTCAATAATTTCCGGGAAAGGCAAAACCGAAGTAACTGCAAAATTGTTTTTTAACATACTATACCACCAATAGAATCTTGTCCCTTTCACTCACGAAAAATAGTACATTATAATATAATAATATAATGACATTCCTTTCGTTCTGCAAACTCCAACAAATCAAAGTCATTTTTAATTCGAAAATATATTACCATTGTTTTAATATAACAATATAATAATAATAATGATATATATTTACTCATCTATATTCGTATATAGTCCGCGAGGTGGCCAATATGGTACTGAAGTGTTTCACCTGCGAAAAGAAAATTGATCGGTACGATGATTACATAGTATGTAAAAGTAAGTGCGAGCGGAACTATCATATAAGTAGCTTGTATTAACATATCGGTTGGAGAATTTACACATATGAAAGCCGAGTGAATACTTGGATCTGCAAACGTTGCGATGCTGATCTAACCTCAAATGGAAACCAACACAAACACGTCGAACACGTGAGTGAAGATTTTCAAACAATTATTACATCTAAAATAGAGGCGGCTATCATACAAATATCAGAAGCATTAACTAACAATTTTAAAACTGAAATAGATAAATTAATTCAAAAAAACAGAGATCTACATCGAGAAATATTAGAATTAAAGAAATCTGTAAACAAACTGTCCGAGAATCTAGAAAAAAGTAATGCTAAAAACATATCAACAGATACGAAAGGAAATAAACAAACAACTATTTCATACACAGCAAAGAAAGTGCACAAAAAAGAGACTTTTAAAAACACTCTGGATGAGGTAAATAAATGTAAATATGAGATCAATGACCGGATAGGTAAAAAGTTATCGATAGACGAAAATAATAAAGTTGCGTTACATACAAATAACGCAAAAACTATTGAAACTATACAGGATTCAACTGTTAATAAAGATATACAAATGAATGAAACACAATTACAGCATAATGATACACATTCTATAATTAATAATGCTGATAAAGAAGCAAGCAAATGGACTGACATAGTAAAAAAGAGGCAAAAGCGAAATATATCAGTTGGTTCTATTACTAATTCCTCATTAAAGCTTAAAGCTGTTGAAAAGAAAATGTGGCTGTTCATAGGAAATATAGATAAAAATAACACAATAGATTAAGTGAAAGACCATCCTCCGACACTCAGATTACGAATGTTCAAAAATAAATTCCAAGCATGGCGCCAACTGTTACAAGGTAGGCATAAAGGATAAAGATTATGTTGATTTTATAAAATCCGAGAATTGGTCGGCAGGTATTAGGATACGTAGATTTATATTCTATAATAACAGTAATACAAATACGGATTTAAATTTTCACCACCCACAAGAACCAAACACAATAACTAAATCGAAAAGCATATAACCATATCCCAAACTCCGTTGTAAAAGCAAATTTACCAAAAATGTTACATACATAAATGCCCAATGCCTAACAAATAAAATAGAAGCTGTTGATCTACTAATGCAGGACCTAGATTGTGATATCTTATGCGTTTCAGAACATTGGTTTAACATATACAACTTTAGACCTACAATATTTGCGGATATACCTTGGGTACCTCTTATATAAGAAGAAATTATATACACGGAGGTGTATGTATATACGTGAAAAATGGTTTACAGTACTTTGATATTCCATTAGTGTCGGGACTTTCCGTGGACAAAACCTGCGAAATCTGCGGGATATATCTTGCAAAGTCCAACACAATAATATTATGTACATACCGTTCTCCAACTGGTGATGTTCGGGGTTTTCTAGATATTTTTGCAGACACACTTACCAAAATTCTACAACAATATAAGCAAGATGTAAATATCATTCTAAGCGGTGATTTTAATATTAATATATCTAGACAGACAAAAAATACTTGGGATTTACAGAACGCTTTAGTTAGTTTTGGATTAAAACAAACAATTTATGATTTTACAAGAGTTCAGGGAACATCAAAGAGTTGCATAGATAATGTGTTCACCAACTATACTAAATACGAGGCCCACAGTTTATCACATCTATTTCTGACCATCACGGCATAAGCTTCCACTTTAACTGTATACAAGCGAAACAAAATTGCAGAAAAACAAGAAACTTATCGCATACAAATTACGATATTTCCGAAAACGCCATTAAAGAACAAACATGGTTAAGCTCACAGAAAGTAAACAATGCTGATATGATCTCAAACATAATCTTAACACAAATACTCTCTTGCTTGGATATCGCTTTTCCTTTGAAGACCAAATTAATAGGAGCTAATAAAACCAGCCAACCTTTCTCGTTCAGCAATGAACTTAGACAGATTAAAGAAACTCTTTCATTAATACAAGAAACCTATAACCGCGTTGGAGGTGATGATCTTAAACAAATATTTAATTCTTACAAAAACTTTTACATCACAAAATTGAGAGAAGAGAAACGAAATAAGTACTTACGCTCTATATACCAATCTGATAACATCCAGAAAGAGATTTGGAACATCATCAAAAGGGAAACAGGCACATCTAAAAACTTACAACATCGGACACCATCTGCTAGTGAATTAAATAATATATTCTGTAATACGGCAAATGAGTTTTCTGCATTGCATAAAGACAACAATGAATCAATAAATTTTATAGGGAGTATTCAATATAATGAACGTTCATGTTTTCTAGTACCAGTGACACCTTTGGAAGTACAGACGATCATTCAAAACATTAATGGTGGAATTCTGTAACTTTCTGGGAAGCTCCGGCTATCGTAGGCCCTGGCAACGAAGTGACGTTGCGATGACGATTTCAGAATTTTTGCAGTTAGTGACGTAGAAGTGTCAATTTACGATATTTTGTACATAACCTTCATGTTTAACATGTAAACAGACATATCATCGCGTAAACATATACCAAAATATTTCAATCTAAAATTTTAACTAATAAGAAAATTGGTTGAAATATAATATAGCGATTGCTAACATTTTTTGTTTAAGAAAATGTACGGAACAGTTTGTAATGCCAAGACATAGTATAAACATATGTTTATACTGCTGCCAAGATAGCACGAAACACTTTGGAAAATTTCAACAAGAACTGTTATCATTAGGAGAGTTTCAAAGGACGTAGTATCGCACTAGTGTATAGTGAATATGCAGATAAATGTCTTTTCAGGCACATTTATGAATGATGAAATGTGATTTTTTTATAAAGCCAACAAGGACAAGTATCCCTATAAAGTGGACATTGTTTTTCTTACGAAAGTACCTAAACACAAAAAAATACATAAACCTAGCAGACAATATCCACACAACATAAAGCATGTGAAATGTGCACAAACTAAATGTTCGATAAAGTCTATTATGGTATCGTGTTCACAATAACTTCACAATTTAAAGTTGACTTTTTCATAAGATTTTCTAATAATAAAACTACATCAAATTGATGGGATGTTTAACTTAATATTATGTTGAAGAAGATAAGAGGAAATTTACCTATTTAGTCAATGAATTTCTTTATTTGTAAGTCAAACCGCAAAGATTTTATCAATATGTAACTATATTGAACGATTAATGTTTTAGGCTCCAAAAAGGTAACATTAAGTTTTAATAGCATAGGCCAAAGTATATAAATGGTTGAAGGATATAGATGATTTTGTATTTAGAAAATCGACCAATCCTGTGATGTATTGTTGTACTTGGTACACCAAATCTTTCGATATTATTGCAATTTACCAGCAAGTATTATAAAACAATAGAAGACATTTGACTCGGATAATTATACTAATATTGGATATGAATTATATGTTTACTATTAAATCTTAACAATAAAGATCAAAAAGAAAAATAATAATACTGAACTAGAAATGTGAACTTTGAATAATAAGTACTCAAATAGAGATTGTTTGTATAAATATTGAAAAATAAAACACATTTTATTGTCAAATATATTTTCTTTTATTAACCTTACCATAAAAGTAGTGCTGAAATTTAGAAAAAAAATGCAGTATGTGAATATAAGAAATATATATATACAAAAGGAGAGTGTTCTTCATCGGCTAAAGGTGGAGCAAGTATATCAACATGTGTGCCATCAATTACACCTACATTTCGTGCACCCCATTTTTCATAAAAACTGTACAGAAGAATAATTTTTAGAACGTTTAGAAAAGATACCCTTAATTACCCTTGGTAAATATATGAACTGGGTACTATCGATTAAACAAAATACATCTCCGGTCTCGCATCTTTTATCATAAAAACAAAATAAAGAATTATTTTTAGAATATTTTGATACAACATAATTACCCTTGCTTGACACGATTCTTCGAATCACAATCACTGGGAAATTTTATCCATTCAGGGAATAAATTGTTTGATATTACAAGACAGACCTGATGAACTATTCGACTTACTGAACTCTGACTGAGAGAAACAAAGCTATTAATACCAACACTATTCTGATAGCTGTCTGATGCTACGAAATTTAATGTTGTTAAGACCTGTAACAAATATATAATGTGCACTATAAAGTTAATATGCATTTCAAGTGATGTTTATGATAATAACCTTCAAATGTAATGGTATATTTGTTTGTTCAATATGTCCATCCAATAACTGGATCAGGTTTTGAACAGTGTCCTTATTCAGTCTAAACATTTGTTTAAAATGCCTGTTTGGTATTTCAAAAGGATTTCCGTGATCTCTTAAACGTTTTCGGAATATACGCATATAATTCCTAAAATAAAGAAAAAAGAGAATATTATGTATACGCTATATATTTTATATTATCGATTACCTACCTGTTGTGATCTTCATCTAATAATAATGCTATAGCGCCATTCATATTTGCAAATATAAAACAATAATAATTATAACAAATAAACTAACAGAAACTATAAATATAACAACAGGAACAGTATATTAACAATAATTATATAATAATAATATAACTACAATATAACCAACAACATCTTTTCTCACGAACGTTTTGACACTTCTACGTCACTAACTGCAAAAATTCTGAAATCGTCATCGCAACGTCCACTTCGTTGCCAGGGCCTACGATAGCCGCAGCTTCCGAGAAAGTTACAGAATTCCACCATAAAGCGAAAGATGCTTTGGACGTATATGGCATGAATACGAAAATGCTAAAAAAATGCTCGAATTGCCTACTGGAACCACTTGCTGATTTGGTGAATGCATGTTTTGAGCAAGGAATTGTGCCTGATAATATGAAAATTGCAAAAGTGACTCCTATTTACAAATCTGGTGACCTCAATAATCCAAAGAACTACAGACCTATTTCCGTGTTACCTACACTGTCAAAAATGCTCGAAACCGCCCTCTTACTGCGCCTCACATCATGCCTGGGAAACCACTCCATTCTAACCGGGCAACAATTTGGATTCTGTCCGGGAAAATCGACAGTGGATGCTGTATTATCGGTTTTATACTTCGTTTGGGATGCTATGGAGGATGGGGACGATGGTTTGGTGGTGATGTGTGATTTGTCTAAGGCCTTCGACTGCGTAAGACATGAGATTCTCTTGGAAAAACTAGATCGCTACGGCGTTGGTGGTTTAGCATCGAGGCTTTTAAAATCGTACTTCGAGAACAGAAGACAAGTTGTGTATGCAAACAATGAAATGAGTGAATCGCGACATGTTGAGCACGGAGTAGCTCAGGGGTCGCTTATTGGTCCTCCTCTGTTCTGTATTTATATAAATGACTTGCCATACAATATTTCAAGCCATGTGGTATTGTACGCAGATGACACTACTTTTTTATTCAGAGGTACAGATGAAAAACAACTTAAAACGAAAGCTGAAACGACATTGTCCAGGGCTGCCACTTGGTTTACATCCAATTGTCTTACTGTCAATGAAGCAAAGAATATTCAATTACCATTCACCTGCAAACGTAGCAAAACACCTGCAAATGCTGGGTCTGCAAAGCTTTTAGGAATTACCCTGGATACTCGGCTGACCTGGCGGTCTCACATTGATGAACTTCATACAAAACTTTCCAGTGCTCTTTACGCCATACGGAGGTTAATAACCTTATTAAATAAGGATGCAGCAATAACGGCATACCATGCACTTTTTCATTCCCGTATGAGCTATGGTCTTCAACTGTGGGGCGAATCGACACATGCTGTAGACATATTCATTCTACAAAAAAAAAAGCAATTCGTACAATAGAGCAGGTCGATAGAATGACATCGTGCAGGCATCTCTTTGTTAGAAACAAGATCATGTCTTTGCCATCAGCATATATCTATAGACAGCTTCTTCGAGCTAAATTGGAGCTACCCACTTTAAACAGAAAAGGAGATGTGACGCAGTTGCGACTAAGATCTCAATCACAGGTTCTATACTTCCGAATCACAGATTGCAGACCACGAGTGCCAAACATAGACATCTAGAACTATTTAATAAATTACCGAACACTTGGATCGAAAAACCAGTGCCACAATTCAAAACATCCATTAAGAAATACTTATTAGAAAACAGCTTCTACTCGGTTACAGAGTTTTTACAAGATGTCAATAAGTTTCATTTACATTGAATTATATCTACCATTAGTACACACAAACATTGTTATATAGCACACGCCTACATACATTCACACACACACACGCTCACGCACACACCACTTGTTTCTACGTTACCGCTGTATTTTACATACTTTTGTATTTTATATTAGTTGGTACAATAAAGCTATTCTATTCTATTCTATTCTATAATTATTAACATTATATTAATTACAGATTATCGTCACATCTGAGTTATCTTGTGGTAATTATCACATTTGTCATAAAATATCAAATTAATTTAAAATAAAGTGTATATAAAAAGAACACTCTATCAACAATATGATACACAACGATATAAACAAATAAACAAATAATAATAGACGATAGAATGTGATATACTTCAGCAGCTCGGGTTAACTGCCAGAAAATCTTCGACGCCCGTAGTACTTCTCCTCCATCAGCAGCTCTTTGACCCTTTTCTTGAACTCGTCTGGTGGTATGTCTTTAAGTTCTTCTTTCAATTGTTTATATAACTTGGGACCCCAATAATCGACACCCGACTGCGAGACTGAAAGTCGATGATAAGGGGTTCTTAGATGCTTTCTACTTCGTGTGTTGTACTCGTGACTGTTTTCATTTGGATGAAATGTGTGTTTGTTGGTAACCTTTTTTGTAGTAGAAATATTCTATTTGCATCAGCCGCCTGTTTCCAGGAGAGTTCCATAACTTAGAAGAGAATGAAAATACGAACAGTGCGCCACCTTTGCAAATCGTATGTGGCTACATGTCTCAGTCTTCTTATGGTGAATATCGCAGGCGTCAGTTTACCAGCTAGGCTATTTATATGTGTCCCCACCTCATATTGGACTCCATTATCAGATCCAAAAATTTGGCTTTTCCAGATCTTCTGTTGTTTCCGTAGAAAATTTCATGTTTTGTATTTTGTTCGGGTTCATTTTCAGCTGATTTGCCGTAAACGAGCTCTCTGCTTTTTGGATGGCAACTGCAGATTTTGCTTTTAGCTCTTCAAGTTCTTTCGCCCTTACTAACAACGAGGTATCATCCGCATATAGACACAATTCCGTGCCTGGGACACTACAGGGCAGGTCATTCATATATACGTATATATATGTATATAATGAACATGATCGGTCCAAGAATTAGCGAGACATGGATGCGTTTCTACCTATTTTGGGTCTTCTCAGGAAGCCCTACGCTTCAAAATAATTTTTTGTATAGATACGAAGTGCTGGGATACTTGTGTGTGTGAGTATTCCGTAATCCAAAAAATTCTTAATTACTCACTCTGTGACATATTCCGCAAATTCGAAAATTTCTTAATGATACACGCACATGTCGGTTTAGTTTCACTTTTGGTTGTATGAAGTTAACCCCCTTTTTTCGAAAATCGGAATTCTGGCAGTTGTTCCAGGTTGTTCCAGGTTTATTCTCAATTGTTCCAAAGTATTTCAAAAGATAAATCATCATTAACCGAGAAAATGGCAAAAACAATTTTTTTGCCAGCGCCCCTTTATTCGAAAATCAAAATTCTGACGGTCGTTCCAGGCTTGTTTTAAATTGAAATTCTGACGGCTCTTTCAGGTTGTTCTAGATTTGCTGCTAATACATCAAAACCGTATCTCATATATCAAAGGATATTGCCATAAAACTATATGCTAAGTGATAAGTTAGCGCCCCTTTTTTTTCGAAAGTCGAAATTCTGACGGTTGTTCTAGGTTATCCTAGGTTTGTTTTAGATTGTTCCAAAGTATTTCAAATGAAAAATCATAATTGGCTGAGTTAATAGAAAAAAAACGATATTCTTACAGCCCCCCTTTTTGCGAAAATGGAATTCTGACTGTTGTTCCATGTAGTTCTAGATTTGTTCTAAACATTTTTCTAATGCCCCAACACCTTATCTCTTATAGGTATACCAAAGGATATTGAAAAAAAAAAATACGAAATCCAAAAGTGAGAAGTTAGTCCCCGTTTTTTCGAAAATCTAACTTCTGACAGTTGTAACAGGTTGTTCTAGGTTTGTTCTAAATTGTAAATCAAAATATAAAGGGACGGAATGACTTGCACTTTCCGCATATTACAGTGTTCAAGGAAGTTTTTGTATGATGCAGTTCAATAACAATACTTTATTGTGATTTATAATAAACATCTAATATAAGCAGGAAATATTAAATATATATTTTCTCAAGTAATATAATGTTACAAAACGATATTGTTACGAAATACTGATAAACTATTACAAAGAAAAAAATCAAAACTGGTTGAGATAATAGGAAAAATGAATATTTTTTCAGTCCCCTTTTCTAAAAAATCGAAATTCTGGCGGTTCCAAAGTAAAGTCATAATGGCTCGATATAAATAAAATTAAAATCAAACAAAATCTGGTTATTTTCTTTTGTGAATAAGCCTAGCCCTTTTTCTGTTCATATTTTCTTTTCTGTAAACACGTGTGTCGACATTTTTACCGCGTACGGCACAAAAATACAACTATATGGGGACTAGTCTCTGTCGCAACTTTCGTTTTCTGCACGTCCGCTTTGTAAGGGATTTGTCTATACGTCGTAGCAAGCTGCACTATTTAGAAAAAAATGCGCATAATTCGCAGGAGCGTACAGATGCCTCTTAAAAGTGAAAGAATTAAGCTAATTGTATGATTTATTATAAATTTGTTATAAATTATATTTGTAAAAAGGCACATAAGGACAGTCACAATTTTACAAAAGAAATAATTAAATCATTAATTTCTATAATTTGTGACAGACTGCATTTTATTAGGATAACATACATTTTTGCATTAGAAGGTTTCACAAAAATGTTAATCCTGCCAAGTTTTATAAAATGTATATTATTTGAAAATATCATCGGACAAGAATTAATGTAAAATAAGATTGCAAAAGAAACAGGCCTATACCTACCTATGTTAAGATTTATGTAAATTTTAGATAGAGTTGACTATTTAATTTATAACTGGCAATTAAATGTGATAATTAATAAATTAAGTGTTGCGAGATTATAAAATAATAAAGGATACTGCATTTCTATAGTGTGAAAATCAATAAATAAGAAAATTAAAAACGAATTGCGGTAGCATTCTACGAAGACGCAGAAATTGAGTCTTTGAAATTTTCAATTTTAAGTGACTGAAAACCTGCAGTTCTAAATAAGATTAGTCGACAATAAAATGTATATTAAATACATATTTAAAGCAA
This sequence comes from Amphimallon solstitiale, assembly GCA_963170755.1. NCBI lineage: Eukaryota > Metazoa > Arthropoda > Insecta > Coleoptera > Scarabaeidae > Amphimallon > Amphimallon solstitiale. Next base: position 86,332,623 of record OY720676.1, on the reverse strand, counting down.
ATATCAGAAGAATCTGACAAAATTTGTAAATTCGTCCATATTTCTATTTTATAATTTGAAATTAATTGAAGAAGAAAATGTTGTTACCTTAAGTCAACAAAAGCATTAAATGAAAAAAAAATCATACCTGGTGATAATATAGTTTTCCCAGTCTTAATTGTTTCCTAAGGTAGAAGCTCTCTACCTATTCCTGGGCCCTGTCATCCTTCCAAGAATGTGCCTGTAGGCATTCTGTCCGGGGGTAGTAGCTTTTCGATTCTGAAATATCCTTTCTGATACCAGTTTGAAAACATCGCCAAGGGTTTCATAATCCCCTCCTCCAATAAGTACCCTATATGTATTCATTATTATTGCTTTATCAGTCATTAATGTGTCACCGTTATAAACTATCACTTGTATTTTGGTATATAAATTGTAAATATTGCACCAATGGCATTAGCTTCTTCATCAATTCATTATAAAATCATATCAGTTTAATCTCATATTATTAAATAGTCATCAAAATAAAACACTTCAACATTTTCGATACCTACGATGATCGATATGAAGATAAAATTGTCTTCCTATGATTTTATTGAATAAATAACTTTGTATATCTAAATTATAAACAGAATATTATGTTTGTCAATTCAACAATATTAAAATATGTAGTTACTTTCCATTAATCTGATGCTGTTTTGTAAAATTAACTTAAACTTAATAGTGAAATGTAACATTTATAATAACGTTAAGAACTTGCGGGAATATACAAGATTTAATAAAATTCTGAAAGGGCTACTTCTGAGCTAAGGAAATAAAGATAAGTGAAATTAAGTTTCTGAAGTTTCTCACATAGTTTGATATTTGCCATAAAAATATGCGTTTATTTATTATTTCTTTAGTTTTTTTTTCAATTATAAATGGACAATGTTGCATAATATGATAAGGGAGTTAATGTCAAGGAAGGAAACTGATGAAATACAAAGACAAAATCGTGCTAATTAAAGAGTTGTGAAAGAAAGTTTCGGGTTATAGGGCTGCCGGCAGTATCTGATGATATATCAACAATAGTTCCAGATACTGTTTGAGGGCATTGAGGGGTTTTAGTGGGTGAGAGTCCCACATGCCAATCTGCGATCGAGCTAAGCACTTGGTGTGCATAATGCATTTCCCCTGACAAAAAAAAAAAAAAAATTATAACTAATTTGACAGCTATAGAAAGAGAAAACTTTAGCTAAAAAGATAAGTGATAAAAATACTTTTTCTAAATATTTTCTTTCTTTACAGAGCCAGTAAATCACCATTTGCTAATCTGCTACCAGAATATGTTGAAGCTGAAAACGCTGGCAAAGGTAAACCGGGAAGTCCAGGAGAATGTTGGCCATACATCAAAGACTGTCCAAAGTCTTTGTTTTTATCTAGACATAATAAATATTCTAGGTAGATATACGATATCAATTACATACAATATTATATTTTCTAAAGTTGAATTTTTCCCTTTACAGTGACATGACAGAAGATGACGATGAACATAATGAATTAAGTGACAGCAGCGAAAAGACGGATAAATCTTCCAAAGTTACCTACAAACCTTTTGTTCACACATAACCATAATATAATAAGGCAAATGTAAATATCGTTTTTATGCATATCTGAAAACGGGTGTCCGAAATAACTAAGTCAGGTTGGTTGTGCCGAAATGAATAATTTTATGCTCATATAACTTTGCTGATAGAAGAATGTTGATAAACGAAACCTGATATTTAAAAGGTGAATATTTCGACACAGTAACATGGTAAGAACTCAGAAGTCCAGCACGTATGTACATACAAACGAATGTATTCATCAATATAATATACTGGACTTTTGAGATGTGCTGCTCAAGAAAAACAAATAGAATTAACAATAACCCACAGCCTGTTTGCTGAACAGATAATGATTTTAAGTACTAAGATGATGCTTTTAATACGAAAAATAAATATATTCAAATTGAAATTTTAATTATGAAAATGTAAAAGTGGTGAGTTTTCCTACATCGTATGTGTGTTGATGTGATGCATAGGTGTTGCATATGAATTCTATCTGTTCAGCGAATAAGCTGTATAGCTATCGCGTCTGTCTTATTTCATAAGAAAAGAAATTCGGCATGCGATAAATAAATTGATTATTTTACCCACAATATGTATATTGTAAAATACGAAATGTGATACAAATTTGAATAGAGATTAAACTATAGGATAAACCGATATATTTTGAAGTGAAATATAATTAAAGTTAGGTATATATGTATTTATTTTAAATCTATACGTTACTCTCTTTTGTATATACTTACTAGTGATATGTATTATTGGTGCGACATAATACGTAATATGTAAATAGATATTTGATAACATATGTGTTTTCTTCTTCCTAATTTTCTCTGAATAACTCACATGTTGAGCCACAACAATGTATGGAGGAAAGCTTGAAATAAATAATGCACATTCTTTATATTCGTAATATTTATGCGAATGATATTCCGATGCAACAGGCTGTTATTTTTGCAGGTAAGTAGTTTTGAAGTAGGTACTGAATCTAATCGCAAGTGGGTAGCCACTCAAAAAAACAAAATCAAAAACCTTTCCTTTTATTTTACTTATTTTCAAGAGTCAATATTTATACTGTTAATTATTACTGAGGCGTCGAATTGATACGAATCTTGCTATCCACTTATTGTCGAAGTGGGGAAATACGGCTCCATCTCGAAAGAAGCGTCTAACTATAATCTGAACAATATGCCACCAGCCCTTACCGGGTGAGTATAGTTCAAAACTTAATCTTGAAAGCAGGAAAAATTTGAGCTGCTATGCCCATACACGAGCTAGATGGTTTATTTGGGCACCACCCCAATAGTTGTGGTGTTATTATCGAGTTTCCCAATAATAAAAATTAGGACGACAGCCTATTAACATAAACTCCTGGACAAAATTAACGTATCACTTATAGTAAGTGATAAAATGCGCCAAAAACCTTTATTTTTGAAATTATAACGCATGAATTGTAACAAAAAACACTGTAACTTTTAACAATATTTTCAGCGTGATACGATATTAATTTAACAATAATGTCACAGCATATCTAAACTTGAGGGTACAGTGAATATTTACAAATTATTAAAAGTTCTTCTAAAATTAAATTTACTTAAAAATTATAAAATTAATATTGGGTATTGCCTTCTCTGGCTTTATAACTGATTCTGTTCGTTTAGGCATACTACTAATTAAGTTGCAAATGGTGGCTTGAGAAATATTCTCCCATTCAGCAACCACAGCTTCTTCAACTTCACTAAGAGTTGTAGAAGCAGGTGTGTGACGTCTAACTACCCGTTTAAGTGCATCTCACAAATGCTCTATAGGATTTATGTCCGGGCTTTTAGGTGGCCACTCCATAACCTGAATATTCACTTCTCGAAGGTAGTCTATTACGTCTATAAAAACGTGTGGTGGAGCGTTATCTTGCATAAAGTGGAGGCTAGCGCCGACAAATGGGGCGAATGGCACAACATGCTCTTCTACAATAATCTCGATATAATAATTTGCATTCATTGATCTCCTATGAATAGGTACCAACACCGTGCGAGCGTCAAAACAAATGCCTCCACAGAACATTACTGACCCACCACCAATGGAACTCTTGAAGACATATTGCAGTCAGCAAACCTCTCGTGTGTTCTTTTGCCAACACGCTCATGTCCATCTGGTGAATTCGTACTGGCTCGTGTTTCATCAGAAAAAAAAACTTGTTTCCAGTCGTCAATTGTCAAGTTTGTATGAGATCCAGCAAAACGCAATCTGGCAACTCTATATCGCCTCGTGAGCAGTGGTGCAATTGATGGTTTACTAATTTTTAATCCTGCTTCATTAAGCCTTCCCTGACTGTACTTCCATTCTTCCAGAAATCTCTACTTTTCGACTTCTGTTAAAGCTCTGTGTCACTTGGAACTGGTCAATCGTCTCGTCCTTAAGGCAAGCTGTCTCAGAAATCAATCATCTACTTCATTTGTAGATCTTGTCCTCTTCCTCTAGCGAAGGTTTATTAAAGCGTTTAACCGTCCGACTTATTGTTTAACGCTTAACAAATTAGCCACATAACGCTGGTTACGACCATCATTAACCAGAGCTGCTTGCGCTGCTTCATGTTCACTTAAATTACGTTGACAATTCATATGTTCAACTCTAGCTATACTAGCCAGTGTATTTTATTATTTTAAACAAATTAAAATCAAACTAATGATCAACAAAATTAAAATGACCAATTTTTGTTTAACAGTTTTTAGGAAATCAACAACACAAACACTTATTTGCAAACTTATAACCCTCAAAACGTCAAATCACTGAATTTTTTTCAATATTAAGACATGATATCCTAAGCTACCTACATACTATATTTCAAGAATTAAAACCTACGAGGAAAGAATAGAACAGGAGAGAGTCTAGTTAAAAATAATATTTGTTCAAAGTGGTAACCAGAGCTGGGCAATTACTTTACAAAAAGGAATTAGCAATTACAAATTACTTTAGAAATGAGTAAATGCAATTAGTAATTAACTCCTTCGCCTTTTCAAGTATTAATTGTAATTGCTTGATAAATCGTGAGGTATTTGTAATTTGTATTTAAGAGGAGCGTTTAACTATCGAAAACTAAGGTATTGCCGTTTTGCGTTTTTTGAATTTATTTTGTAATTTTAGAATCTCAAATTTGGGCTAGTGATGCAAAAGGCATCAATTTATAATGTCAAGGCCAGTTTTTGTACTCATTTATTTTCTTAAAGAAGTTAAGTGTTTTAGAAATAACCACAAAAATGCATGAATTTGATTAATGTCTACTAACTAAGGCTGGTACAAAAAAGAAAAAAAGAACCTCTACGCACCAGCTGCACATTTGATGAACGATATAAAAAAGAAAAAAAGTTTATGTAATTATTTTTGAAGATAAAAAACATTAAATAGTAAACATTGTCACACACATTTCACCGAGTGTTTTTCAAAGCTATTGCGTCGTCTATCCCCACTTTACGGTATCTCTACCGGTCCTAGCGGAGATGCAAATCTATCGGAATCGGTCGGCTATTCCAGACTTAAATCCGAGTGACAGTTTGTCATTAAAAGGAAATGTCATATATACCTATAATATTCGAGTGTATAATAATATAGCAGTTATGGGCATGCGAAAATTAGCTTATTATAAAACATTAACAACATCAACAGTTCCGTACGTACTCATTCTTTATACATTATGTTTCCCATCTATAGTGTTCCTTTATCTATGATAGAATCTGTGAATAAAACCGAAGCGCTGTGACAGAACCGAATATCGTCTACCTCCACCTAATATAAGTTGCATAAGTTTATATTTATTGGTAACCTCCGTCTTAATGTAGTTTATTAAAACTTCACTTTTCAGAATGCCCTAAATATTTTACAAGGTGAAAACAAAGTTTTTTTTGGCATTCTTCTTCCTAGTCTAGTGTCACTTAAAAATTAGCTCAATAACTTAAGTAAAAGAAGTTTAAAAATGGCGGAGATATAATACTTCAAAGTGCCATTAAAGGTTTAGATAATAGATTTAAACATCTTTTAATTTTAGAGGATATCTATGCACTTTAAGGAGCAATTACACATCCTGAGTTTAAACTTTGTTGGTTTCCGTTAGTCCAGTCAACGTCTGTGTTATCTAAACATGATATTAAACAACTGTTTATTTCGGAATGTGAATTATTTTCTATCGATCAGTCCGAATTAATAAATGTTACAGATATTGGTACCGATAATTATAACAAGGAAGTTAACAATCACACAATCAGCTGACACTGAAAATAAAAATAAGATTCATCTTGAAATTTTACAGTATCTGGATGATATAAGACCACACTTTCCCATGCTAGAAAGTTACCCCCTCATTAAGCAAGTGTTTTTTAAATACAATACTGCAGTAGCATCTTCAGCACCGGTCGAAGTATGAAAATAAATTGATTTAAGGTATAGGTATGTTACCTTTACAGTGCTTTTTTCAAAAACTAGCCACTGTTTTTTACGGAAAATTTCAATTTCAAGTCATTTTTTTTGGTCTTCTTCAATAAGAATAATATTATTTTAGAGCTCAACAGTAAGATATTTTAAATAATATTTCTTCCTCCTGAGCATTGTCCTCAATATTTAGTCCACTTATATCTGAAATGATTTTATGAAAGTAAAGCGCTTATAAAGAGAAATGCAGAAATATCTTTTACCTTCAACCTGATCATTATCAAAGCCTGCTGACAGACCTAACATCAATAACTGTGTAACTGCTAAAATTTTATCTTCATATGGTATTAATGTTGTTCTTATTTCAGGTAGTCCTCCCCCCAGTTTTGTTTTCTTCACATTTCTTTTTTAATATCCTTCTTCATACCTTCATACTTTGCTTTTATCGTTTTAGAATTCCTATTTAACCCAATAATAGCATTAAACAAGTGTGGGCAAGATTTTCTTTCCCACTGATTAAACCTTATAAGAAATAAATCTCTTTATGGTAATGGTTTATTGATCGTCGAAAGTTAGATGACACGTAAAGAATACTAGCGTGCTTTAAAATATTTTTCTTGTTTGAGACGGCCATGCTTTTATGGTTGGTGACAGTGCACGTAATCAGATACAAAAGCATAATTTGATAGCTTGGTTATGTCATGTCATAAATTGAATTTAAGTATGAGAACTGTCAGAATTTGAAGTTTTGAAAAGCTTAGCATGTACATACACAAGCACTGATTACTTAATTACCTACTTAAAAAGAAAATGGGTGTGCTTAAAACCACACAGCAGAAGTGTAAACTTCATCAAGGCGAGGTTAATAATACGAAATACAACTTTTTTTTCGTTCTATATTACATTTAAATAATCGTCCGCGAAGTTACCAATTCGCGAACGCAACACAGTTCGCGAAATACAATTTCGCGGCCGTTGCTATGACAATGGCCGTTAAAGTAAATACACATTTGTAGTTTATTATATTCGTCTCATTTCCATGGTAACACATTTAAAGCAAGTAAACCACTTTAATTTAGCACCTTTAGAACTAAATACGCGTGACATTTCTTGGTTTAGTAATTATTTTAGTAGCAATAATTTTGAGGATATACATATGATCCCTTATACTACCCCAAATTTGTCACCCCAGGGTAAGTAATGTACTCTAAATAACCTTAGTTTCATTCCTAGTTTTATGGTGCAATTTTTGTTACTAATTATTGTAATCACATATTTTACGTTATACTTGGATAGTTGCTTTATTTGTTTTGTTTCTTATATAATAAATTACGTTGTTTTTTCTACAGGTGGGTTGGAATATAGTTGATTTCTTTCCCATTTCCTATTTTAAGTTCCGATTTGTATATTATATACAACAAAAGACTAATAACAGAAAAAAACGTTTTTCCTCGTATTTTATAAACAAATGTAATTGTAATTGTAATTAGAAAAGTAATTGTCAATTACATTTTATTTGAATAATATAAACTATTTACACATCAACAAATTCATATACATATATATTTATTAGTAATATATCTACATACTTCAACATTTAACTACTGGCTTGAATTTATATATAGGAGGTTTCATTTTATGATTTTATTTACAATATAATAATATATAAAAGCTTTTCGTCAAGTTCTTATGGCTCTCTTGATAGAAAGTTTGATTCACTCTCACTCGCTGCTACAAATATTTAATAAACAGTTCCACCATAACCAAAGAATATGATGCACTTGCTTCACAATTTATGTTTGTATAGCACTTCGCTAAGGTATACCGTATGTGTCAATTTTCATTAGGTATAGGGATTCAATGTTTACATGCGATTTATACATATACAAGTAATATGTGGCAACGTGCCACCCCACAGCGTCCGTCACCAATCCCGGGACCAATTGACATCACAACGACTTTCGTCGATCTTCCCACTTCTCCCGACCAGATTTTACATTCAATGTTAGCTGCGAACACGTTGTGATCTAGTCTGCAATGCCGTCTTATTACTGGAACGGGAAACGTCAAATGGCCGCCGCGATTTCCTGATCTAGTAATTTATTATTATTTTCAGAATCCATTTTTATTTACCTTATTTTTAATTTTATTAGAATTACGCTTTTGTTTGTGTCATACAGCGTGAACGCAGCTTAATAATTCTCTGCATTTACTAAAAGGAAAAAGAAAAACAAATCCTTGTAACTCGTAAAAAGTATTTCTAAACGCATTACAAACACTCAACCCGGTGGTCGAAGAGTTACTGCTAACCACGCTAACTTGTATTTACTTACGAGCATGCATCGGTCGCGCTGGCATTGGAAAGGAAAGAAGGGGTATACTATGTTGCCACATACTGTATGGATTAATCGCCTATGGCTAATGAAAATTGACACGTGCTGTATAGTAGTTAGAGTATATTTATAATGGCATTTCTTCGCAAAATATACTAACATAATATACTATTTTCCTTTGGAACCCAATTTGACCTATCTATTTTCTTTATCCACAGATTCCGTCTAATTAGCTCTTTTGGTGTCCGATAATCAAGAAATTTCAATGTTAAAAGATTTATATTCACCAAATTATGGATGAAATTAATAACTTTACGTACCTATCTACAATTGTGGAAAGATATAATTTTCCTCTTTTCTGCCTCTAATTGCCTTGCACTCTCTTGCTACTCCAATTTGTGCAATGAAAAACGGCACATCAAACCATATTAAATACTAAGTGCTAAATTAATGATAAAACAGCTAAATCCTTAGTAAAAATTGAAATGGGAAATAATGGAAATTCTTAACCTTAAACTAATTAACAACAAATGATAGTACCTATTGAAGGTATTAAATAAAAAATAAATTATATATGAACATAATAAGTTTGTAATTCACGATAATAAAGAATAAAATACAAAATATATATTACACAAATAATCAGCTGATGGTTCCACCAATGGCGGATGTAAACATACCCCTCTCGGCATCACTTTTTGTGGACAATGCTCTCTCCTTCTCTTCTATCCTCCTTGGCCTAGACTATGTATGTTACGCCACTGAACACATAATCAAACATGTCAGATATATGACAAGTTATTCAAAATATTCATTTTATAAATTATGGTTGGTCAATATTGCCATAACTGACCTGCCTTAAATTGGTAACTTCCGTCTAAAGCTACGCGCACACTGCACCGACCGGGATTTTTCTAAAAGTCAAATGCATGTTTCTCTATTGAGGCGTCCGTTCGTATCGGTCGGTGTGTAGTGTGCGCGCCTCCATAGAGAAACATGCATTTGACTTTTAGAAAAATCCCGGTCGCCCGTGTCGGTCGTACCGGTCGGTGCAGTGTGTGCGTAGCTTAAATAATACCTATTCCCCCACCAGTTTATTATCTCTCCTGTTCCATTCTTTCCTCGTAGATTAAAACTTTGAAAATTACAAGTTGTAGTAAAAGTAACAAGTGGTGCGTTCATTTTGTCAAGGAGTTTATTAACTAAATCAGTGGAATGAAAGATTCCAAAGTTATCACAGTCGTTTACATAGCCATCAATCGACAAAAGAAAAACAATCATGACAGTCGCAAGACTGAAATATTTAAAACAATTTTAATTAGGGCTAGCAATAAAGATATCGATAATTGGTAGTTATAACAATTATTTTGTTTCTAGGTGTAATATTGACATTCGGCTCCAATTACCCCATATATATGGGATACCGGTGGCCACTATTGAAATAATGTTTGTATGTTCGTAATAAAATAAAGCGTTTGCCGAAACCACAACTTCACTAACGTGCCCACAAAAAGCAAAATTGCTTAGGCGGCTATGAATCTCCCAAGCTGGCGAGAAAATATATTGATTTCTCATACTGGATCATTCGAAAACTTGTCTGATATTTGGCAAAAACCAACCGAGTGCTATTCAGTGGCGGCTGGTGTGTACCTACGTTTACGTGGAGCAATTACATAGACAAGACTGATTTGTTTATTATCGATGATATGCTCGGCATCTGTATATTACCGCAATAATAAACGAATCAGTCTTGTCTATGTAATTGCTCCACCTAAACATACTCACCAGCGACTGCTGCTATTTACTATTAGTAGTATAGTACAATCGTTTTGGCAACCGACACGGCCAAAGTACGAACTAAAGACGACGATTCAATACCAGTACAAATTTCGATCGGCCGCAACAATTTCAAAGCAATAAAATTAAACTAATTATTTAATATTTCAGGATATATAGCTTCCCATAGTACAATACTATTACATAAAAGCCAGTTACAAATTAAATATTATAAATAAAGCTATTAAATATGATTTTTTCTACACCTATATTTTATACAGCATTTGGCTATAGGTACTGTTTAGGAGGCAGGCATTGTTGACAAATTTAAAATGTTTAGATGACAATTATAATATACGTCAAATGATGATTATGACAAATGTCAAAAGGTGTATTATTATTCGTGACAGTCCTAAAATGGCTTTTGTAGGTTATATTACTTGACATGTAAAATTTTGCAACATCTCAAATTTGTCGCCATTTTAATTTAGTGGCGCATGTCGGTTGCGAGAGCGTGTCTATTCACTGTTTTTTAATTCGGCGGACCATCTTTAAATTTTAGCGCTAAAAGGGGGCAATTCGATTGGTTCTGTTCGAGTCCAAATGATACTCACTTAATTTAATTGACAGTCATTATAGTCAATTGACAGTTGCATTTTGTATATTTTCCATTCTTTTCTTCCACTTCATTTTCTCTGTTCTTGTATTTATACAACAAAAATAGTTCCATTTAGAACTCTTAGACCGTTTATTTAGGTCTATCATGGACCCAATGCCCACTACAAGTAGAAACCTACTGTTGTGTATTTACTCGTTATAATAAAACACAGTCGGGTTCTTTTAATGTATATTACAGCAAAACAGATCGGTACAAAAAGAGTTATATTACATCGGTATTGTGTTACGTGATTACTCCCGGCTCCCGTTACAAACTACTACTTATTCTATGGGCAACCTCTGCAATACATATTCCCTACATAGAAGTACCAACTTGTACATAATAGCACTAACACTAACAAACATAACATTTCCCCTCTCACTTAAAAAACAAGGAACAGGATTACCAAGATCACAGATCCAAGCGTTGTGGTGTTCTCCTGGTGCGGTCACTTCGCCTTAGTGTAACTTCTACATTTGGAGTGCTTTCAGCAGTTTTTAACTGAAGCTCAGTTGACTCATCTTCCCTGCAATCTACTTTTTCAGAACTTCTACATGGAACTGTATCATCTTTAAGTACCCCTTTATCTAAACCCTCACATGAAACTTGAGAACTCTCTTGTACATGCTTAGACATACCAGGCAGAACAGGTGTATAAGTATGTAAACCTGACGAAACAATTGATTGATTACTTGCTTCTATATTTGTTAGGCATTTTCTTAAGCTATTTACATGCTTATACATAATAGTTCCATCAACTTCAACAAGATAGGTAACAGCACTAATGTTCTTTTTTATAACTCCCAGTTTCCACTTGTCACTTGTATATGGTCCCAATTTCCCAACAAACACTTTGTCACCAACCGCAAATGTCTCAGGTTTGACAAAATCAAACGTTTTATTAATAACTATTTTCCTTCCCATTTTAGGTTTTAACATGTCCAATTTTGTTTTTGGTTTGATCTTAAAAATAATTTCGTTAGGACTAAGTCCAGTACTTGTACAAGGAGTATTTCTATAACTAAATAAGAAATTTACAATTTGCTGTTGAATTGTCAAGGTAGACCTTTGTAACAAATATTTGTCCAAAGTAGACTTAACATTTTGCACATGACGCTCCGCAATACCATTTGATTGGGGGTGATATGGTGGCGATTTTAATACTTGAATACCATTAACATGACAAAATTTTACAAAATCTTTTGAGTTAAAAGGTGGTCCATTATCACTCACAATCACATCAGGTAAGCCCATCATTGAAAAAGTAATTTTTAATTTTTCAATTGTCTCTGTAACATCAAAACCCTTAGACATCCAATGAATATCAATCCACCTAGACTTACAATCTACGATCAACAAAAAACATAAACTACTCTTATAAAAAAAATCTACATGTATTCTTTGAAATACGTTTTCTGTCGGGGGCCAAGATATCAAGTGTCTTTCATAAGTCTTTTTATTAACTTGACATACACAACACTGATTTACTACATTTTCAATGTCTTGTTGTAACTGTGGCCACCAACATACTGATCGAGCAAGCATTTTCGCACGTACAATGCCTATGTGATCTTCGTGTAATAGATCCAAAACAATTTTGCGCAAAGCTTGAGGTATTACCACCTTCATGCCTACCATCAGACAACCTTCCTCTACTGACAAATCATTTCTTTTCAAATGATATGGCTTATAGTCTGTATTTATTTTATTTGGCCAACCAGTTTTAACAAACTCTATAACCCTCATCAAAACTGGGTCCTTTTTAGACACTTTCGCTATGTCATCGTGCGATAAAGGTAGTTCCTCGGATAAGTTGAACGAATTTAAGGAACTATCAATGTCAGTTGGACCTACCAAGGGCAGCCTAGATAGCATATCCGCTTCAAACATTTGCGACCCTTTTCGATATTCAATTTTATAATCATATGCCGAAAGTATTACATTCCACCGAATAATTCTAGAGGCCGACATCACCGATATACTGCGATCCGGACTAAATAATACCTTCAAAGGTTCATGATCCGATATTAAAATAAATGACCGCCCATATAGATATTTGTGGAACCGTTTAATACTAAAAATAATCGCGAGTGCCTCACGTTCTAACTGTGAATAATTTCTTTCAGCTTTTGTTAATGTACCAGAAGCGTAGACAACGGGTCTGTCAACACCATCTACCCGATGACTCAAGACTCCACCTACCCCATATGAACTTGCGTCACACGATACTACAATTTGTTTACAAGGATCATAGTGTATCAACACTTGATTTTCCTCTATTAACTTTTTACTTAATTTAAATGCTTCCTGACATTGTTTATTAAAAACAAACCCACTAGACACCTCTAATAATGTATATAGTGGTTTTAAATGTGATGATAACATGGGTATGAATTTACTGTAATAATTCAATAACCCTAGATACGCACGCAATTGTGTAATGTTTTGTGGTTCCGGTGCATTCCTAATTGCTTTTACTTTTTCGTCAGTTGGATGTATACCCTGTTCATCAATCATATGACCCAAATATTCAACCTTATTTTTAAAGAAAATACATTTGTCCAGATTGACCTTTACGTTATAAAAACTCAACCGTTTCAACACCATATTTACCGTGTCTCTAGCTTGTTCCCTATCGCTTCCTGCTATAAGGATGTCGTCCAAATAACAATTTACGTTCGGTATTCCACACAGAATCCGATCCATCACTGCTTGAAAAATAGCTGGCGCGGACGCGACCCCGTACGTTAGCCTAGTATACTGAAACAACCCTATATGTGTATTGATAGTAAGGTACTTCTGAAACTCAGGATGTACTCTTAATTGCTGATACGCTCCCGTTAAATCTAACACAGTAAAATACCTGCCACCTGCCAAACTAGCAAAAATATCATCTGGTGCTGGCAATGGATACTGATCAATATTTAACACCCGGTTAACAGTAACTCGAAAATCGGTGCAAATTCTTACATCCCCATTCTTTTTTGGTACAACCACAATGGGTGAAGCCCACTCACAATGTGCAACCGGTTTCAAAATTCCTACTTTTACCAACTGCTCTAACTTCTTCTCCACTCTTGGTTTCAAAGCATAAGGCATAGAGTATGCTTTCTTAACAACAGGCACAACGTTATCTTTAACGCTAAATTTAACCTCGAATTTACTAATATAACTACATAAATTTGAATCAAAAACATTTTGATACCTATTTTTAAATTCGCTTACTATATCATTAACTGTCTCATCACAATTTCCTGTCACAGACTGATTATTTAAACAAAAACTCCCTTGCCATTCTGGAAATAGAATACTCAACCAGTTTCTACCTAGTAAGGGTACAAAACTTTTATCCGATTCGATCACAGTTAATACCAACTTATAAGAGTTACCACCATAGCATACATTAGCTAAACATTCACCTACAGACTTGATATCCTGGCCCGAAACAACATTTAATTTATAATTTACAGGCTGTAAAGATATCGAGTTGCTGAAGGTCTCTTTAAACATATTAACTGACATAACTGTTTTACATGCCCCTGTGTCAATTTCAAAACATAACATTTTATTGTTTACCTTTAACTCAACTTGATGTGGTGATATCATAGCACTACCGATATTGTTCAACCCAAGTAACTCACTATTGACTTCTACCTCATCCCTCGCTGGCACTGCCTCTTGTTCAACTGCTCCTACCATAGCTGACTTTTTGGCTGGACACAACCGCTTTACATGACCAAACTGTGAACATGCATAACATCTCCATTGCAATGCAGGACACTTTTCCCTTGGATGACTCCTTCCACATTTGGTACATTCACTACTATTGTGTTGATGTTTATTTCTTCCAATCTGCTGTTTTTGGTCCTGTTTGGGCACTTTTGTTTTCCACCGTGGCTGATTGACATAATTCACACTACCACTGCTAGTATTTGCTAGCGTTTTCACTTGCTTTTCAGCCAACTCCGCTGCTAAAGCTGATTGCCATGCTTCAGAGAATGTTAGTTTCACTTTTGAATCCCTTCAGATTTCAAGCCACACACAAACCGATCTCTTAATGCATCATCTAAGAAAGATCCAAACTTACACAAAGTTGCCAATTTACGCAGTTCCACTATGTATTCTGTTACACCCTGCTCAGGGCCTTGATTACATTTATTAAATACAAATCTTTCGTAGATTTCTGATACCGGAGGCGAATAATGTTTAGACAGTGTGTCTGTAACTTCGATATACGTTAACTCAGTTATTTTCTTTGGTGCCACCAAGTTCTTTAAGGTTTGGTAGACGCATGTTCCCGCCAATGTCACAAACATCGATACTTTCATATCCTCAGTCACTTTGTTTACAGTAAAGAGATGCTCGACTCTTTCCAAGTAACTTTCAAACTCTTCTGCTTTTCCTTTAAATGGTTCTATATTTCCAATCAACGCCATTTGCCCTCTTTTTTTTTCTTTTCACTATGAGATTGCGGTTAGACGCTATACCACCAACTTCTCACTGACGCCTGTACAACCGATATTATTTCACTGTTCTCATCAATTTACTCGTCGCCAATATGTTGTGTATTTACTCGTTATAATAAAACACAGTCGGGTTCTTTTAATGTATATTACAGCAAAACAGATCGGTACAAAAAGAGTTACATTACATCGGTATTGTGTTACGTGATTACTCCCGGCTCCCGTTACAAACTACTACTTATTCTATGGGCAACCTCTGCAATACATATTCCCTACATAGAAGTACCAACTTGTACATAATAGCACTAACACTAACAAACATAACACCTACCTATTTCTCAACCGAGGAAACGCGGCCGTTTTGGTCACTTGTTTCTTACGGAAAAGCAAATAATTGTCAATACTTAGAAAGCTAAGAATTGAAAATACAAAAAAAGTACAATGGAAATAGCATCGCATTTAGTGTCCACAACAGGTAATATTGTATTTTCTTATGTTATGTGTTATGTTTCTGCAGTTACCCATATTCTATTATTGCAAGTGTTGCAAGAAGTACGGTTTTTAAAGACCGAGGGAGCGGTTACTCAGCTCAAGCAAAGCTCTGGTAGACATCTCTCATTAGAGACTTTGACGAAAATGTAAAAAATGTAGTAAGAAAAGCAGTGGCGGCTGGTGACCGCGTTTTGGCGGTGCAGTTGCGTGGACGGGACTGGTTCGTTTGTTGTCCGTGATATGCTCGACATCTGGGAGTACATCGCCGATAATGGGCGAGTCGGTCTTGTCTGTGTGGTTGCTCACGCCCCGAGCCGCCACTGAAGAAAAGTAATACACAGCTTTTTCTTATAACAATGAAGCTCCTACTTAAATTTTTTTTAACGAAATTCCAAACCATTCCAATATACCTCAAATGAGCCGTTCATCAATTATACTCAATTATAATTATTTTTAAGGTGAATAGGTAAGTATATAAAATATATTATTAATATAGGTAGATGAAGTGAAGCAGAAAGAGTTTATTCATAGATAGTGGGATAAGTACTTGGAGATATAGATATTTAACAACTATTAGATCATATAGAACCCAACAAAAAAAGATATTTTATCTAGATGAAACGTGGTTATATGAAGGGTACCTATAACACACAATGGGTTGATGTTAATGTACATAACTGCAGGCAAGCATTTGTAGATGGTGTCTCGACAGGTTTGAAAAATCCAAAAGGAAAAGGCAAAAGACTTATTATTCTGCACATAGGTTCTGAAGATGGGTTTGTTGAAGGTGGATTGTTAGTTTTCCAAAACAAAAGAACGCATTTCAACTAGAAATGAGTAGACCAGTTTTACTGGATTTGATTAAATATCATCACCAAAAATTCAACCACTTATGTTGTTGATGAAATGGCATCAGTAAAGAACAAACACGTGTTGAGATTACCACCGTACCAATGTGAACTAAATCCCATTAAATTGGTACGGGTCGAAATAAAAAATTATGTTGCTGCGAAAAATAAAAATTTTAAAATGGCAGAAGTCAAACTATTACTGTTGACTGCATTAGCTAATTTTAATAATGCTAAATGGAGTAAGTGTATAGAACATGTAAATAAAGAGCAAGAAAAAATGAGTATTAGATGGCTTAATTGACAATAATTTGGAGCCATTTATATTTCAACTGCAAGTGATAGTGATACAGATAGTAATAGCAAATAATAAATTATATCCTATATAAATGTGCATAATTTGAAGTTTTCAGAAGTTTTCCTATTATCAAACGTGTGTCCATGTAATGATTTTTTAAAGTTTTCTTACCGGTAAAATGGGGTGGCTTTAAGCCACTTTTTATGGTTTTCAAAGAATTTCGGACAATTATAGACACCAAAAATGTTTGTAAAAATTAACGATATACTTTGAACCTTTGGTTACTAAATTGCGTAAAAAAGACTTAGAAATTTTCATTCGTTTTTCTAAAATTATTTATAACAATTGGCACAATTTCCCCCCATAGGATGGGGTGGCTTTGTGCCAGCTACTTGTTTACCGTTTTAGCACAATGCCGCCTATTTACAGGCTGAAAATGTGCCAGGCCCAGCTTCATATTATAGTGAAACTGTATGGTATGAGTGACATGGCCCAATTTCACCCCAATTAGTTTTATCTCTGTTATTTTTGTGGCACAATCCCACCCCAAATGGAAGGTTTAATGAAAAATTTTTTTTATTTATAAAATATAACAAAAACTAGATATTCTTACAAACCAAAATAAAACAAAAGAACAGCCAATTCTCACATAGAATAGTAACTAATAAATATAATTAAGCGTATAAACTGAATTTCAAAATAGGTAGTGGCACAAATTCCCCCCTTATATTGTCGGAATCTTATTCAAGGTGACACACCCAGGTTATTTTGCGACCACTGCGTATTCTTTAAAAGATAACCTATATAACACCTAATTACGTGTGAACTTTGAAACGGTCATTATTAAAACACTTTAGGCAAGCCAGGAGAAAGTATGCGATAAATCGAAAATTTTGCAAAATCTCACCAACTTAATAACTTGACGGAACAGAAATGGAGGGTATTGCATACACAAACCATACATTTCATTCTATTCGCCTCTAATATCGGTATTCTTGAACAAGAGTTCGGGGCGGTAGGTGAATCGATGTGCCGATATGGTGCGAATATACACGATCAACACGTAGTGGCACAATCACGCCCCGGCTGGCACAAAGTCACCCCATTTTACTAGTTAAAATATTGATTAAGAAATGTATAAATATTTTTAAAGTCTGTTGTACATTAGAAAATATACTTTACTTTTTGTGTTATTATTTAGCAGTATATTCTTGTAAACATGAAAAGCAATTAAAAAAAGTAAACCTCTTGTATAATTTTTAGATATCACGTACCTACATCATATTCCAAAGTAACTGCAGAAATTTACTAAAGATATTTGAATACATAAATTTTGATGTAAAAATATTGAACAGCAGGTGCACGTTGTATAGATGCATGCATATCAGTGCGTATACACATAACATAAATAATAATGTACATAACCTATATTATAAATTTGTCAAAAATAAATGTCATCATATATTGCATAGTGTACATATGGCTCTACTTGGTGGTCTGCGAAATTAAAAAACAGAGTAAGGTAATAGAACCATTAGCTGACACTTTAAGAAAATAAAAACCTTTTAAATTTTGTTTCTTTTTATCTTCAACAGATACGAACTAATGGCTTAGCCTGATATTTTATTATACTGTATAGTAATAATACATTATGAAGTTTTTCTAATTATCTTATTTAATTTTTATTCAAAAATTTTTTCATCTGATAGTGCATATTCCCCAGTAGCTGACATACCCAATTTTAGGTATACCCAATAGACGAACCAATAACTGACACTTTAAGCAAAAATTTGAAAAATGTATTTTATCAAGTGTAATTTATACAGTGCGTTTTTTTACTCCATGTTGTTTTGTTCCTACACATTTTTAAAGCTAATTTTGATTTGTGGTGATAAAGCATAGGTACTTTAAACTTAAATATTCACACGTATTTCTAAATCAGCCTGTATAATTACATGCATATAATTCAAAGATAATCCGCATATTTTAAATATTCCGGCACACGAAATGCTCCTCTCTCGTTGGCTTTGATAGGTTCTTCAATTTTTTCTACAATATCATTGAAATCATACCATAAAGTGTCCTCTTTAGAAGGCCATTTCCAGGTGTTTGCATTACAATTATATAAGCATTTGTGCTACTAGTTTCCTTGATAATTCCAGTATAATATTCGGGTTCATAGAGAACAATAACAAAGTCATCGACCTTGAGCAAACTTGGCTTGACTGTATTTGGACGTTCGAGATGTTCATAGTAGAGTTCTTCCTCCGATTCTAAAACCACTTTTGTACTTGAATCTGATGATGACAGCGAAGACAAAATTTTTCTCTTGACTCGTTTATTTTTTCGTTTAAAATTTTCTGCTTCATTTCTCTTTTTAATTTGCGTTCTGCTTTTGCTTTTCAGCCTCATATTTTGCTTTTTCGTTTTTTAGCTGATATTCTTTCCATCTTTTTGATGATGCTACTGCCGGCAATTTATCTTTTGATCTCTTTTTCTTTTCCTTCGGGTCAGACTTGGACCAAAAGAGACATTTTTTAAATGGAGTTGGCACACCTTCAAGCGCTTCTGCTTCATTAGGGTTTACAGCAGATGTAGATGGTTGAGGTTCTTTCTCAGATTCTTCATTCCTATTAAATTCAGGTAAAATATCGTTTTCTGTATCATTCCCAGGTTGCATTTCAATTTCAATATTTTCTTGCTCTGATTCAGTATTATTGTTAGAATCTTGGCTTTCGACTTGTGCATCGGTTCCATCGGACGTAGTGTCTTCAGGGACGCCTTCTATAGTGTCATTTTTCATTGCTTGCCAAACAAGGAACAGGGATTCATCTTTTTTATCTCCATTCCTTTCATTACCAACGGTATTTTCAAATTTAATCAATGTTTCTTTAGTAATAAATTTTTCTAAATAGGACAACTTATCATTCATTGTAGACTGAACTGCAGTGATTCTGGATCCATCCAGAGAATGTGTTGTTTTAAAATACTTATCATATTTTATAGCATCTGGATTCAGTGGATGTAGCCCAGTTGAGCTGATATTGCTTGATTCAGTATTGGAGCGAAATCCTTTTTCTTCACTTTTGAGCCACCGTGATCCATTTTCCATTGCTGTACCGCCTCCCTCGAGGCACCTTTTAAAGTACGGAATGATGTGAGTAGAATTTGGACATAGTGCAACCAAAATGATTCCATTTTCTGAACATAAGTTGCTGAGGGGAAAAGTCAAGTGGCTAGAATGACATCAACAAACTGGCTAGAATGATATCAACAAACAACACTATTGGCAAAACGATGCTATTTTCTTTTAACCAAGGAAGGAAAACGTTGGCTACGTATTCATAAAAGGATTTGCCAGTAATCCAGCCAGCCTCGGTTTTACCAATTGCCCATCCTAAGTGCATTTTGTTGGTTACATGTGGGGGGATTCTTTCATATTGGTAAATGGCCATTGGAGGGGCTATCATACCAGCTGCATTTGCATTCAATAGAGCTGTCATGCATTCCTTATCGTTATTGGCAGTGAAGTTATATACTGTTGATGTCCCTCTTTTTACCAGTACTTTACTTCATTTAGGGGGAAAAAAAAGCTGACTCATCCGCACTAAACATTCTTGTTGGGTCTTCTAGAATGGTCATATAATTATTTTTTGCAAAGTAAGCTGTTATTTCTTTAAACCAGTAGCAATTTTTTTTCTAGGTAACAGCTACCCTCACGGAAGATAAATTTTGAGGAACTCTGTTGCTAATTTCTGGATGTCTCTTCAAAAATGAAGCATACCATTTTCTTCCTGGTCTTCCAATAACAAATATGTTCTCTCTCTTATTTTCTTTGAATATAATTTCTACTGAATCAATCAGTTGCAACTTTGTTGCAGGAAAACCACGATCAGCTATGTGAAAAAGCATTTCACTAGTGTCTGTTCCTCAAATTCAGTTAGATTTGTACATTCTCTCGAATATTTCCCATTTTTTTTGGTACAAAAGCGTTGTTCTAGGAATATCAAATCTTTTGCTTTCTGTGGCAATTGCCATTCCCCTATCAATTTCTTGTAAAGCATTGCGCATATTTTCTTGAGGGTATCTCTTAGTTTTGTTGGCGCTTATTTCGTTCACATCATTCCAATGTCTGATTCTGTGTTTGACAGTGTTGGATCTAATAACTGACAGGGGTGTCATTTACTGGAACAGCAACTGATTTTGAAAAATGGCAACTATGCAAATGCTTCACATAGAAAAAGAAACTTATTAAACACTAAATTATTATTTTTCGTTTAAAAATTGATATTACCAATTCCTGACAGCCCATCAGGTAATAGATACTTATTGTCTTGCAGGAACCATTAGCTGACACCCCTATCCTAACCCCAATTCATCAACACAGTTTCTTTGTAGTTTATTTGTATTTCTACGGTCTATACTTAACCTAATAAACACCCTAGCTTACTTTAACTTATCGATTTCTTCTATCAAGACCGGAATTACACTCGTGTTAATCTTAGCCGCAGCACGTACACTAGAAGAAAAAAGAATGCGTCCAGCTCGAGAGATATTGGTGGGATGGACGTTTTCCGAGTCAGACCGAACGTTAGGCGTCTCACCCGTGCCCCGCACACGCAGTACCTGATCATAGCTCGTGCCCCTCGTGCAGATTACTTCGCATAAATATTTCTCTCATATAAAGATGCATTTCTCACTTAGCCTTAATATGCATAAATATGTAGATTCATAGAATGATTTGTGTTGCGCTTTTAAATACAGGAACTGCAGAGAGATTATTTAATTTGATTTACATAATTATAAATTTCAAATATGAGTAGGTATATATTTGAAATCTTGGTGATTATAACCAACAAAACATGCATTTTCCATAGAGAATAATAAAAACGTAATAAAAAATAATATTGCACACTTATAAATCAGACAGATTGCTTAATATTCGTGCTTTTCAATGCAAACGCTGCAAAAAGCATTGTTTGGATTATTTTGTAGGTTGACATTTGTTTCACATTTATCCCAAGTATTTCAATCACTCGAAAAACAACCTTCACTCATTTCTCTTCTTCCAAATTCTATTTATCATTCTATCTGAATACGAAAATACACATCAAATGACAATAATTTACATTATTTGAATTTAAAGAATACCATTTACTGCAATTAATTACTACATTAATACATTAGGTATGCATTCACATATGTAGTTATAAATACAAAAAAAATGCAACTGCATGTGTTTTAAAAAAACAAATGTCTGCTGTCTAGTTTTGAGATGAATAATGAACAGATTTATTTATTATAAATCACTCTTATACGTAGGTATATATTTGTATATGTAAAACTCTTGGTATTTAGGCTGTTATGGAAAATGATACATTAAAATGCAAAGTTAACGTTTCGACATATTTAATACAATGTCTTCATCAGAATACTGAAATTACAAGTATAAATTACAAATGATGCTCCAAAATTAATACAATATAAAATTACTTACGTTAAAAATAGGTATAACAACTAAAATTGTATAAATAAAATACTTCTTTTAAAATGTTGTCAAAAAAGAATTGACATATATCAAATATAATTATAAATATCAGCATATGATTTCTAGATTAACAATTTAAAATTATTAACATCTCAAATAATAAATATTAGTCATTACAAAATTTTTACAATGTAAGTATCAAATAAATATTAAACGAACTGATTTTTGAAAATATAGAAGGGAAAATATTTGTTTATGTAAGTAATGAAAAATAAATTTTTGAAAGAGCATTAATTTCACTTCGGTCATTTACACAAACTGATTCATTTTTCTTAATTTGGATGAGTTCTAATCTTGGTCGAGATTTATTGTTAATTTCAATATTTAGAATTTTAGTGTTATCAAAATTAAAATAATGTTTAATTGTTAATTGTTGACAATGTTTTTTTAAAGCAGTTGAATTTTTACAATATTTATGACCTTTAATTCTTTCTTCTAAATATTGCATTGATTGTCCAATGTATATTTTGTTACAATTATTACATGGAATAATATAAACAATGTGGGTTTTTTTTTAAAAAGGAGTTTTAGATTAAATATTCGTATTGATAAACTTTAAATTATTTTATCTGCTACTTTAATATTAAATTTACTAAACATTTTAGTTAATTGTTCTGATAATTTTGGTACATATGGGATAGATAAATATTTAATTTGTTTATTATTTAAATTTTGATTGTTTTGTTGTTGGTTGTAAAATTTATAAGTTCTTTTTTTAATGATATTTTAATTAAATTTATTGGATAATTATTATTTGTTAAAGTTATGGTAATGTTTTCTAAAACTTCTTTTCTAAAATTTGGACTTGTTAACTTAATTGCTCTATCAGTAAGATTTATGATAACCCTTTTTTTTAAAAGATAATGGTTGACATGATTTAAAATTCATTATTCTACCTGAAGATGTGGATTTAGAATATTAACTAGTTAAAATTTCATTGTCTTTTCTTATTAAAGTTATATCTAAAAAGTTGATTTTATTATCAATTTCTATTTCCTTTGTAATTGAATTCTTTTATGATAACTCTTAAAAATGTATCTATTAGATCTATTTTGTTTTCAGGTACCTATTGCAAGAATACAGTCATCAACATATCTTTTATAAAATGGAATATCAAAATTAAATTTTGATGTAATTGTTTCTTCATCTTCCATTACTAATTGTGCTATAACACTTGATATTGGTGCATTCATAGCACATCCACATATTTGTTTATAGTACTTATTTTTATATTGGAAAAACGTTGAAGTTAATGAAATATCTAAACCTTCTAAGAAAGAATTAAGATCTAAATAAGTGAATTCCTTTAATTCACACCAATGTTTCTTAATAATGTTTTTAGCTAATTCAATAGGAATAGTTGTGTACACTGATGTAACATCAAGAGAAATCAGGAGTAAATTTACTTTTGTCAGATACTTGATTCACCTTGTATATTATTCGGATACCTACATATGCAGCAGTCATAAATACAAAATTGTAATATTAAGTGGTATCACAAAAATAATCAGTATCTACTCTCTAGTTTCCAGACAGAGAATTGCTAGATTTAAATATAAATCTTATAAAAGTCTATTGAATTATCATCATTTCTAATAATATAAAATAAAATAATCCAAACAATGCTTTTTGCAGTGTTTGGATTAAAAAGCACGAATATTAAGCAGTCTGTCTGATTTATAAGTGTGCAATATTATTTTTTATTACTTTTTATTATATTCTATGGAAAATGCATGTTCTGTTGGTTATAATCACCAACATTTCAAATATATACCTTCTCATATTTGAAATTTATAATTATGTAAATCA
Source organism: Amphimallon solstitiale (assembly GCA_963170755.1). Classification (NCBI taxonomy): domain Eukaryota; kingdom Metazoa; phylum Arthropoda; class Insecta; order Coleoptera; family Scarabaeidae; genus Amphimallon; species Amphimallon solstitiale. Next base: position 86,308,414 of record OY720676.1, on the reverse strand, counting down.
AATTAAACAATCTCTCTGCAGCTCCTGTATTTAAAAGCGCAACACAAATCATTCTATGAATCTACATCTATACATATTAAGGCTAAGTGAGAAATACATTTTTATATGAGAGAAATATTTATGCGAAGTATTGTGCACGAGGGGCATGAGCTACGATCAGGTACTGCGTGTACGGGGGACGGGGTGAGACGCCTAACGTTCGGTCTAACTCGGAAAACGTTTATCCCACCAATATCTCTCGAGCTGGACGCTTTCTTTTTTCTTCTAGTGTACGTTTCCCCCTCAAAAGTGACAGCACCAACTTCACATCGGAAAAGTGATTGGATAATTTCTGAGTCAATTTCAAGAAACAGGGATGCGAGCCATTGCAATTCAACTGTTCAAATGTTCATTTAACGTAACCAGCGCCTTGCCACTATTTTTAAATATTCCTTATTTTGTGATATTTTTACTAAAAGTGTCAGTTATTGGGGAAATGTCAGAAATAGGTTCCACTGCCTCAGTTATTAATAATGTATATATTGGACCAAATCCAAAATGATCCTGCACGCATTAGCCATATTCACTAGTCCAAACAAACTGTTACCTGAAAGGATAACAAACATTTAAGTAAAATGGACTAAAACGAATTGTAAGAGGAAATAATAATGAACAGTTTTTTTCGAACGACGCGGTCGCAAACTATACTAGTTTTCACACGCCCCATAATATTATTTGCATTCTTTTTAGTAGCTGTACAAATGGAAATATTATATAAAACATGTCCCCCGCGAATCAAAATTGATCCATCCACGTACTTTCGTATGAGGTATGTATTTAGGTAATAAATTTTACGAATCAGAACTTCAACTGAATTTCTTAGGAAAAAAAAAATAAATATAGAAAAAACAAAATTTATTTAATTAAATATTAATAATGATAAAACATATGTACATTTAAAACTTACGATAAAACCATATATTACTATGATTAATAAAAGTTAATAACAACGTACAAAGACCAATTACGTATAAGTTCATAACTAACGAGTATATACATATATAATACATTGCTTCGTAGTAAATAATTTACGGAAATATTTACTATGAAATTGACTTTATAAGTAAAATTTTTATTAAAATAATATATACCAAATTTAAGCCTATTTTCGGTGCAAGAAATTGTAGCCCCACACTGAACTGTAACTATTCCCTTTATATACTTTTATATTTACTAAATAATTCCGTAAAGATAATTAATGTGCAAGCAATGTATAGAATTAATAATATTAAAATGATGATCGAGGCTTATGCGAACTTTTTTGAATATATTTTCACAATAGTAGGTAGTAATTATTTGAGTAAAATTAGGAGTTCTTTTTGTTAATCCATTATTGTAAAATAGTTGAGAAAATATTTTAGGAAAATAAGTAATATATTTAGTTTTCATTGCTACATTATATTATACACAATTTTCAACTAAAAATTATACGCGATCTTTACATTTAATATTGATTATATTATGATACATTTTCTTCGAGATATCAATAAAATAAAGAAAGGTATAAAAACCTACAAATAAACATTAGTATATTAGCAGATAATTTAGTAATCCTGATACAATTATAACTTTTTCTTTTTTATAACAAATATTTTTTCACAATTTCCAAATAGGCGCAATTCTCAGAATATAGGTACATAATATTTTTTTTCTATATAAAAGAGAGTTGTTATTTTAGGAATACAGTTGTACAATTTAGTCTATAGTTGAAAAATAGTAAAAATAATCATATATCTACAAAATCGTATAAAATGAAGATCCATGAGTTACATGTTTCATTAAAATATGTTTATATACAAATTTATTGCAATAAAACTACTCCTATAAGAATCCTAATAAAACACAATTTTATTTATTTTTCTTTATATATAGGATGTGTATAAATACTCAATTTTCCATAAGTTAGTGCTTTTATATCATTGTAATTCAAACCATCCTCGAGGATTTAGGAGGAACTAAAAACACGAAATAAAGAAAACCCAATGCGTATTTGTCTCCAGAATTTCAGTTATTATATAAGCTGGTTTTACATTTAAGAATTTTACCTTAAGTTTCTGAAATTCGTCCTAGTTAATGTAAAATTGACGCCAAGTCGGACTTTTACTTCCTCTGTAAAAGCAAAGCAGTGAAGTAACAAAGCCATAAAACATTTTAGTTTATATCATTGACTGTGTCAAACCATTTACGTAAATATTGCTTGGTAGATTATTTAACTGATATATACATACACGCTTCTTCTGTACTCGTATTTTTGTCATATTCTATATTTACTATCCAAATATATATTTAAATATCTACGCACATCCTGTATATAATGAAAAATATATTTTATATAAAGCAATAACATTTTTGAACACAGTTTGCGTATTAAACTTACACCGATGGTATTCAGCAATAGTTTTATAATATTTGTAATGTTTTCAAACTTCTTTGCAATACTCGTATGTTACCTACTTTAGAGCTGTAAGAGAACTAGTAAAATATACTAAATGTAAATGCAATCTGGATACCACCATACGCCTGAGACCAAACAACAGTCAATGCAGTAGATTGTGGTCGGGGAACAAACTTCGATAAAGGCAAAGGTCGTTGTCTACCGGAAAACACATCGCGACATGGAATAATTCGTATTGATTACCTTTGGCAAACCAATCAACGGACATCGATCTGCTGTTTTGCTTGATGAATTGAATGCCACAATTAAGAAAAATGTTTCGGATTTAGTCAAGAAAAAAGTCCTCTTTCACCATGATAACATGCGAGTTCACACGTGCATGGTTGTCAAAATTCTTCGGGTGTAGACAAGCAATGATTTCTGGTGGTTAAAATTCAGAGAAACGTTGGACTAAATGTATTAAATTATAAGGAAACCACGTCTAGAAATATTTTTGTTGTTGGTAAGAATAGTATATTAAAATACAAGTAACAGAAAGTCTTTCATTCCAGCATGATTTCCAAATTCGGACACTAGCGCGTAGCGCGAGTGGCCAAAGGAATGAATTTGGAATGGCCTTCTGTTACGAGTGCCTTATACTATTTTCTCTGTTTCGGATTGTATTTACATTATTTATTTATAGAAAAATTGTTAAAAATATACATTAAGGAAAATTTTGATAATGTGACGTTGTCGTCTAGTAGCACTGATTTATATGTGACAGTTGACTTTTATATGAATTATTTCAATTGAAAAGTTTGCTTTAATTAGAAAAAACTCATATTATCTGTGGGCGGAATATCAGGAGTTTCTATCTACGCCACCAGAATTGCGGGACGTGGCCTCCAACGCCATAAATAATTTACTACCAGGTAAATCGAAAAGTAATTATGAAAAAGAATATGAAACATTTATGGCGTGGCACCAACCTACTTCTACTAAAATAAAAAGTTACCAAAAATCGTTTAAGAATGGAGTCCATTCTTACACGAAAATGGGTGCCAGGATAACGTTGTTCTAAAACCGAAACAGAGAAAGTTTTTTTTAGAAACAAAAAATAATAAATTTTAGAATGTTGTTTTTGTGTTTTCAATATTATTCAATAACTCCCAGAATTCTTTAAAGGAAAGTATGCTTCAATAGTACACTATTTAATGATACTTTAGGTTGTCAACACTTTTAGCTATTGGTTAAGAGAAAAGTAACATCTGAATCTAATGAGTTAGAACACATTCTCCATTTCCGAAAATAATCATTCAACACCTATAAGTCTGTATCCAGAGAAATGTTGAAAAGCAATGGGCATGTCATCAGCTTCAATCAACTTTCTTGAATTCGTAACTGGTAGATTACTAAAAAGTGGTGTATAAAATATAGATATAGTAACTGAGCAGTAGGCTCATTCCTCGGCCGCCCCTTTGATGTAGATGTACAAGTTTTATTTTTTTTAGGACGACAGTGGATACAGCTGCGGATAGAGGGGACGTGAATAAACAAAGACTCATGTAACTGGACCAAATGAACTGAAGCTGTGCTACAGCGCATTATGCCACGGACATGTTACGGAGAGGATAGAAACACGATTTTTGAGGGAGTGAAATTAACTATAAATGTTTGGGTAAACTATTATAGAATTTTCTTTCATCAATGAAAACTCTAAATTTACGATTTTAAAACCTTGGGCCACACAAATTCCAGTAATTTTCCAATATACCAGTGAATGTTCTATCACTTAAAATCTACGAGGAAAGAATAGAACATGAGAGATAATAAACTGGTGGGGGAATAGGTATTATTTAGACGGAAGTTACCACTTTAAGGCAGGTCAGTTATGGCAATATTGACCAATCATGATTTATAAAATGAGTATTTTGAATAACTTGTCATATATCCGGTATGTTTGATTATGTGTTCAGTGGCGTAACATACATATTCTAGGCATGTTTTTTTATGTTTTCTTTAATACAGTTTGAATAAATGTTACTATATTAAAAAGAATAAAAGGACTGAAAAAATAATGCACTCACGATATTACTTTAATTACTATTGGACTAAGATCCTATTTTAAATGATTTTCGAGAACATACGAAGTATACATATACCCCATACAAAATATTTACGCACGCGTATGCATTGCGGCGGCCATATTGAGTTACCACTTTGGACAAATATTATTTTTAAGGAGATTCTCTCCTGTTCTATTCTTTCGTCGTAGCTTAAAATGATATTGATGAAACATTGTTTCACCTAAGCAAAAAAAAGCCATTCAACAGAAATATGTTTTTAACAAATCTTAAAGTTGATAGCTTTCAACTACAAGCGGTAATTTCAGAGAGATTCAATTGTTGAAAAAAGCTGCAGTATCGATACCCAATTCGCAAAAGTGTAAGTCAGATATAGAAAAGTTCGTCAGGTTATATAACGAAGACTCCCTTTAATCCATTTTAACAGCCCGAAGATTTATGACAATTATCATTAGTTAGTTGAGGATACCAAAGAAGAAGAAAAGCAAGAAATTAACCACAAAATAAAAAAAAATCAGAAATGCGTTTCAAATGCAATCCAGTTTTTGAGAAGATTTACGAATATCAATTATTGAAGAAGTAAGTGAAGCAAGGTTAAAATTCAACGATTCCGGAAATTTGACGTATGATCTAGAATCTTTTAATGATGATTACAAGAAAACAAAATTTATGGAAAGACTACTATAAGACATTATGTACCTTAAGTTACAAAACAAACTTTCAGAGAATACATTAATTTTTTTAACTCGTGACTACAACAAAGTAAAGAGTTTCTAATGAGTAAGAATCCTTAACAGAAGCCAAAGGTATAGGTGCGTATCGAAATCCATATATGGAACAAGAGCTGACATGTAAATATGATTTGGTTTAATGTTGTTATAACATGTTTTTTGGTATTCATTAGTCTATTGAGATAACTTGACCGCAACCTAAGGTACATTTGCACCGATCCTTAGGTATTAATGAACCATTTGAAGTTCTTTCATATAGCACTGGCCTTTTAAGTATCGCAAATATCGAAGTAAATATTACTTTCCTTTACAACACTGTGGAACATACAAGTACACATTTTGACCTCTTTCAATGCACAACCAAAAAATAAACCTTGTATATCGTCAGAGGATACTATTTAGGAAATCGAAATGTAATATAAATAAATAAATCGACAAAAAAAGTAATATTTCTTAAAAGAAGAGTATTACATTCGCATTTCATTAATTAAAAAGTTTTAAACAATTTTCTAAAACAAGGTTAAATAAGAAAGAAATATTAAATTTAATAATATTTGAATAATTAAATATTATTAAAATTCTTGAATAATATAATAATCGAATATTTGAACTTAAATATTACATTCTACAGTAAATTATGTTTCTTCTTAATAAAATTTAATAAGGTATGTTAACCGCCACCACGCTTGGAGCATCTATTATAATATTCTTTAAATAAATGTAACGTTGTAGAAATAGTATGTGTCGTATACTATTTGTAGTAAATATAAGTTATTATATGTACTGTAAATATTAGAAGTGGATACATAGTTAAAGTTTATAATTCACAATAAATTCAAACTTTCTAATTACTTCTTTTGTTTCATAGTTTGTTTTAGTTTTAAATCTTCTCTTTTGTCGTAATATGGTGACACATTGGTGATTGTATCATTACATACGCTATAATCAAGAATATGAAACAAGACTGTGTGTATTATACGTATGGCGATTAACTTGTGAAAATATATCTGCGTCAACGAAAATAATGTATAATATAAAAAAATATATAAAAAATAATTAGAAGTGTTCGTTGGCGCAAATACAAACATTTCTGACTTAACGAAAAAATAAAACAAGTACAAAAATAATCCCATATGATACATTTTCAATTCCTTACAGTAAGGGGTAACTTATTGTTTTATAATGCTTTAATAAACAGTCTTTTTTAATTTAGAAAAAATATATATTTACAGTTCTGATTTGTGTATACTAAACTAAACTAAAATTAAAAATATGAAACATATAGTTGTACTAATACTGATGATAAAATAAATAAAAATGAGATATGGCAAGTAAATTATAATATACAGTATTTATGAGTACATTGGATATCCTATACCTAAAAATCATTTAAACATTTTCATAAAACATAGTTAAAATATAAACCACGTAAAAGCCTTTATTTGCATTTCTAAAGGCAGCAAGAATAATATGTAAAATATAAAATAATACTCTTTAGCTGTACAAGATTAAATTATTGGTAAGTGGAGCATTTTCTTTTAGTATAACAATTAAAACTTTAAATAAAAACATTTAAAATTAAGCTATATGTATGTATTACTTTAAAATGATATAAATACGATAAAATTATTTTCCTAATTTGAATATTTGAACTAATATTAGAGACACATTTGCAGACAGTTAAGAGAAATTACAATATATTACCCCTATGTAATTAATATAATATGCACTTCAAATGTAGTAAATATTATCTGATTAATAACAAAATTTGCAATGAATTAAAAAGAATACTATTCAGTAGTCCTCAATATCAAAATAGTTTTATAAACTTATGCGAGATTCAGAAGCAACCCAAATTCATGAAAAGGTAGAGACTAAATTAAAAATATCATCAGAGCACATTAAGTAGTAGATTCCATTGAATTCGTATTCAGTTAAATTCCATTATTAAGAATTCGTTAAATGAAACAAAAGTATTTATAAGGCCCTGAATGTTTGTGTAAAAAATAATTATAAAAATGTCAATATAAAAGATTCAGCTTCAAATTCATTTTACGCGAAAGATGAACGTATTATGTCATTATGTAATTTTTATGTTGACTTTAAATAGGGCATTGTATCCTATAATGTTTAAGCCTTTTGTGATTTTTCTGTAAACTTATGCGCCTAAAAAAGTACTTAATAATGTCAAAATACTGCTCTGGTATCCTTTCTGTAATAAGTGGCTGTAAGATGTACAAACAAGTAACAAAAAAAGGAAAATTTCGACAAAAACAGATGTACATATTTTACAGACCCGACTGGTGAGTTCGTTTAGGTGAAGCAATTATATAGAGAAGACTGATTCATTTATTACCAGCGATATACTCCCAGATGCCGAGCTATCACCGATAATAAACGACTCAATCTTGTCTATGTAACTGCTTCACCACACCGTGTTCACCAGCTGCCACACTATAAATTCAGTATATGCGAGCAAGTTTCCTTCAGAAACTACCACTCTTATGATATAATTTTGAAATAACATTTAAGAAACCGAGCATACATTGAAAGTAACTCATGAAAAAACTCATAATTATTGTATATAATCCTTTCAACGAAACTGCTTGAGAAAATTAATTTTTAGTTAAAACGCTATCTTCTAATGCAAAAATGGAACTGATGACTTTTCGAATGTCTATACTATGTAATATATATTATATCTTACTATATCTTACTGTATTATTAACATCAAATTGAATTTGTATTTTAAGTACATTATGAACATGAACATTAGTGATCAACACAAAAGCGTCAAGTATTGGTATGCACAAGGCATGAAGAAAAACATAGTTTTAAATAGGGATGCACCGGATCGGGTATTTTGCCAATCCGGCCGGAACCGGAATCCCGGCCGGATCGGGACCTAAATTTGAAATGTATGTGCATGCCTATTTTTATACGTAAAACATTGAAAATATTGAGGCTGATTTATTTTTACTTTTTTTTAAACTAGCTACAGTATGCAGAGTGTTTATTACTATTAATTTTACCTAGATAGAAATTACTGTTTATTTAAATATTAATTTTTAATCAGCATTAACAAAATTAAAACAATTCTACTCATTCAATTGGAGAATAGCAGCCACCTGTCAATAATAAAAAAATTAAAAAGAAGTCGGGGAACCACAGCCGCCGGTCTATCATAGGCAAGGAAACACGCACACCCTTCACTGTTGACCAATTACAAAATATATCTGGTCGAAAGTCGGGGCATCCCAGACGCGAAAGTCGGGGAATCACAGACGCGAAAGTCGGGAAATCCCAGACGCCTGCTAATCATAAGCAAAGGCACAGGGCTGCATGTCATTTCATTATTCATTTGCTCACAGAAAATCCCGCTTTGCATTTAAATATTAGCTTTTAGACCGCATATAATAAAGTTTTAATTTATTTCGTAGAAAACAAGAGTTCTGCACTCGCTTCCGCATCTACATCTGCAGCTACAGGCTCAGTCGAGACCAGGCAACCAACTTTAACTGCATTTACACAACTTCACAAAGCATGGGATATCAATGACAAGAGAGCTGAAAGAATTCACTATAAAATTGCAGAAATGATTTGTTTAGATAACCAACCTTTTTCCTTGGTAGAAAATACTGGTTTTAAGCAATTACTCAATACTATTTCTCCTCAGTATAAACCCCCCTCCAGAAAATATTTAACTGATAAAATAATCCCTGACATTTATAATAGAGTTAGGATAAAAATTTCAAAGGTTCTGGGTGAAGCTTCGTTTATTTCTCTTACTTCTGATATTTGGACATGCTCGAATACAAATGAAAGCTTCATTAGTGTTACAGGCCACTGGATTTCAGAAAAGTGGGACAAACGAAATGTTATTTTGTGTTGCGATAAATTTGCAGGCAGTCATACGGGACTTGCAATAGCCGATAAACTTGAAACTTTGACAAACGGTTGGGCTATTGACAAACAAAAAATTCATTTATTGATAAGGGATAGTGGAGCCAATATGGTGAGAGGATGAAAAAGCAGAAATAAATAGTGAGGGGTGTTTTATACATAGACTCCAACTAATAATCAATGACAGTTTACAATCTCAAAGAACTGTGTCAGATATGATTAGTACTGCCCGCAGAATTGCAACTCATTTCAATCATTCTTCTTTAGCATGCAGTAAATTAATTGAAATACAACAAGAGCTAAATATGGAACGGAAAAAAATTATACAAGATGTACAAACGCGGTGGAACTCCACTTTCTACATGTTAGAAAGGTTGCTTCATTTGAGACGGTGTGTACCTATTTACCTTACTGAAAATAGCAGTTTAAACAATTTAACAAATAGCCAGTGGGACCTCTTGCAATCGGTTCTTGAGTTATTGCGCCCTTTTGAAGAGGTAACAAAATTAATGAGCAACACAGAATCGATAATTTCAGAAGTCATTCCAACGATTGCAATATTAAAACGCTACCTTTTGTCCCATAAGATAGAACAGTTATATGGTGTTGGAACTATAAAAGAAAGCCTGGTTACGGGAATAAATAAGAGATTCTCCGATGTTCAATCTAAAAATTATTATACAATATCTACTATTTTAGATCCTCGATATAAAACTTATTTTTTTTCAAGTAACTCAATAAGTGACGAGATTAAAAAAAATCTCTTGGGAAAAATAAAAGATACTTGCAGTACCACTGATGAAGCAGAAACACGAGAAGATGAAAGGGTGACTAGTGTTACTACCGAAGATAAGGATGATGAGCCTTTAGCTGCAATTCAGAAACGAGCAAGAATAAATGAAACAACTGATTCATCAACAAATTCCACTTTTACATTATGGAACTGCTACAATGACTTTCTAACAGCTTCAACGTCATCTTCTATATCTGGTTTAAAAAATGACATACTCCATCAACTTGATACTTATTATGGAATGCCAATTATAGATAAAAAGGCAGATCCAGTTGAGTGGTGGAGCAGGCACCGTGAAAAATTTCCTGATCTAATTAACTTAGTTAGGCAGTTCCTATCAAGCCCAGCAACTAGTGTCTATTCAGAGCGACTATTTTCAGAAATTGGTAATATATATGTTGATAATAGGTGTAGGCTAAACTTTGAAAATGCCGAAAAGCTCTTATTTATTCACCATAATCTTAATAAAATAAATTATGAATACTAAGTTTTTCTCACTCTAATTTTTCATGTAAACTGTATACTTATCTTATAAGACTTATCCATGACAGGGAATTTGGCTGTTATTTTTGCTGTTAGAATTTGGCTGTTAATAATGTTTTCATTTACTATTTATGTTTTGTAATTTTTGGAAAGAAAATATATTTTGTTCAAAAAAAAAATATTTGTGATTAATTAACGACTTAACAATAGGTAAGTAGGCACCAATTGAAAAAAACCTTAAAATAAGTTCCTTTATTTTTGCATATATTTGAATTTAAATTATATTAAAAATTTAAAACTTAAACATTTCCAAAAAGTTCCGAAAATTCGGAAAGCGATCCGGCCGGAACGGTAGTTCCGGCCAACTGGCCGGATCGGCCGGATTTAGTGGTACCGCCGGAATTCCGGTGCATCCCTAGTTTTAAATATGTACAAACACTAAAAATGGGAACCACAGTAACTGTAATGAACATCTCTAAAACACAAAGTAACATAAAGGTATTACTTTAACGACAATATATTATAATGGATGTATTATAGGGCTTGCAAAATCAAATGTATATCGCATAATTAACGAATAGATATAAACAGCTGAACTAAGACCTCCTAAAGAACGAATGGGCTCAAAACGAGAAGAATTTCACTAAGAATCTGTCAAAAATATATACGGCAGGCGGTGAGTGGTTCGTTTTAAGAATGAACATTTTCGAATGCACAAAAACAGCTGACTACCCTGATGAAACGAATGGTAACAAGTTTGAAGAATAGTCTGAACCAGTTTTGGATAAATTGCCAGATAATGCTGATCATCTACAATGCATATCAATCATGAAGAGTGGTTAGAAAAAAGAATGTAGGATGGATGAATTAATGGATGATATCGTAGAACCTTTTGTTATTTGTGTTGGAAACAGTGAAAGTGACTTATTATTGTCCAATGAATCAGACTAATTTATTCAGATAGTTTTTGTACAGGGTTATTTATTATAAATTACCCACCCTTCATCATCGTTATTATTGCATATACAAAAAAATGTTTCAAATAAAAATTGGGTGGCTGAGAATGAATTTTATTTGCATGGTATCAAAAACACAGTGGCGTATAAATTACATTTCCTTAATAAAATAGTCAAAATGGAAATGTCGTTTATCCAAGACAATAATTGTCATTTTCATAGCTTACTTTAATAAAGTTAACTTTTCCATAGTACAGTAACAACGATATTCGACATTTAATAACTCGAAAACGGTTTAATATACCGGTATCATATGGTTTATTTTTTAAATCAGAGTAAAAATTTAATAATATACAGGGTGTTCCATTTTTTTTTATACCGTTGTATCTGCACGCCACTGTGATTTTGATAGCATGCAAATAAAATTCAATCTCAGCCACATAACTTTTATTTCAAACATTTTTTTCTAGATGCAATAATAACGATGATAAAGGGTGGGTAATTTATAATGAATAACCCTGTACACTTTTAATCTTTGTTATTGTATTTTTGAGATATTTCCATAATGAATTCTCAAAGTAATTGACGTTTGACTTTACAATCAAACATGATATAAATATTAATGATTTACTATGTATACACATATTGCTTTCATAATGAAGAATTTCTTGTAATATTCATGCTTATATATCTAACGTCAAAGATCGCATTCAATTCTAACTTCAAATAGATTTTACATATTAATCCAAAAAGTCAATTTGTACAATCATTTTATTAATATAAATTCTTAACTGTTTACCCATTTATTTACTACATGTTTAAGCTATGTGTTCCGGGTTTTACCGCAATATTTGAATCACTTCTACTTATTCTGAGACAGGGTATAGTAAAACATTATTGATCAAAAATATACGTACTCAGAATAAAAATTATTGTTCTAATTTCACCGCTTTTTCATAGCCACACTGAGCTCATTGAGTCAATGCTATCGTAAGATTTGAAATTATTTTTTTACCTAAATATGAAGAATGGTTATGAATGTAGCTATCATAAACTATATAGGAAAAAGTGGGGGCTGCCATTAAAAATATGATTTAATTCCATAAACAGAAATGACGTCATTAGCATTATATTTGGGCCAGAATCCCCAGTAATTTATCCTAGATATTTACTTGTAAAGATAATATACAGCAATTATGAATTTGGTCTTTCATTTATCTTCACTCTGTATTTACTTGAGATCAATAAATCTAATTCAATATATATATATCACTTTTAATTACTATTCCGAATAGAATTCTTGCGTAAAATGTATTGATGTTAAAGTTACTAATTTAATTTAAAAAAATATTATTTTACTTTGCATACTAATTAATCAGAGAAATAACCATTCTGCACTGCAAATGATTCTCTTTCCGATATGTTTCAAAATGACACAAAAATTGCAAAATGTTAACGACACGCTTTTAGTCTTCATTGTTATACACTAGTTCATATTATGTATACAATATAAAAATTCTTGTATAGGACGGAGTTAAAAAATAATTTTGGCGCTCAAAGTAATTATCCTAAAAATGTGTAAAGAACTATACATTCCGTGATATCTAGATTTTTTTGTAGTATGAAAAACAATGTATATACACGACACTTTGATACGTCATTACATATTTATAAGCTAATTCGAGCCACCAATAAGGCACACATTACGTGCTAAAATGAATTTTACATTAAGTTACCCCTAGTGCATGCACTACATCTTGAAATTGAACTACTTTCTCCTAATTTCACGGTTTCCTCATCATCGCTGCTCAAGTAACCACTATCATGTCTTCTCTGTAAAATACAAATTATATGATTACTAAATTTATTTTATTTACAATGTTATTTCTAAATAATGGTAAAATATGGTTAATTAATAATTAGAGACAATTTAGTATAATCTCAGAATTAAGCAAGAGTATAAATTTCACGCTGTCATTTACATATTATATACCACAAACAGGAAGCCTATAAATGAATGTTTCTCTACGCTTGCTAGTTGGCCAGATTCGGTATACCGTTGTCCACATATTTTAATTTCTGATACGAAAGTGGAAAGAGGAAAAGAGCGCGACGAAATAAACTAAAGATAAACATAAGCGAGGCTGCCAAGACAGTACACTCGACAAACGTTTCCTATGAAAAGTAAGGCGTGAGGGTTCCTCGACACTGCGTTGCTCTCCCACCACTGTTAGCAAGCAGGCATCGCTGCATACTATAAGGTCATCTTCTGCATGGGATAGAAGTACAAACCGAAATTAAAATTTGACGACTACAGTATGTGTTGCTAGCACTGCTACAGTGTGCACTGCTGTTATAAAACAACGTTTAAATTCGCCAGATTTCTTTTGCCTAAATCCTAAATCATGTACAAATCATACGAATTGTCAATAAGATATACTTAACCGAGAGCAAGGGTACATACAGAGTTATCGCTAAATAGGTACCAGGCTATGCGAATCTAAAGAATAGGTATAAATGTCTAAATGGAAATCAAAATAGAAATTTATTTGTAACTCATCAAAAATGTCTAAATTTTTATGGCCAAAATGTAGTTAAAGTCGGCCCATAACTTTGTTTATCCAATACTCATTTACGTAAATACCACTATTAAAAAGATTTTCTCTGACGATGTTTTTTTTTTTGTGAATAGCACGACTTTATGTGGAAAAGTCGACAACCTCGGTGCATTACTATGTTTATTTTTCGTTAAATAGAAGTACATTATTTTGAAACTTAAATTCCTCTACATGAAAATTATTATGTTTCTATTATACATGGGTGAGATAGAGGAATACGGTTCAGTTTCACTCAGACTAGACCGACTCATGTTTTGTCGGCTCTCGGGCACTGTATTACCTACCAGTTTCCCTGAGAGCCGACAAAACACGAGTCGGTCTAGTCTGACTGAAACAGAACCGTATTTCTATATCTCGCCCATGTATAGTTTCCCCCCTTTTTTAATGACGCTATTTAAAACTAACCCTGTATACTACGCTTTTTCGATTGGTTGTGCTAAGAGTTTTGAGCGTGTTTGACTAGTAATTGGTAAATTCCTGCATCCAAGTTCAACTGGTAATTGAGTATAATAGAAATAGAAGTTATGAGCTATATCATAACTTATCAATAGGGATCGGCAGTCACGGTTACATTGCAGGACTGGTCTTAATTGTTCAAAATTGGACACAATAATAGTGATGGTATCACTATCTATTACTGTGCTCAATTTCGAATGACGATGTTACTCATTACGACTGATGAATAATCATCACTCATTACGAGTTATGATAGTGAACGGCAGTCGGGTTTATATTGCAGGACAGGACTTAAATGAATAAAATAATTCGAAATAATACAAAAATAGGGTATGATATTACTATTACTGTGCCCAATTTCGAATTATCTATATTATTCATTTAAGTCCAGACCTGCACTGTAAACCTCACTGCCGATCTCTACTTATCAATATCCGATACCGTAATGCTTGCGGAGGACACGTCATTGTTGATTTATATGAATGATCCAGGTGGATTTAATCATAATGTGAATCATGGATTGAATAAGAATTATTTTAAACAGAATAACTGTTTTTTTTATAACTTAACAGAGCGAACACTCCAAGTGGTTTCCCGCATTAATATTATAAAGTTGACGGCAGCAGTACAGATCAGGTTAATAAAGCAAAACTTTCGGCATATAAAACTTTGATTACTGAAGATGTATTATTTCATTTCCATATGTCATATTTTAGCAATGGGTGTTTCTTCGAAGTTCAAACGGGTATCTAAATGACAGGAAAATATTTTAATAAGCGTCAAGCCAACAAGAGGCCGTATATCATGACGTTTTCGAGTTTATTTTTCTTTAAATTATTTATATTAGTTAAAAATAACATTAGAGTTACACATTATCACTCATGTGATATCAAAAACCGCATATCTTGCAGGTACGACGACAAGGTCTATAATATGCTTCCGGTTTGTTATAAACAAATGCCAAAACATTCAATTTAAACATTGTATTAGACGCTTCTAGATCTCTAAGAAATATCATTCGCTTAAGTGCTGCATGTATATTCTTTAACTTTAACTGTTGGACATTTCTAAATATTATCTTTTTTATGAATATAATAATAACTGATATGCTGATAGTTTTCCGCAAACTTTTTAAGTAACTTTTTCTATTACTTTATCCTAAAATCGATAGGAGGTTACGTTTTCAGGACAAAGTTATAAACATCTTAACTTAGAAAATTCCTGTAAAACTAAATCAATAAATAAATTGTTATTACAATAATATAAAAGAAGAAGTAAGAAGTTAATTGAAGGAGCGGTATGTACATAAATATTCCTCAATAAGATATGATCTGCATAATTCTATAATCTATCGAATACAGAAACCCCCTGGTACATTGGAACAATTGTGGATTCTCAATTTTACGTAAAACACATTTTTAACCATTCTAAAATATAACTTTTATATATGAATATATAAAAAAAAAGCTGGATAATATCTCTATAGTGCAAAGAACTGTTGTAGATGAAAAAGGCTTGGTTAACAATTTTAAGGAAAACTGATATTCCATTACGGAAGAAAACATTCTAACTATACAAACATTATATGTTGCTGTTTTCATGATTGTAGTGACTGAGGTATATCGATTAACAGCAAGACAAAGGTTATATCGGGATCAGTAGTGTATATGAAAATGATTATTATTGTATACTCCTTTTTAAAGATATATTATTCTTGTTTATTAATTTAAGCTAGTGTAAAATGAGTATTATTTATAAATAAATCAGAAACAGATCCTTTCTAAGCATCTCTTTCAATATTTCGCTAAAACAGCATTCAATAAAATACATTCTGCTTTCACTATCAATTAGTATATGAATGTATTCCATTCACTGTCAATAGATAGCAAGTTCCTCTCAAACCATGGCCAACTGGATGTTGCTATCGGTGTAATATAACTTCGATTTAACTAGACTAGTCGAGAATAAGTAATTTCTTATAAATATGGTCGCCTGTAGTCATGTAGGCATATCTAGATATATATTCATTTTTATCTCCGTATATAATAGCTTCTATGTGGTAAAAAAAAATTGTTTATGTCAGCATATATTCTTAGATATAAAAGGGTATCCAGTCGTTTTAAAAGAAATGCAAGTATTTGTTCTATAACAGCAATAGGACATAAAGACAAACTTATTAGTATTAGTTATGGGATGCGTTTTTTTTTTGTTACTTTGGTCACAAAAGAATCACAAGCTGTTTCTGTAAAACATTTTCCACTGAGGACTAATCGATAGACCCTCATAATGGTTGTATCTCATCGTTTCTATTTAACGCAGGACATTGCAGGCTTACAAAAATTTAAGATCAAAATATTGTGTAAAGGTTTGTACATGATAATGAAAGAAGAACAATTTGTGAACGTACTGAACATGAAATAGTACAAACTGTTTTTTATTGTACTACTATGAAGGTATAATTTGATCTACATATTCTATTTTATTTTCAGATAAAGCATTAGTAACAGCTGAATAGTACTACACTAGAATGTTGTTGGAAGGACAGTGCATTACATTAAGTTCATTGCAATCTGTGCAGCAGGTCATTTTGAAGTCTAAGTAAAGCAATACATTGTGAAAATCTTTATACAGTCGTTATAATTGCAAAAAATGAATTTCGGTAAGTACGAGTCGAATCCTTTCAATTATTACCCGTATCCTTTTTGAATAATGTAATAAATAAAGTGTACGAGTTTATAAAAGTCTGGGCTAGATACGTAGACGATGTATTTTGTATATGATTACGAACTGAAAGACAAACACAAGAATTTTTGATACATTTTGATTCAATAAATAACAATAATACAGTTTACGATAGAAATAGAACAAAATAAAAATCTAAACTTGTTACATCTAATCATAAACAGAGAAAAAGAAAAGCTAGCATTTAGTGTACGTAGGTATATAGAAAACCCAATTACAGAGATATTATTATTATTCACGCACATTCTAACCATAGTAGGAAAATACAAATGGCACCGTTCCACAGTCTCATAAACAGATTCCTGAGTACTCCTTTATACAATGATAATTTTAATCAAGAGCTATACCTACATAATAAAAACCATTACAAAAAACAACGGATACAAAGAAAACATTGTAGATAGCAACCTAAGAAATAAATTGTGAATATGAACTTTGATGATGGCAGCAGGAATAACATCTACACTGAAGAAATAACGACATAGAACCAGAGAAGAACGTAAACGTTTCCAAACTCTTAACAAGGCAAGGAAGGAAACGTTCAAAAAGGAAACACGTAAATGAAAAGATCAATCGCGAGAAAGGAGTCGACTACAAAGGAAAGACAAAAGTGGACGGAAAATCCAATGTTGCCAGTATGTACTACAAAACAAAGTGGGCAGTGCACAATTCACACCATATAATATAAAATCCAAAGACAGTTATTGTTTTATTTGGAACAAAACTGAAGGAAATCTCACAGCATAAAAATTTTCTTCAATTGTTTGCAAATTTGGTTTATTACAATACCTGTACGAGGTAACAAGCTTTCCAGGAACCAAGTGCGAAGAGAGTTGACACGACTTGGGAGCATATAAATAAAGTTAGCAATGATCTAACCAATAGACAAAAAACCCAATAAAACGCCTGTAGGTCGTTGTTCATAATGGACATAAGCTGAACGTAACATAACATAACCCGTAAAGCTAAATGTATGAGAAACCAATGGCCTATTCACAATGGCCGTAGTCCTTATGTTATGTTTACGTATGCCTTACGAGTGAACGTAGAAATACATAAAGTTGAAGTAAATTCAACTTTATGTTTTTCTTATGTATATCTTACATATAATTTTAGTAAAATAAGCTTTCTGAAGTTTTACAACTTAAACCGATTGGTAACGATATTATAAAAAACGCGGGAAGCCTGTAATCACATGCGATCAAATCCTGTCAATTGAAATTGTGACGGTTTTGTTCTGATAACGTGATAAATATAAAGGCTTTATCTATTTTAAATAATATAATTTAATACATGTATCTACTACAAGTTACTGCAATAAGTTGAAATTCCTCCATATGGGCAAATATTTGTTGGTGCTATCTACAAAAAAATTTAATTAAGGTGATGGAAAAGGGGCAAGTAGATATAGAACTTTTATTTCAGTTGGTGAGAACTAAAGCGTATTTATATACCAAGGAGATGTCTGGAAGGACTAACAAAAACACCAGATATCCCAAGGAACGCTACACATGAGAAGGCAAGACGAATTGTTAATTTCAAAAAGCCGTTTGAAATATGTATGTGAAATTAACTTGAATTTTGCTATACCGAAAACCTCCACATACTACTTGTGAAGCATCTCAAGGCATATAGCAATACAAAAAAGTAACACACTAAATATCTTTACTTTAGTAATGAAACCACCACCAAAGAAGGCAAACACTACTGTGTCTTTATAAACTTTCCTACATGTTAGAGTGAACCAAATATTCTTGAAGTGTGATTATAACCCTTAATTAAAGTGCAATGTCTAATGTATGAATGCGAATAAAATCCTAATCAGCATATAACATGGAGATGGTTCAGGATTACGATGTTAAATATTTCATTATCTCACGACATTAGAATAGTACAATATAATATAAAAAAAAGAGTAAAAACAAGTTACGAGTCTAAAGGCCGTTTGACACTTACGTAAATTTCATACAAAATTAGGAATTTAATTTACATCATAATTTACATGTAAATTTAACACAGTATCATACAGAAACTTTTGATAACAAATTTAATTACAAATTTACATGTCAATTCACTAGAAATGCCTGTTTGCCACACATCAACTTTTTGCATAAAATTTGCTAACAAATTTATAATTAAACATGCGCACTAGATACTAAATATTATGATTTGAGGTTATGGTTATGTTGGTTTGTTTGCTTTTTAAATCAATATTGGACACTATTGGATTTGTTATGGACGCAGTAGACGACAGTTTATGACTTCTAACTACTACTATAATAATCGCAACAACCGTAGTTGTAACGGCCCGTGGTAAAAAACGTAAAAAAGTCATGAGCTCGATCGTGGTTAAATCGAAAAAGAAAAGGCATCTTAAGTCTGATAAATTACCAGTTGAAAATAGAAGATTGGAATGCATACAAAAATTTTCTTAGACTTACAAGTGTACAATTTAACGATTTACTTAATTTAATTGAAAAAAATATTACAAAACAAAAAACCTTTATGAGGGAAATAATAAAGTGCGTGGGATCGTGCATGTCAATTTTTATCGTCTTTGGTTTTCACCGCATATAAACAAGGATGCTTTTGATATTCATTAATTAATGCTCGTACTTGATCGTTTGACCAATATGTCTTTTTTATACACTGTTGATGATCAAGAATGAAGATACCGACAATAAGTACAATAATCAGCAATAACTAACTTCTAACAAACGTGATATCGCAGTGTATTGCAGTGATATTCAATTTACCTGCTCATGTCGATGCGCGCGCAGATTTACTAGAAACACCCACCCAGAAAATAGAACATGTTCTAAATAATTTACATGTGAATTAACAACCAAATCTACAAGCTAAAATTTATGTATGCCACGATATGTATTTATTATAAAATTTGCGTGTGAATTAAGTTGTGAATTTTATTTAAAATTTACGTAAGTGTCAAACGGCCTTAAGATAGAGCATTTAATATTTGTATTCCTGAACACAAATTGTATGTATAAATAAAACATTATAGTACAATAAAAAACAAAGGGTTTTATTTCAAATAAAGACACCAATGTTTGTAAAATACAGATACAATGATTCTTAAAGACTTTATAATGTGATTTAAATTATGTATTATAAATTAAATAGGTTTTATAGATTCGATTTGCTCTTCTTGTTTTTACCGGCTAAACCCACCTCGTTTTCCTTTGACATTTATTTGTGTTACTTTTCGTTAATAATAATAAGGATAATATGCAGATTATTATCCATTCGGAAATTTGAATACTGTTAGAATTTTTAAGAAACTACTAACCGTAAAACGTCAAAATAAATAAACAAAATAGCGCTTGCCTCAATCTTTATGTTCCATCACAGACTATACTCTATTTTTAAAGTAGCGAGACGAATTTCTGAACAGACCACTTTGACAGTGAAATGTCATTGGTTCAAAGTAAGGCCAAATGACACCGTATCAATCTTGCTCAGATTCTGTCAACTGACATTGTTTATGGTTAAGCATTGTTGTTGTTTCCATTATTTCTCCGTTATTTCATTATATACTTTACCAGTTCTTTTCAGAGCTCGACAGTAATAGTTATCAGATATACTCGGTAAGTAATATATAAGATTTTCGTGCATGTAATTTCGGACAGGGGTGTGTTCAGAAATTCGTCTCGCTACTTTAAAAATAGACTATAAACAAAGCAGACTGGTAACAAAATCCCAAATTTTATCCAGATTACGCCTTCTTGTTTAGCAAATGAAAATATCAATCCTCTACCATCTTTGTCATTTTAATTGAACGGGAGATAAGATGGCGCGCGAGCGTCATATGAAATTTTTCGTTATGTTGTGGTTATACCGTTGATTAAAGGAATACATATTATTCCTTCAATCAATGTCATATGTCATTCTAAACAATATTTTAAATTTGACGTATTATTGCAATCCTTTCTTGTTGTACATCATATTAAGTATAAGTAAGTTGATGCTGATAGCGAGTTTATGTTTAAATTAGTACAGAGTGAAAATTAGTGAACTGTAGTGTAATATAAACTCATAGGAATATTAAGCGTTAGAGTGATTTCATGTAATCTAAGGCTTGTTCGAACCTGCAGTTCTGAACGGTTCTAGAACTAGTGCGCATGTCATTTAAGAAAAAGACTGTTCGGACCATGCAGTTCTGGAACTGCAAATTCTGAGAACTGATAGTTCAGTGTTCTGTCTTTCAGAACTAGTAATTCAAGAACCGTTCGGAACGGTTCTAACAGTTCTCGATGATGGGCTAATATTTGAAATTCTGATAAATCCGGAGCATGCGTAATTGTCATTCGTATCAGCTTTCGCATTTTTCTGGTTATGTTTATCGTATTTATGTTGAACTTTAGAGTTTGGAGTTGTAGGTTGGTTTTTAAGTTGTCGTTTGAGTACCTATTTGTTTTTTATTTTAGTTTGTGATATTATTAGAGTATTGGTGTGATTCGGTTCATCAAACCTATTTTTAATTGTTTTTACAGTTTTTATTCACACCCATTATATCAATTTTGTAATAGTCAAAGTAAACAGCTAAGTATGTGACTAAACATTAGTTTCTTCAAATGGTGGTTTATTGTTTTAGAAATTACTTCATTGACTACCATGTTCTTGAGTCTAGCAAGTGATTCTTCCTCAAGAATAAAGTGAATGTAATGGTACAATTATAGGAACTTGCGAACATGTGAAAAGTTAATTTATAATTATCATATATTCGTAGAGAAACACATATTTGTTAAACTTAGACAAAATAGTATTTAATATTATGTAAACTAAACTTATAATTTTTGGTTCGATGTGTCCCCCTTGAGACTTAAGAAAAATAAAGGGAATTTGTGATATCAATATATTAGATATCCGAACAATCAATTATATGTATGTGTTTGTACCAGCCTGTTACATCATGAAAATTATAATAAATTGCAAGTTAATGTGACTTGTGACACAAAACGTTCAGAGTCTGATTGATGTAAGTACCAAATCATGTAGGTATTGCAATTCAAATTACCAAAAAGGCTTCAATTCTCCAAAATGGATTGAAAGAGTGTACTACTTCACAGATTAAAAAAAAGAAGAGGAGTTGGCTTTGAACATTGAAAATGTATTGTAATATATTTGTTTAAATTCATCATGATTGTTGATTTTATAGTTATGTAATACATATTTATTAATGTGTGTGTGCATTTGATGCACGTGCCAATTATTAATAACAGCTTGTATTAAAAATCCTTGTTTTATTTACCCGGTTTATCAGAAATATCCATTACAAAATTTTGAAAAATGTACTTCTGAACAACTTCTTCATTATTTTTTAAATCCTGTCGTAATTTTGAGATGTAACATTTAAATGTTCATTGCAATTGACATTTGTCCACCAGTGAGGTGTTTTTTTAAAAAATGCAGAAATATCCATAACAATATTTAGAAAAATGTATTCCTTATAAACAACTTTTTCACTACTTTTTAAATGCTGTCGCCATTTTTGTTGGTTAGATGCAGATGCAGTAACATTTAAATGTTCATTACGATTGATATTTATCCACCAGTTTGGTGTTTTGTAATATATGAATATATTGCTTATATAAAAAATGCAGAATTATCCATTACAAAATTTAGAAAAACGCATCTCATATAAACAACTTTTTCATTACTTTTTAAATCCTGTCGCAATTTTGGTAGTTAGATGCATTAGCTATTTAACGTTCATTACAATTAATATTTCTTCCAATAAGTTTGGTGTTTTTTTAATATTACTATTACTAATGTTGGTAGTACAAGTTTCCCGAAAATTCCAATTTTAAAACTGTTCGAACCTTCAGGATTTCGAACCGTTCTAGAACCAGTATTTGGCCGCACATGCGCATTATTATCAGAACTACTAATTCTAGAACGGTTCCGGAATTGTTCAGAACTGGAGGTTCGAACAAACCTATATTGTGTAAATATAATAAACAGGGATTTCTATCAATAATAAAATCTAAGTATTCGTATTTTTTAAACGTACAAGTTGAGAGTATGTGTGATTTGTCCAATA
Source organism: Amphimallon solstitiale (assembly GCA_963170755.1). Taxonomy (NCBI): domain Eukaryota; kingdom Metazoa; phylum Arthropoda; class Insecta; order Coleoptera; family Scarabaeidae; genus Amphimallon; species Amphimallon solstitiale. The sequence goes on along the minus strand of OY720676.1, from coordinate 86,285,174 downwards.
GTTTTGCGTATTTTTCTATTACATTAATAACGTATTAAATACACATTCTAAAAACAAGCTCATTTCAATTTCCGCGCCAATATGCCGCTAGCGCCATCTTCGTACCCGTTCATTTATGTGTGACAAGGATACAAGATCTTGGATGCTATTCCATCAAGTAGTTGCGGGTCTGGCTTGTTTAGTCTGTGGTTCTATGTTAACTTAAGTTCATTGTGAACGGTAATTAAATTTTATGCTTTATGTATCTCTGATGTGTATCCTACGTCTTATGACTTTCTTATGTCCATTGTGAACAAGCTTTAAGAATATGAAATAATAAATAATTGCATTTATAAGACTTGTATAAATGCAAAGTAAATATGATAAGTTAAACATATTATTTGATTAATCGGCATTTTATCTTCACTGTATGTCATTTTAAGTACTGATTAATATTTCTTGATTAAAATATACCTCAAAATATATAGGAGTGTAAGTACTACATTCTCTGCAAAAAAAAATATTCTGTTCCAATGATATTTCGTATCGTGATATATCAACAAAATGATGTGTCTGATGTCATACTAATGTATTAATATCGAAAGACTCGTGCTGGGCTGCGATTCTGGACTAGAAATTCGTATACGAAAGTCTGCGTTAGAAACTAATTGGTTATACGAAAGTCGTAGATCTGTAGTTAGAGGTGGGCATTTTTGGCATTAGTACGGCCCGGCCCGGCTCGGCATAACAGTCAGCCCGGTCCGGCCCGGCTCGGCATAACAGTCAGCCCGGCCCGGCCCGGCTCGGCATAACCGTCGGCCCGGCCCGGCCCGACAGCCCGACCTGGCTCGACATGTCGAGCTCGGCCCGACTTGCCGAGCCGGCCCGACTTGCCGAGCCGGCCCGACTTGCCGAGCCGGCCCGACTTGCCGAGCCGGCTCGACTAGTCGAGCCGGCCCTACATGTCGAGCTCGGCCCGACATGCTGAGCCGGCCCGGTTCCATTTGCCCAGTCACATCGTATGATGTATTGAACGTGCACGGTCAGATGGCATGTATGTGCACCGTTGTTATCTGTTTATTTAAATATTACAGCGGCGTGTTCGCCGTCAAATAATATTTATTGACACAATAAAAAATACAAAATATATAAAACAAAAATAGCAACACAAAGTATGTATATATTGCAACAAAACATTGCTATATAATTAATATTTAAAAAAAAATAAAACCTATAATATCTATAAATAACAGTTGGAGAATTGATAGCAGTATATTTGTATAAAAGTCAACGTCAGGTTTAATTAATTCTTAAATAGGTATGGAAGGTATTCCTATTCTTTATTTTTTACTGCAGAATGGTTTTATACATTTGCAATTCATATTAGATGCAATTTTAAGTTTTCTTCATTTTTTAAAAATATTGCAAATAATATATATTGTAAGAGTTTTAAATATATAAAATTCAAACAAATATAAGCACATTTATAATCCCTTACTATCTAGTATGCAAAAATAACAAAAATAGTTACAAAAGAGACACCTTAATTATTGAACATAAAAAATAAAATTTTATGAACATTATTGGGTGGGCTCGATTAATTCCGTCGTTTTTCTAATGTTCATCTAGCAATAGAAAATGTCCTTTTACTGGGCGTAATAGTAGCAGGTTGGCTAGTATATACTGTTTACCAAGTTTATATAACCAAGGGAAATACTTTAATTTTTTCCCGAAAATCTAATATCAAAATTTGGTGTAATATATTCATGACGATTAATATATGTGTCAAATTCATTCTCAATATTAAAACTGATGAATGCAGTTCGTTTATCTGCGAATCGAAAATCCTGTCAGGTAGATGTTGGTAATTTAGACGTTGAAGGTATTTCCTCTATTCTTGTTCATTTAAAATATTTTTTCATGGGAGGATATAAACATGTACCTGTTTTATGAATAGATTTGATAGCATACTTTCCTTTCAAACCTTCACTTATATAAAATTTTAAATTTTTAATATTTACGTTTTCATTGGGATGTATTATTAAGTAAGCAGATAGATTTTTAAACAAGGGTAAAATTAAAACTATTGTGGGAATTTGATCAAAACTTAGTTCTAAGGTGGCTCTATTAAATGACTCTTGCAAATTAATTACATATAACAATATTAGGTCTATAATAGGTACACATTGAATTTTCTAGAGTTCTTGTTTCTGCAATAATAATTCCTCAATTGAATGGAAAACTAATAGTATGGATGTTAACGTAATTGATATTCCATCTAGAATGGCTTGTTTTATAGATTTCATCAATTTTGAAGTTAAACCTGCTTTTTTAAAAAACATGTCTAGGTCTTTGCAGTTTTGAATCATGACGCAAACTGGATCGGATTCAATTCTGCTGCTGTCTGTTTTAGGCAATTATTCATTATTAAATTATATTATGTCCAGCGAAAGATATTCTTCAGTAATTTTTTAATACACTACAAAGGTTTGATGCATTATTTGCCACAAAAACCTATGTTATCCTGTTGAATAACTGCTTTACTTCAAAATTCGAAAATTTAAGGAAATCCTTTTTAATATTAAATAAATTTTCTTATCGTTCATTGTTCCCAAGATAATTAAAAAATATTTCAAAGCAAAACCTTGTTTTATGATATGTCCCATTAAAGTAATATAATAATAATAATAATAATAATAATAATAATAATAATAATAATAATTTATTTGTCCTCTGGACTACATTGGAGTATGGGATATGTCAACAAATAAAGCAATTATACATACAATATACATAAAAAAGACAACGTGAATATAAACTAATATAAAAACACAAATTCTGATTTACATCTCATTCAAGAACTCTCATAACGAGTAGTAACACTTCCGCAACAAAGATTCTTTTATTGTGCGTTTAAAGATCTTTCTGCACCCGATATTTTTAAGGTTATTTGGTAACTTGTTATATGCTTTTATAGCTAGTAAGTGCGGATTCTTTTCATAGAATGCAAGTTTATGCGTTGGTATTTCCAACAGAAATGAATTCCGCGTGTTGTATGAGTGATAACTATTCAAATGAGGCAAATCATTAAGATTGTCCTTCGCGTATAACAAAAGTTCCATGATATAAACACATGGTAGCGGCAACATTCTCATCGAGGCAAAATATGATCTACAACTAGTTCTACTACCCACCCCATTCATAATACGTATAGCACGTTTTTGCATTTTAAATACTCTATCCAGGTCAGGCGATGAGCCCCATGCCAAAATCGCATAGGATATCACCGAATGAATCTGGCCAAAGTAATATGTTAGGAGAATATCTGGGCTCACCTCAGATTTAAGGTTTCTGAGAACGTGACAAAATGAAGATATCTTTTTACAAATGCTGTCAATGTGTTCATTCCACTTGCATTTATAGTCAATGGTAACCCCTAGAAACCTAGTATATTTGCTTGTATAGTCTGACCAAAAATTTGTGGTGAATGATATTCCATCCTCGTAGAAAGCTTTATACCAAATTTTATGACTGATTGTTTATTTATCAAGTTCGTTACAAAAACTTAATTTATTTCATCAGACATAGTTATTACAACCAACGACAATTATTATTAGTAGTACGAGATTATTGGTGTTTTGCCTGCGTGAGGTCAATAATACATTGACTGTACATATTGGTTTATATTTCTTCATTTGGGAAACTAAAGAAGATTATATGACTGCCTATATAACTAAACAACTATATTTCATTCTACACTTAATATTTTCCTTTACAAAACAGATAAAGCACTTGTGAACATATTTTTTACACACGAACTAAAGAGTATAACTGTTTATGTGACGTGAAGTATTCATTCTCACATATATTTGTATGCTTGTCTTTTAACTTCTAACATTTTTTTAAAAAGATATCTTGAATATCAGAGTAATATCGAAGACAATGTTTCCATTATATTCAACATAATATAAGTACATTTTTGCAAATAACCTGATTAGTTTACTCTCTAAAAAAATAATTAAATATAAAAAATATTATATATAAAATTAAAAATATTTACATTATTAAAGTGCCCTTTTGTCATTTATTAGATTCCAAACTATATCAATTTAATGGTATAAATATATATAGGTATATATGTATTATAATTGGACTTTTTTTCTTCTTTGCCGTATATTAATAAAATTTGGTATGTATGTTCCTTGGGAATAGCGGCTTATTAATAAAACTACAAATTAATGTGACGTTTCAACATTATTAAGTTTTCTTCAGACAATATAAATTCATTCTATTTTCATTTTTGTTTTTCTCATATTCATGATCGTCCTTTTTATTTTTAATTTCTATTTTTCTCTTTTTACTTTATTACTTTTCATTATCATTATTATTTTCGTAGTAGTAATGGTTCTTAGTATAAAGCTAGTAAAGTATTAATATACTTTACTAGCTTTATACTAAGAACCATTACTAAAAAAGTATATTTTTTTTATTAATTTGCGGTATAATAGTAAAATAGTTATTTTAAGAACTGAATCGACTGATATTCTCTCCGTGCAAATCATTATCATAGCGTTTTTCTTGGATATGGAGGAAGTAGCAAGCACTTCTGGATCGCAAATTTCCCCGTTGAGAATGCGAAAATTTGTGATCTTAGGACATCTATCTGTTGTTGAGAAGCTGAATATAGTAAATATATTCAAAAAATTACGTGCTAATAACCCCAGAATGAGGATTACTGCTATTGTCGCAAGAATATCGAATATGATAGGTTAGTGTTATAATACATTACCATCATTAGGTATATATTATTATGTTATCTTGTTTTTAGGAGTGGCACAGTCTACTGTCTATCGTACCATAAAAGAATATAAGCAGAAAGGACAAGTTATCCCACCCAAGCAAAGTTCTGGAAGACACTCTTTAATTACTGATTATAGTGAAACCGTCAAGAATTCTATAAGGCAATATATTCAATAATTCACAATTTTTTTTATAAAAATGAGCTTCCTACACTTGATAAAGTGTTGAATGAAATCAAACAGCGTGATGATTTGCCACAGATGAGCCGTTCAACATTATACAAATTGATGAAAATAATAAACTTTAGGTCAGCGCCAATATTCTAATTAATATGCAAAAAAAAATGAGTATATAAGTATTCAAATTTATATTTTACATGCTTTGATATGTTAGAATAAATATGATATATTATTGTAGGTATATGAAGAGAAATCGAAAGAGTGTTTTGATAGAACGTGATGATATAATTAGGTGGAGAAGAAGATATTTGATGACAATTAAAGATTATCGTCGTCAAAATCGGCCAATTTATTATTTAGATGAAACATGGCTAAACGAAGGTCATACCAAACAAAGAGTTTGGGTAGATGGCAATATAAGAAGTCGACGACAGGCATTTAATGAAGGACTGACTACAGGCTTACGTAATCTTGCAGGGAAAGGAAGACGACTCATTATTTTGCATATAGGATCTGAGGCTGGATTTGTGGAGAATGGTTTATTGATTTTCGAAGGAAAAAGACAACCGATTATCATGAAGAAATGAATGCAGAGGTGTTTGAAAGATGGTTTCATAAAATATTAACAGTGCTGCCAGACAATGCTGTTATTGTTATGGATAATGCTACATATCATAGTCGTAAAATTGAAAAAATCCCCCCAACAAATTCTAGAAAACTCGATATGCAGGCTTGGTTGAATTCAAAAAATATTGAGTACAATGAAGAGATGGTTCGATCTGAACTTCTTCACCTAATTCGTCTCAATAAGGAGCAATATAATATACATGTGACAGATGAGATGGCCAAAAGTTGTAACAAAACTGTTTTGAGGTTACCACCCTATCACTGTGAACTAAAGTAGGCTTTACACGGTCAAATAAATTGGTGAAGAAATTCATGAATTTATTCATGAAGAACTTCACGAATAAATTGACATGATGAGAGTGTTTTACACGGTCAAATTTTTACCAACAATAAACTAGAGACTTTTGTATTACCCATATGTTACCTCAGTGTCACCAACTGTCGAACTGTCAGTGTTGTTTGCCTTCTTTGGCGTTAGTTCGAACTTCGAGGTTAGATTTAGAAGCAGAGAGTAAAAAAATAAAATGAAATTTGGAAAAGTAACAAAAAAACGTTGCGCTGCATTCTACGCATTAGCAGTAGCTGCGTACGTTTTAAATCAGTCAAAAGAAGTGGCTACAAAACGGCGTTGGTGGGTGAGGCCCTGGTTGTTACGTAAAGAGAAAGGCAATTTACATTTGGTTAATGAAGAATTTAACGAAGATCCAGGACAGTTTAAGACATTTTTAAGGATGGACGAAAGGTGTTTTGCTCTTTTACTTAGTTTAATTGAAAGAAGAATAGCAAAGGAAGATACCCTGAAAAGATGTGCCATTGCTGCACGGGATAAATTAATAATAACATTAAGGTTTCTGGCGACTGGTGAAACATACAGAAGTTTAATGTATTCTTTTCGGGGTGCTGAGTCAACTATATCCTTATTTATACCTGTAGTTTGTAGAGCAATCTATGAAGCACTGGTGGATAAATATATGAAGGTAAATATGTTGCTGTATATGGTTGGATTCTAGTAATACTATTAAATTATTATTCGTATTTTCCTTAGGTTCCTCAGACAGCAGCAGAATGGCTCAATATTGCAAGGAAGTTCGATGAAACATGGAATTTGCCAAATGTGTTGGGAGCTCTTGATGGAAAACATGTCGTGTTCAGAGCACCAAAGAGTGCTGGGTCAACATACTATAACTATAAAAATCAACACAGTATTGTGCTACTAGCTTTAGTTAGCTATGATTACAAGTTTTTATATGTAGATGTAGGAACTAATGGAAGGGTGTCGGATGGTGGAGTGTTCCAACAAAGCTCCTTGGCCACTGCAGTTGGAGAAAATACATTAAATTTTCCTGAAAACAGATGTTTGCCCGGTAGAAATACACCAGTGCCACATGTAATAGTTGCAGATGCAGCTTTTCCACTGTCAGAAAGAATACTGAAACCATTTCCAATGAGGAATCTGACACATGATCAAAGAATTTTCAACTACAGATTAAGTAGGACTAGGAGAGTAGTTGAAAATGCTTTTGGCATTTTAGCCAATCGCTTCAGAATATTTTTAACGACTATCAATTTAAATCCACAAAAAGTGCAGGACATCACACTTTGTTGCTGTGCTTTAAATAATTTTTTAAGGACAGAATGTCCGATATTTGTACTACCAGATGAAAAGTTTGATGACACATATACATTTAAGTATGCACTAGCTCATCAAGGATCGAACAGGTCAAGACAGCATGCACTTGAGGTACGAGAAGAATTCATGCATTATGTGAATGAAGAGGGAGCAGTTCCTTGGCAAGAAGATGTTTACTAAAATCTTATTATTATCTAGTAAGTGTTATTAAGTTAAAATAAAAACTACATAGTAAGAAACTATATATTTATTTTTAATCCTGCATATCATCCTCTAATGTATCAAAAATGAGATTCATGACATCTCGTTTGATCCTGTTCACTGTTGCTGGTTTTTTTATGCGTCTTAATTCAGTTGCAATTAATCTAAAATTTACGTATGTGTGTAATGTGTTGTAGCAAGTAATACTGATTACTTACTTTCCAAAGGCAACAAAGTGATCCTCTTGTGATGCACCACAAACCTGTTCCAATGCAGCGGTTGCTTTGCTTAATAGATCCACCGACTGATTTTGAGAGGCACACTTTTTCCTTTTATTTCTTGTTGATTCAGCATGGGCAGCTGGGTATCCTTCTGACTGCGAAGTTGAGGGTCTTGACGTCTCATCTGATGGTGGTGGACTCATATCCAATTGAACAGTTGGTAAGCTGTCAACTGGACCATCATAAATAATTTCCATGTCACTAGCAGGAGAAAAGTTCATTGAAATATTTTAATAAATGGAAAACAATGACACTTACTGTTCTATAATTCCGTCTTCAGCACTACACGCATCAGTGTTTGCAATTTTGAAATTGCTTTCCCCATGACGTACAGGAGCACTATTTTTGAGGAAATATAACAATTCAAAACACCACCAGTTTGATTTATAAATTTCATCCCTGCCTTTTCCACTTGTTTCGCTTTTTCTCTCTTTTGACACTTCAGTGAAAAATTGAGTTCGCAATCCATTGATCTTCTTTTTAACTTCATCCACTGTTAATGAAGTGCCACATAATGCATTTACTTCGTTACTTATTAGGTTCAAACACTCTTGTCGTTTTGTTTTATTTTTGTACAACGCATGTTGTACGTTGTACAATTCCGGGTATTTTTCATATTTTTCAATGAGTTTTCTAACAACGTCTCTTGAAATCGAAGACATCTGCAATATTATTATAGGTGCTACATAAATATTCATTCATTTCAGGTACCATAAACTCACCCGTTTCACTGCCAATCAAGAATAGAAAATATATAGAAAATAAATATCAAAGTTATTAAACCAGCGTCGTGTAGATGATAACCATTACCATCACAGAACACATAACCTCACTTCTTGAGTCACTATCGCCATGCCGTTTGGCGCCGTTGGTATTAATTTATAACACGAAATGTAACTAGAAGTCCCCAAAAAATTCACGAAAAATTAGAGCAAGTTCTAATTTGACAATTTATTCATGAATTTCTTGTCGTCAATTTATTCACGACAATTTTGTGTATTACATGCAACAATAAATTCAAGGTCACAAAATGCATGAATTTATTTGACCGTGTAATACAGCCATAAACCCAATCGAGTTGGTGTGGGCTCAAAAAAAAATGAGGTGGCAACTAAGAATACTACATTTAAATTAGCTGATGTGAGGACAATTGGAAGAAATGTGTAGGCCATGTGATTAATGAAGAAAGAAGAATGTGTGAGTTAGATGGGTTGGTCGATGATATAATCGAGCCATTTATTATATCAGTGGGTGAAGATAGTTCAAGTGAAATGGAAAGTGATAGTGAATAATTATAAATTGTTACTGTTTCATATGTATATGCTATAATTAACATTTGTCTAAATTTTTGCTCGCTTGTAAATAATCATATAAGAATAAGAACCATCTGTGTTTTCTTTTTAAATTTAAAAATATACAAATCACCTTTAAAACTTTTGATTTAAGCATTTCACTTACGATGATGATTCCTTTTTATTTCAAATTAAAGTTATCTACTTTTTTAAATAAATTTTTACTTACTACAATTTATATAAAATCGTCGCTAGTTTTAAAACTGCCGCCAAAAAGGAATTTTCCAAAATTCCATTGTGTAAACGCGCCTTTTTATTTTACTCCTCCGAATTAAAAAATAGACTATAGGAGCTCGTTTCCGCCTTTGACAGGTAAAAAGATAACAAAAATAATTATAGCAATAATTATTTTTTGGCATCTGTGTCAACTGTTGCCAACACAATTTTAATCTTTTTTTTTGTGTCACCCTGTTGAGATCACTGAAATTTTACACCGTTGCCATGTCAGCGTGCATAAATAGATTTTATTTGGAACCAAAGTTGTACAGTTGGGCGTAGATTAAACAAAACATTCAAACTCAATGATAAAGTAGTAGTATAAAATGCAATTGATCCTTTAGTAAAGTTTTAAATAAGCCATACTATCTTGCAAAAATATCAGTTTTGGAGATATATTAGGATTTAGATAAACAAAAAGTGTAACAAAATAAATCTATGTAAGTATGTACTGCAAAGCAGGAATTTTTAATATAATATTTGTAGGAATAACAAAGATTGCGTGCATATATTTTTCAGTCTTAAATATCATTAAGAAGATTAAGATGTGCTCTGCATAAAGCAAAATGCATACAATATGAATGTGTATTTATAAATAGACAACTCATTTAAAATTGTTATCGATAACTGATGAAAGAGAAACAAATTGAAACTCTGTGGCTAACTAATAAAAAACGTTGTTGTTTTAGGTTTCAAAAACATATTATAAAAACATATGGGGGTATTTTTCATTTTAATTAGAATTCTGTTTTAAGTTTGATTAGATTAAGAAATAACAAGTTGTATAAACGATTAACGAAAATAAATTTCAGCGTATAAATATTTCCTTGCATCACTGTACAAGTACATAATGTAAATAGATCTGAAAAAAATAAAAAAAACACTGTAGAAGTTCCGCGGAAGAAGAGAAGAACTAGGTTACACGGAAGACATCTTTGGCTATCTTGTATTCTAACAAGACACTTGCAAATTGGCGATTAGTGGAAATCAGACATCAAATATATGCTTAAATAATAAACACATATTTATGTGAATGAGCATTTTGAAATTTTATATGCTGAATATTTATACATGGGCGAGATGGGGGAAGTGGATCTCATTTCACTCAGACTAGACCGACTCGTGTTTTGTCGGCTCTCGGGTACCGTATTACCTACCGGTTTCCCCGAGAGCCGACAAAACACGAGTCGGTCTAGTCTGACTGAAATCGTTTTCACATCCCCTATCTCGCCCATGTATACCCCATATAAGTAAGTTACTAATGTGCTATGTGATGGCTTGTAACAATTTATTGTAGCTGCCAAAAGAAGTTTATATAATTAAATCTATAGATTCTATTGTGTTGTTTTACGAAACACTATATTAATATCCCATATATTACAATACTGCAAAACGTAGATGAAGTATTAACAAGTAAAATAAACACTCGAATAAATATGGATTTATATCAGTAAATGCTGATCTGCTATATATATTACAAATTCTAAACTGTTTTTTTAATTATCATTGCCCCAATAGATCAGTATAACACAAAAAAATGTTTTAACACACTTTAACTTAATCAGGTGGATGCTAATATTTGTTAACAAGTATTTCTAATCTACCTGATAAAGCTATATATTCTGAAATATTTTTAGTGACTACAATATATTTTTGAAACTTTAATAAATATGTTTTAAAAGTTGGGATAAAATTTTATATTAAATTATTTTAGACTTACATATAGCATTGAATCATTCAGAAATTGATAACATTAACTGATAAAAAAAAGATCAAAGTTTATCATAACTGAGAAAGAACTTGCCTTTAATTCTGTAGCTAGACAAAGAAATGCTTCTTCTATGTTTGAATTTTCTTTTGCACTTGCTTCTAGAACAAATAATACTTCTGGCATATATTGACACATAGCTTCTGCTTCCTCAAACTCGACTTCTCTTAAAGTATCTAGATCTGCTTTATTTCCAACTAATGCTACTAGAATTGAACTGCCAGAGTATCTTCGTACTTCTTCAACCCATTTACCTACTGATAGAAATGAAGATCGTTTAGTTATATCATATACAATTATAACACCATTAGCAGATCTGTAATAACTTTGAGTAATTGTTCTAAACCGTTCTTGACCTGCAGTATCCCATATTTGCAGCTGAAATAACAAACAAAAAAAAATAAATATAATGCTCATAGTGCTCTTGGAAATTTTAAAATTTACCTTTACTTTTTTACCATCTACCATAACTGTTTTCATGGAAAAATCAACACCAATTGTATTTCCGTGTCTTTCAAGAAATGTTCCATTTTTAAAACGTTGAACAACACAAGTTTTACCTGTCCCACAATCACCAATTAGAACTATTTTAAATAAAAAATCGAAACTTTCTTCACTAGAAATACTCATTAAAGTTGTAGGGTTTCGACTAGACATGTTTATATTATTTATAACAATTAAGTGCACTATATATCCATTGCACAGGTTATATTAATTAACTGCAAGGAAAAGGCAAACCTCTGACACTAATGACAGTGACAGCAATTTTCCCAAATGTTTTTTTAGACATGAGTAGTGGAAGGTGGAAGCATGATGAGACTTTTTATTTAGCAGTGCTTAAAGTAACGCTTTTTATAATTATCTATGACCATTGGAGACTTTAAATATTAACCACGTTATTTTTCCGTACTGAAGCATTTATTTCGTCAAATAATTTATGTATATTATCAATATAGATGCCTACATTTTCTAACCGGAGAATTGTTTTCATTATTTTGTATGCTAGTGTTGCTTTAACCACAAAGAATTAATGTTTTTCTATTGTGGTTAAATTAAGAGTTGTATATTTGCTATACAGAATATCCTCCAAAATGATAGAAACCTGTCCCAAAAAGAGAATGTTTCTAGGGATAACATCTTTAGGAATGTAAGAAACTTATTTTTGTTATTAGTCATAATTAACCTTACTTTTTCTGTAGTTTGACAATTCTAGTACTTATTGTGGAATCGCATTGGACGGACAAAACACCTTTAAAAAAGCGTGATTTTCCTGTCGAACAAAACTCAACTTGTAAAGATAAAGATTCCTTTGAAATTATCAAACAATGCGAACCATGTTCAGGTTTGTTATACAATATTCTTTTTTAACTGTAATAATTTTCATATATTTTTGTAGCTTATGAAATAGCTAGTCAAAGTATTGGGGTTTGCATTCACACGCATTTTAAGGAAGTTATAAAGTGTTCAAGTGGTGAAATGGTAACAAGAAGTTGTGATAGAGCGGCATTCATAGAAGAACAAACATTTTGGAAATTTGAAAGTTTTATGTTTATATCAAGTATAATATCAACTTTATGTGTTATTGCTAGGAAGAGAGTATTGAACAAACGTATGTTGCAAAGAGTACAAAGACAATTAGCAAATAGCGTATAGGATGAGTATTTTTGTAGAGGCAGTTTATTATGAAAATAAAATTAAAGTTAGTTTAGAATCGCTTTTAATAACATATGTGTACAATATCTGTGATACTAAGGAGATAACTTTAAATATTGTTCATCGAGAAGATCTTATAGAGCCTTTATTTAACTATAATATTTCTCAAATAGAGAATTTTAATAGTTGCACCGCAGCAAATATACCAAAAGTTGCAGAATTTTGCACGTGGCCTGTTATTGTTATTGGTAATGATGTAATTGCTGGGTTATGTTCAGTAGCTAGACGCATTATTAAAAGCTGCCATCATGAAAAAAATAAGTCTTTATTAGGCTTTAAAAATGCATGTCTCCTGGCTTGTAGTGAGGTTTCAATATGGACAAAATTTTGTGAAATTGATATGCCCACAATTGTTAAGGATGTTATGACAAATACAAACAATTACATTACAAATAGTAATTTGTTTATACCATCTGAATTAATTAAATTTGAACATCACATGAAACAACCAGTGATAATGCATAACATATATAAAGTTGCAAGAGAAAAGAACAATGACAAGACAATCAAAAGTAGTGTTCCAATTAAGGATTTGAATTTAACACATAGATATGGTGAGGGTTTATATATGACTTTAGCTGATATATTATTATATCCCTGTTTTAAAATATTGTTTAATGTTTTTAGCATAGATTTACTAGAGAAAACTTTGCCCTTATGTGTCGCATGGTATAATAATTTACTTTATTCAGATTTGCCGGAATTTAATTTTGAGATGGATATCATTAATATAGATTATGATAAAATAATTAATATAACTCATGATGATATACCTTTTAAAAGTCTTTACACTTCAGATTCTACAAAGTATAAATATCAAAACCAGGTTTTTACAAGGCAATTTGATATAGAAAATTCTTTCAATATAATTCATAATTCTAATATAGATATTGTTAATAATACATTGCCATTTGGCTTTGAAATAGAATTTGATTGGTGCAAAATACCTTTAGATGCTAATCCTGAAGGTGGAGCTCTACCTAAAAAACGAGCTAGTAGAAAGTGTGAACAGTTACAAAGTTTAACAAAGGCCATATTGAAAATTGTAGGAAAACAGAAATATGTCTTGGTAGACTTCTGTAGTGGAAGTGGACATTTAGGTATACTTTTAGCAACTTTGTTACCAAATTGTGAAATAATTTTGGTAGAAAATAAAGAAGTCTCATTATTAAGAGCTAAAGAAAGAATAGAGAAATTAGATTTGAAAAATGTATATATCGCTCAATGTAATTTAGATTATTTTCAAGCCAAATTTGATTTGGGTACCTCACTACATGCTTGTGGCGTTGCGACAGACCTAGTTATACAAAACTGTATTAAAAACAAGGCTCATTTTGTTTGTTGCCCTTGCTGTTATGGTGCGATTCAGGAGTGTTATCATTTGAAATATCCAAGAAGTTCATTATTTGAACATACCTTGACGAAAAAAGACTATTTAAATATTGCGCATGCAGCTGACCAGACACACGATGATGAAAATGCTAAGACAAAACAGGGATTTTTTTGCATGGATGTTATCGATACAGATCGAAGATTAATGGCAGAATCATGTGGTTATGATGTGCATTTGGGTAAATTACAACCAGAATCTTGTACCCCAAAAAATAATTTACTCGTTGGTTTATGTAAACCATGTTAACAAACAGGCCGATGTTCGGTTGTACTCTGTATACATTTTATACTTTATAATTTGTAATAATGATTAAGGTTCAAATAAATTATTTTACAAGAGAGTCTATATTTTTTATTCTAGGAGACCGTTTAGTGTAGAGAATAATAATATGATGAATTTTCCCGAATGTTATAATTTGTAATTGATATACAGTGTGATCAATCTCAAGTGAAGGCTGCGCTGCCTAAAGTTTTAAGTTGGCAACATTGTCTAGTTGATAGTAGCGAGAAATACCGCGCGATCATTTAAATTCTAAATTAGAGCAGGCTGTGAAATTTAAATTAAGTTGGTATATAAGTACTAATTTACAATTTGAATTGTCAAAGTGACGTTTCAAAATGTTAATCAATAATTGACATTCTGGACAACCTAATAAAAAAAATCCCGCCTGCTATAATTTAGAATTTAAATGATCGCGTGGTACTTGTATGTAGCTGTAATAAAGTGCACACATGTTTTTGACAAATGTTTCATGTTATATTTATATTAGTAAAGATGATGTACAAATAAGATTTTCTATTTTTATATCAAAAGAATCATTTAAATCACAATGCTAGAGAACGTAAGTGTTTGAAATAAATAGAAAAACTCAGGATATGTATCTGTCTAACAATAAAATACCCTAATGTAGGGAATTTTTAGATACCACCACACTTCACTTGAAATTGATCTCATTGTACGTCGCTGCCATCTGCATTTTAGCGATTTTTACGTTTTACTATTTCCACCCCTCCGAGAATTCAGAATAATTGTCAAATTTGACATTAGAATCTCATAAGTGCAGTTTAAAGGGTTTTCTAGTAGTGATTTTGAAAATTATCAACTTTAACATAATATGAATTCGAAATTACAGATTATTGATGCATTATATTGGAAATTCTATGCATTACGGATCTTTGCACATGATTGTAAAAATTAATTACTATACCTTATTCCAAAAAAAGAAAGGCGAAATTCTGAACAGACCTCCAGTCCAAATTACAACTTGTAACTGGTGAAATCAGTTTTAGGCGGTAAAATTAAATTTAAATATGTCTGAAATATGAAATCTGAATCAAATTAAATTGTATATAGATTCTTCAGAGATAAATCCACAGTTAAGGAATGGTGAATGTAGTAATCACAACACATAAAAGTAAATAAATTTGTAGCAAAAGCGAATGTAGTATGGTGTTATTTCGCCTTGCTGTCAACCAATAAGAAATAACTCTCACTTGGGTCTGTTCAGAATTTCGTCTCTCTCTTTTTGGAATAAGGTATAGTAGTATTGAATCCTCGTCTTTAGTTCGTACTTTGGCCAAAACGACTCGACTGTAGTTTGGTTATGTCATGTAAATATTAATAAGCGTGTATAATTTGAATTTAACCGTGAGTGTAGTTTGTTTTCAATTCTTTTCTTCTTTTTAATATAGTTTAAAGGAAATCTGCGTCAAAAATATAACAAATATTAAATGACTTGGATATATATGTTACGCCACTGAACACATAATCCAGCATGTCAGATATATGACAAGTTATTTAAAATACCTTTTTTTAAATTATTTTTGCCTATTTTGAATACCAATGAAATAACTTACCGATGAAGAGAAAAAGTGATATTCTTTGTTCTTGCCGGTTTAGAACGACCACAAGCCGCACAATTCACCATTATAGAAACACTTAAACGTCATTTTTAACATAACAGGATATAACTGACCTGCCTTAAAGTGGTAACTTCCGTCAAAAAAATAGCTATTCCCCCACCACGTTATTATCTCTCCTGTTCATGTTCATGTCAAAAAAATCTTTCTGTAAGAATTGGGAAATCCTGTAGAATACTGCCATATATTTTTATTATTTTATAAACATAGGATCATGCTTATATGTAACCATAACAGTGCTAATATGTTGAAACAGCATTAATAATTTGTTACTTCGAATTCACTGATAATTTTCAAAATAACTGTTAGAAAACATTTTAAACTGCGCTTATGGCATTTTAAAGTCAAATTAATTAAATCAAATCCTACTAAGAATTTCCTTATTAATTACTGAATGTTAGTGGTTTACGACCCAAAATTGAAAAGTTATTCTAGGTGTGGTGGATTGATGCTGATATAGCGCTTTTTACAGAGATATGGCTAAACGGCAACATAGATAATACCGAATTATTTGACTCGTACAGTCTTTCGATTAGATCGAAAATTTTAAATAGTTGGATGCAGCAAGGGAGGTGGTGTATTTTCAACTTTCTCAGAGGATTTTGATTCTACAATGAGGGATGTCGCAATTTTATGTATTATGTTTGCCCCTATTGACATTAGTATAAGAAGTATTATTATCAGTAAAAAAATTTAACCGATGAATCATAACTATTTAAGTGACTAAACATTTATTTGGTAACTCTTTGTGATCGAATCAATAAATGTATTATTATTCTTATTATTATTAAATATTTACAAAATGGGCGAAGAAGAGTTTCAATGTAAGCCATCAGAATTAGTCAAAATCGCCAATCAAGATGCTTCAACACTAATCCCGGCTAAATAGCGTAAAGACTATGCAAAATGCGTATGACAAATTTCTGAAGTGGAGTAGGGAACAAAATGTTAACAATTACATGGAACACGTTTTGTTGGCATATTAGGTAAGTTTATCGAAAAAATTGAAAAGCTCCACATTATGGGCACAATTTTCAATGCAAAGCTCAATTAAACTTAATATACAATATACATATTGAAAATTGTAACAAATTGTTAGCATTTTTAAAGCGAAGGTTATAAACCAAAAAAAATCTAAGGTACCGAATAAAGGGCAAATTGACAATTTCTTACTTAATAGGTACACCAAACAGAAAATATTTAGCTGCCAAGGTAGGTAGGTACGTAGAAGTATTAGTGCGCAATATAAACTTTTTGCCAAAGTAAAATTTGAGGATTTAGGAAATTTAGTATTAGTTGTCAAGTACCAAAGCAAATAATACTCGTTCTTTTACTATAATCGGAGAATTTTACATAAATATCTACAGAAAGTATGCTGTTCTTCGTCCAAAGGCCACAAACTTGACCAGGTTTTTTTTTAATTAAATATCAAAATGTGAAATGTCACAATGTCGCAATGGGTATACGCAAAATATCAAGCGTAACAAAAGGAATTGCTTTCTACTATATTGCCGGATCCGTCGCAATATACCGGTCATTGTCTTTACGTACATACTTCAGCTACACTTCTTGTGGATAACGGTGGAGATATTACTTATTTAAAAAGACACGGAGGATGGAAATCCACTGTTGTAGCTGAAGGTTACCTAGACGAATCTATATCAAATAAAAGAGCTGTAGCAATGAGAATATTGAATCCAACAGACTACATCTCCCACACCACGAATAAGTCACCTGGTTCTAGTACAACTAAAAATAAAGACGAAGCAACTACCACTACTACTATCAACACTAACACTGAAATATACAAAAGTGACTTCAATATGTAAAATTTTTGTGTTAATAATTGTACTTTTAATATTACTATAAATAAATATCAGTTTAAACAAAATACTTCGACAGTTGTTTGACAGATACAAAAAACGTACTTTTAAGCAATTATAATGCATGATTTATTTAAATGTGCAGCTCACAAGAACGGTAGAAATCGTTTGAAGAAAATAAAATGAGGTGTGGCCACCACACGACTTTCTTATATGTGTACCTACATATGTGTTTCAAATTATACAAAAGTTGGTCTAAATTAAGATTTAAATACTTCTATCTTCTGAAAAAATAAACAAAATCCTACTGTACTACTTCTATTCTCTTAATAAATCTCTATAGAATGCATAAGTAGGTACTTGGCGAAATATTCGAAAGAAAGTGCTACTCGCTAAGAGAAAAGTGTGTCCGTATTTTGAAATTTATTTTATACAAAAAATATTTCAAATATAGCTCTAAATATATTTGTGCTCTTGATAAGTATATATAGAATGCATAATTTACGAGATATTTCCAAAAATCGCTATTCGATAAGTGTAAAAGTGTTACTTCCGGTTCGACTTTTGAAATTTTTTTTATTCCAAAGATATTGAAAATTAAGATCTAAATGCTTTTATACTCGTAATGTTCCCGTCTCAAAAGCATGACTTGCGAAATATTTGAAAAAAAATGATTTTCAATAAGAGTAAAAGACCTACTGCAAATTTAATTCTGAGTACATATGAATTCTTTATAATTTTTTTTTAAACTTAGTAGTTGACGAAATATTGGCGAAATTCGATTTTTTCACTGAAGTAGACTTCTACATCCGGGCTGCCCAATTTACTGAAAATTTAATTAGATCTCAAAAGGAAGATTACACACGTGTATACAAAATTTAGAATTGATATCTACAGCAGTTTGACCGCTATCGTGGTCACACACAGGCACACAGACATTTTTTTTAAAACCACTTTTTTGGTATCAGGGGACTTCAAAACGTGAACATCTGCAAAAATCTCGAGGTCGAAAATTTTCGTCATTGCAATACTTCCTTATACCTTACTACGTATAAGAAAGTAATAGTATACATCACACGGAGTAGAACGCTTTTTGAGTGTCGCCCAGTTTGCACTACTGGGTTCAACACAAAAATTATAGCTTTCTAATGTAATATACTATTTTAATAATATTGTTCCTTTATATTTTGCATCATAAAATTAATTTATTTTAAGATATCTAAATGTGTCTTGATGAAGTCATATTATATGTTTCTTAAAATGTCTATTCTGTTGATGTAATTTTTGAACTTTTGTTTTTGAATTGTTTAATTGTTTGGTTACTTTATTAATACCATAACAAAATACAAGTATATACACTAATGTACATGTATTGGTCACCTTTTCTATTTGTATAGGAAAGATTGCCATACCTTGCTTGCGTTTCCCAGTTGTCACCAAAGAATACATTAGGCTATTAGTTATAAGTTATTATGCGTTGTATATAAAAACATGCGACGAAGCACCAACAAAAAAGTAAATTCAATTTGCTACTATTTAAAAAATAAAAAATAATAAATAGCAACTCAACTTAAGTAGCCTCATCTTGTTGATTGCCTCTAAACCTCTACAAACTATAATACCATGGATCTTGGACCAATTTCCTCTAGGACTATTTATTCCAGATTCTAGTTGAATACATTCCATTTATCGAATGAAGTACACAGATAATATTTTCTTAATAACAAAAATTGCGTAATTTCACTCACAGCTATTGTTAAGAAAATAACGTATTTTAAATATTAGTATTCATACATAACTTTTAACGAGCGATTGTTCTTTAAACGGCGTAGGTTATTATTGGCAAGGCATAATCCGACCTGCACACAAAATACCTTAATAAGAGGTTTAGCGATGAATCTTCTCTGAAATACCGGTATTACGTATGCTAATACAATTGCTAATTATTTGCTCAATTAATTCACTGAACGCTCATTAGAACAAATTAAATAATCCGACGTTCAGAGTGAATATGTTGAATTCATGTTTGGTGGTCCACTGAATTTTTTAATAATATCGTTTAATATTATCGATCTTTATAATCAGTGTATAGTAATAAATTGTTACTGGTTGGGATCGTATCCCAGTCTGTTTTGTTTGCTGTTAGGAATATTAAATTAATATATCTGAATAATTTAAGGGGAAAATGTCAATGTCTTATAACATAAGATCAGAAATGGTTGGCATCATCTTATTTTAACTTCTCGGGCTTGTCGTCAATATCTACTTCCGCTTTTTAATGTGGAGTTAGCGTTTTAGGGAAAACACTAAATTTTTGGAATTGCTAATTGAAATTTGTTTTCATATTCAATATCATTGCCTTATCATATTGCACATAAAGCATAGATAGCTTTTAACGTCAGCCTCATCGACGTCAAAATATAATAAAAAATACCTTTCTCAGCAAAATTAATTTAATAAGAACAATAAACAATTAAAAACAAAAACGGTACAAATAGTTAAGAAATTCTTAAAGTAATTCAAGTGGTGTTTAAAATTCCTTCCATCGCTACGTTCACATACTGCAATTCGAGTCATGAATGATTGCCTTACTCTACGTAACAAATTTGGAATTACAGCGCAGCAGGCTTTCCTGATTTGATTTTCGACATTTAAAATTGGTGTATGGTAGACTGTCTCCCTTACCATACTCAAAAGAAAAAAAAATCTAAAGTCATGTCAGGACTACGAGGAGGTCAAGCATGTTCAAAACCTTTACCAATCCACCTATTTCAGAAATTATGAACCAAATATGCTCGAACTATCCTATGATAATGTGCAGGTGCGTCGTCCATTTGTAACCACAAATGTTGCCTCACATTTAATTCTACATCTTCTTATAAAGAAAAGTTCGGAGAAGATTCAAATAATATTGCTATTTAAATTTTCCCGATAAAAGTACGGTCCAATTATACGATCTCCCCAAACATTCACAGAATACACACTTTGAAAATGTGTTATTCTGATTTATTTAGGGTTGTCTTGTGCACAATTATGGCAATTGTGTCAACTCTGTTTGGTTGATATGATAAATATCAGTTACAGTTTCGAGAACTGCTACTTCATTTTCGGGACAAGTGGTTGTGCTCTTTTTTCTTTAAAACCAGGCCAATTTTCTCTTAACGTGGCTTCTAATTTTCTAAAAATGTTGTCGCTTGGAGCTCGACGTTCGCGATAATGCTCTCGGTACAAATTTGTTGTAGCAATATCATTTTTTTGGCATTCCCCAAAAATCAGTACATGTCCGACTCTTATCGTTTGAAAACATTTTTAACTTAATACCAACGAAAAAACGTGACGACATTGACAGATGTGATGACACATTTCAAACTACGTTCAACATAATAACTTTAATATTTTTCCAATACCAAAGAACAATATGTGTACCGTTGTCTATGCACCACAGCGTATACAGAACAACACTGTGTTCTTCTGTATAGGTACGCTACGGTGTATAGATAATTGTCGAAATACGTATTTAGGTAGGTGTTTATGCTTTAGTGTGGTAAAGGTGTTTATTTAATGCATGTGTAAAAAAACCCATTAATCAGAGTGGTTTTGTCACTTTGAACGCGATAAAAGTTTACTTTAACTTTTATATCGGCAAAAAAGTTGTTTACCTTTGGTTGGCATGACAACAACTTGTGTTTTCTCGTTATGTCATAAACTCAACGAACCCACTGTAAAAATGAAATGTCAAAGTCGACGCAACCGTAAGCTTTGCGTACTATCTTTGGTTGACCCGACATCAATTTCCTTACTTTATCATCATAGTGTTCGTTGTAAAGTCTTGTTATGACAAAATTTGCAAACTGATTGTAAGTAATCTTCACAAAATGTATAAGAACTGTGTTTTTAATAACTGTATTTTTAAATAGTATGATTACTATATAATAAATTTTCCATTTTTAAACTCAAATTTACTTGCTAAATGGTAACTGAAATCAACAAATTGCTTCTTCGATAAAACAACTCGTCCTTCGGACTCGTCGTTTTATGAGGCAATTTCTTCCGTACAGTTACCTAGCAACAAAAATTTTCGTTAAAAAGTGAAAATTTATCCGGAAAAAAGGCCTGACAACAACTTGTGTTTTCTCGTTATGTCATAAACTGAACGAATCCGCTGTCAAAATGAAATGTCAAAGTCGACGCAACCTTAAGCTTTGCGTACTATCTTTGGTTGACCCGACATCAATTTGCTTACTTTATCATCATAGTTTTCGTTGTGAAGTGTTGTTATAACAAAATTTGCAAACTGATTGTAAGTAATCTTCACAAAATTACTATGTAATGCATTTTTCAGTAATTGTTTAGACATTTAGTAAATTATCTTACCGAATTACACTCGAGCTTTCTTTTTATTTCCGAATAAATTTTCCATTTTTAAACTCGAATTTAATTGCTAAATGGTAACTGAACTGAACAAATTGCCTCCTCGATAAAACGACTCGTCCCCCGGACTCGTCGTTTTATCAGGCAATTTGTTTCGTACAGTTACCTAGCAACAAAAATTTTCGTTAAAAAGTGAACATTTATCCGGAAAAAAAGAAAGCTCTCGTGTAATTATAAGTGATAATTTAATGCATGTGCAAAAAAAACCATAAAGCGGAATTGTTTTGTCACTTTGACAGCGATAAAAGTTTATTTTAACTTTTATATCGGCAAAAAACTTGTTTACCTTTGCTTGGCCTGACAACAACTTGCGTTTTCTCGTTATGTCATAAAATCAACGAACTCACTGTCAAAATGAAATGTCAAAGTCGATGCAACCCTAAGCTTTGCGTACTATCTTTGGTTCACCCGACATCAATTTGCTTAATTTATCATCATAGTGTTCGTTGTGAAGTGTTGTTATGACGAAATTTGCAAACTCATTGTAAGTAATCTTCACAAAATGTACTTATAAGAACTGTGTTTTTAATATCTGTATTTTTAAATAGTATGATTACTATGTAATACATTTTTCCGTAATTGTTTACACATTTAGTAAATTATTTTACCGAATTACATTCGAGCTTTCTTTTTATTTCCGAATAAATTTTCCATTTCTAAACTCGAATTTAATTGCTAAATGGTAACTGAACTCAACAAATTATCTCTTCGATAAAACAACTCGTCCTTCGTCGTTTTATCAGGCAATTTGTTTCGTACAGTTACGTAGCAATAAAAATTTTCGTTAAAAAGTGAAAATTTATCCGGAAAAGAGAAAGCTCTCGTGTAATTATAAGTGATAATAATTCTTGTTACACATAATTTAACGCACTGCCTGCAATGTAGTGAAGTTGATAGTGATTTACATCTAAAACTAACTATGTAGTTATATATTCTTAAGGAAATAAGTTAATAGTATATTGCAAAATTGAATTGATTTCTTAAATATATCTTAAAATTTATTTTGTGAAGTATATATTATAGGGTAGGGGAGATGTGGGTATAATGGCCACCCTAAGGTTCAAAAGTCAAGTGACTTGCAATAAAGAGCAAAATGATTATGAAACGCAGTACCTAATGTAGCTCAAACACTATTATAGTCATAGCAAAAAAATTCAAGCCTTTATTTCAACTTTTTCTTTATAACAAAATATTTTGCAAAATATGTGCAGATGACCACTTTGCCGCACTGTGTGGGCATGATAAAAGTATGGCAAAACAGTCTCACATTTTTTACACATTTATACTTAAAAACATCTTTAAGAGCAAAGTTCACACGTAAATTCATCGTCATCTTCATCGCACCTACCACATTCTTCATGCTCCCATTTTTTGTACACCGACCAGCATATCCAGCACTCCCCTTTTTTGAATTTTGAGAAAAGGCTGGAGCAGTAGAGACATTCGACCTCTTCCTGTGCATCATCGTCACTGCTGCTTGTGTCATCGTTAATAGGAATTCTTGAATTCTTTGTCGTAATCTTGCTTTTAGTCTTCTTATTAACAAAAACTTGTCCTTTAACTGCTGCTGGTTTTTTAGATTCCCTTGCTATTTCAAGCTCATTCTTATAAGAACTGTCTATGATTATTGCGGTAGAACCGGGTAGCACCTCTTTTTTTTTATTTCTCTGCATTTCCGTTTTACATTTTGGAATCGGAACGATGTCTTTTGAACTGACGAGTAATCCCGAGCAGCTTGGTCTACTATTTTAGATATTAGGCATGTTTTCATCAACAGGTCGTTTGTTAGTTTGCGAGGTTGAAGGAACTGGATCCGCAACATCATTTGCTTTCTTGCCATCATTATTGGAATTTTCGTTTTCCAGAAGATCTTCCCTAATTTCAACATCTCTGTCAGTAACTTCAGCTACAGCATAGTCTGCATCACTGAACACTGTGGATTACGTGGAACAATTCCACAATATCTGAATCCATTTATAGCTGTTGTATGAACCGCTGCTCGAAGATATGCAATACCAAACAATTTGCTAACTTGAAATTGTGATACGGTTCTTCCTGGGTTATTCTTAAGATATTTTTCAATCTCTTGAACATAAAACGTATTTAAGGGCCTCATAAATGCCACATCAAATGCCTGTAATTTGTGACTGCAATGGGGCGGTATACACAACACAGTCACGAAATTATCACGTGCTATATTGATGAAATCCAAATTTTTTGTATGTGTAACATGCCCATCTTGTATTAACAAGCAAGGATCTTTCGCTGTAGGCTTCGAATGCGTCAGAAAATGCTTAAATCATTTACTGAAAATGTCCAATTATATCCATCCTGATTTATGACAGGCGAATACAGTTCCAATTGGAGCTCCGTCTATTAACTCTTCTTTCATTCTCACTCTAGAAAAAATTATCATTGGGGGAATGAATGAGCCACCAGCAGACATGCAGACGACAACTGTTGATAAAAATCCTCTTTCCGCAGATGTGAGACAGCCTACTTGTTTTGTCCCTTCTTGTGCAAAAATGTTGCTTGATTTAGATTGTACAGTTGTAAGTCACGTCTCATCTACATTAAAAACCCTCATAGGTTTGTATGGGAATCGACTAATGCATTCATCTAAAAGAGCAAAAAACTATCAACACTAGTGGCTTCAGGTGTGCGAAGACTAATTTCCGGTTGTCTGTCACAAAATCCCTTTGTGACAGGCCTGGCGTATCTAGTGTGACGTATATTTCCTTCGTATTTTCTTCAAATAAATTTTCAAGTTTACACGCAATAGAAAATCGATGGGTTAAAGTGGCCACTCCAATGTTTACACGGTGTATAGTGGACACTTGGTGGCCACTTTAACTCATTTTGCAACTCATGAGAAATGTCATAACCAACAAAATGTACTTCGCATATTCATCACTTCTATTACACGGATACGTACCTTATGCCGTATGTTTAGGCTTTGCATTTATTAAACGCGTTGCACAGCTAACTGAACTCAACACTACATCCGCGGTAACGTGACCACGTGTACTTTTTTTTATTCTATTAGCGCCATCTCTACGGTAAAGTGCTGAACTATTGCAGGCGTTATTCCCGTGAACTGTACAAGAAAACAGAAACCAACAGAAACCATAACGTCTACACATCAGGTGATATCTGCATAATAGCGTGTTTCACGTGCAAACACGCTATTATGCATATATCACCTGATGTGTAGACGTTATGGTTTCTGTTGGTTTCTGTTTTCTTGTACAGTTCACGGGAATAACGCCTGCAATAGTTCAGCACTTTACCGTAGAGATGGCGCTAATAGAATAAAAAAAAGTACACGTGGTCACGTTACCGCGAATGGCCACTATGCCCACATCTCCCCTATATAATATTCCTTTAATTTTTTTTTAAATATCTTTTAAACATATTCCTTTTTTACAATAATACACATCCAGTAGTGCTGGGGTGCTGTTATACCTGTTTTATAATCACGAGCATCAAGGTAGTGAAGATACTAATAAGTTCCTAGAATGTCTTGAATCCCCTTTCGGCCAGGAACGACTTGAGTTTTGGGAATAACGGGAAGCATGAAGGGGATAGATATGTCAAATAGGGTGCCTGGGGCACTATTTCTCGAACAATGCGACTGGTGTGTGACGCTCATTGTCATGATGGAATGGCACTCTTCTTCAATCAATTGCGGGTTTTTTTTTCTAATGGAAACTTTGACTTCCTCTAGAACGGCAGACTAGGGTTGCGAGATAGTCTAAAACAAGTGTCCCCTTCAAATCTCAAAATATTGTTGTCACTATTTTTTGCAAGTTCTTCAGCTTCTTTCCGTGATAGGCCAATATCCTTCTCTCTTTTTAGCTACTTCGTTATCTTAGCTCATCCTATTTTCTTGCCACCTTTTTTGCTATCTTTATTTCACTTGCCTATTCTATTCTAGCCTGTGTAATTACCCCCACGTAGCTGTGCCTTTTCCGTATATCTATGGGCAGTTCAACTTCTACAATTTCTCTTACTAGTTACATCGTTTATTACGCTTTTTAAGTATTTTAATCTACACACCTGATTTTTTTTACTAAATTATTATTATGAATAAGTTGATTAATAAAATAAAGTTTGATGAAAAATGTGATTCCTGGATCTCTTAAAATATTCTTCTACTCAAGCGTCTCATCATCTAAAGTATAATTAAAAAAATAATGTTTTCTTTTTTGTATGCCACTATTCTGCAGTTGCCGACGTTCTTGTTCCAAAAACGTCTGAGATTTATATAATTTTAGGGGACTGTACAATCGTTGTCAGTGTTTATTTTATAAAACATTATAAATCACGGTAAATTTAACGAGTTCATAATGCAACCAGTCGACGACCTCATTAATAAAAAATACGAATTACGTTAGAGGCTTAATTTAATACTAGTCCTTACCGCATGTTAAAGTGAAGCGACTGAATACATTTCTTGAAAATTTTGCACGGTTATTCTTATTAATGAGGTACGATTAAAATAAATCATTCAAGTGGTGATCGTCCTAAAAACTCTTCACAAATATTAGTATGTGTCATAGGGCAAGTAAGAAATATAAAGAGAGTTTAAAGTCAACTTCTAGACAAATACATTGAAACTTGGAGTTGTGCAATTTTGTACACTAAGAAGCTTGTAAGTACATAAAATTCTACAAATCATATATTACCTATTTTAATGTTTTTAAATAGGCAGTAATATTAAATATGATCTTTTTCACTAACCTAGATATGTGTGATAAGTGAAGAACAGTGGCGGCTGCTGCAGGGAGGGCAACGGGGCACTGCCCCCCTCCCGTAACAAATTTCTTTTAACAGATAAAGTAATTATAAATATCTAATTTGTATGTAATTTTTCTGATTTGTTTGATGACAAATAATATATTTTCGGAAGTAACAGTCCGTGTTTTCAGCGCGTTTAAAAATCGCAGTCTGACGTAGGCTCCGGGGCATCTCGCGCGACTGCCCCGTTTGTATTAGAAATCGAGGAATGAAATTGGCGCGGGTAGCGCTCGTATATATGTAAGCGGCGGGGCACTACTCTATGGTGCCGGGTCCGGGTGGCGGTCCAGTATGTAATATACAGCGGTGAGTTTATATTGTAATTTCAAATCGGTGCAAATGCAACTGTGAATTGAGTTAGTAACATTAAGACATAATTAAAAAATCTAGGTCTCCCTAGACCAGATTTATTGATTAAACTAGAAGATCACAATTTGAAAACTAATAAAACCGTGACGAGAAAATTCAACAGAAGCTCTTACAGTTTATCAGACTGGTTGTGTGGGTGTAATGTGCAAAATGCTTTTTTCTATTTCGGTGCTATAAAGTTCACTTTACGACATCCGTTTTGGTTGCAAAAGTATTTCTTTATCGCACGCTAATTTTGTTGTTTTGACGTTGGTAACAAAAAAAAATGAGGTGTGGCCACCACACGACTTTCTTATACGTATGAGCGTTTCAAACTATACAATTTTAAGAATTTTTTTATACAAAACTTATTCAAAATCCTATTCTAGGTACTTTCATTCGCTTAATAAATCGCTATAGAATGCATACTTTGCAAGATATTATCATAAAAGTGCTCCTCGCTAAGAGTAAAAGTGCTACTTCCGGTCCGAATTTTGAAATTTCATATATACAAAAAATATTGCAAATTCAGTTCTAAATACTATTGTACTCTTGATAAATATATATAGAATGCATAACTTACGACATATTTGCAAAAAATCGCTATTCGATAAGAGTAAAAGTGGTACTTCCGGTCTGAATTTTGAATTTTTTTTTATACAAAAGATATTGATAATTATGTTTTAAATACTTTTATACCCGTAACGTACTTGTCTAAAAAGCATGACTTGCGAAATATTCGCAAAAAACTGATTTTCGATAGGAGTAAAAGACCTACTTCCGGTACGAATTTCGAAAAACTTTTTAAATAAAATTATTCTCAATTTTAATTCTAAGTATATATGAATTCTTTATAAATTTGTTTAAACTTAGTAGTTGACGAAATATTCGCAAAATTCGATTTTTTCGCTAGAGTAAACTGCTACTTCCGGTCTACCAATTTTACTGAAAAACTAATCAGATCTCAAGAGGGCGATTATACACGTAAATACAAAATTTGGAATTGATATCTACAGCGGTTTGGCCGCTATCGTGGTCACACACACACAGACAGACAGACACACAGACATTTTTTAAAAACCACTTTTTCGGTATCAGGGGACTTCAAAACGTGGACATCTGCAAAAATCTCGAGGTCGAAAATTTTCAACATCACAATACTTCCTTATACTACGTATAAGAAAGTAAATTGGAACCAAATTATATTTAAATGTCAAAATGTAAGCCTTTAATGTAACAAACATGTGCAATAGAAGTTGTATAAAGAATAAAAAGCACACATTTTATTTACTAATTAACAATATAAATTGTTAACCAGAGTTGGATGATAAGTTTTCTGATGCTACTATTGTAATTTACTTCCAAGGTTGAATAGTACAACTGCTATAAAAGTTTGTTATTGATAATATGTCGAGACTATGTTGGCGAAAGATTTTGTAAATTGTCTTCTGCTATTTTGCGAATCTCTGGGGGCGAGCAAAATAGAAAAAATCAAGTGAACGGTGTTTTTCTACTTTGAAGAGACTAAAAACATTTTCTAGAAATACCATGCGGGAAAGCAGACTATGTGCCTTAACAATGTGTTCCATTAAAAAACAATTACTGAGATCAACACCAAACTTCAATGAATAATCATTTTGCTTAACGGCGGATGAATTTTATTTTCAAACAAGTTAATTAAATAGCATATTGAGTTTATTTTTTGCCTGTACTTAATTTTTGATATCAAACAACTCAGACACCCGGTGCCCTCCCGTCCCAAAAAATCACGGGCCGCCACTGGTGAAGAAGGTAAAGTGACGGTCTATTGCTCATAGAGCTTGTGCATCATTTTTGCAAAGCATGATCTCCACTTTCATCCTCCTACGTAGGTATTTACATGCATTTGTTTTTCTTTGTCCATCAGATTATGTAGTAGTCTTAGACTAGGATGTATTGTTATCAAATTTGGGAGTACCGCCGTACAACTACGCGTAAGCAAATAAAGGTTGCAGATATATAAAGGTGCTAATAAGTCAGTTCCGACAAATCAATCATGACCAATTATAAATGTAATGAACTAGATTGGTACATGCGATGCGACTGGCATTACAATTGGTACACAACGCACCTAAGTCGACGATCGTTTAAATGATTCGATTAATTATCGGCTATTAGAGCAGATCGAGTGCTACTTCAATTAATTCATTATATCGAACACTGGAACAGCGTGAATACATGTTGTGTGACTTTACTCTAAATAAGTCTTCATCTTATGGCACTTTGTAAAGAAAAGATGTATTTCTAGATTTTATTTGAGTTACTAATTCCTATCCTTTTGTGTTTCTCATGGTAAAATATAATATAAATCTTTGAAGATTATCTACCTGGAGAAAGGCTTTTTATTAACTTATATTTTTTATATGCTGCGCTATAAACTTCATTACAATAGAATTGTGTTCATATAATTAAATGACTCATATTAGGAAGATTATATATGTTTAGTTTAATCTACTGTAATTAATTATATTGACAAAAATTTGTTATTGAAACTAAACAATCGCGTAGAATTAAAAAAAAATACCGAAGTTTAAACCATTAAATTTTATGATGTTTTTGGTGAAATCGGAAGTGATAGAGGGAAAGAGAAAGAAAAATTAAAAAATTACCTTGATTTCCTTGCTGATATCACAAATTTCATATAAATAGACTTATAGATAAAAAAGAGAAAGGCTTGATACTTGTTGTATAGAATGTAGTAGAATCATAGAAATAGAGTATGGAGAACGCGTTTCAAGTATGCGCGTTGCTGGTAGAATTGAACGCCGCCATTTTGATGGTTGGAAATTGCGGGAATTTTTTTTTTTTTTTTGGCAAAACAAACTAACAAAATTTGTTCATATCGTGCAATTCATACTAGGCTAAAATAGTGGAACAAAGTTACTATTGTAGTATTTTATTTACACTGAAATACATAACTGGTGGAATTCTAAGTAGAAATTTGGAGCAACTTGTTACTGTCGATTAAATAGAACCAATTTCGTTAATTCATGGCGAATTTTCTCTCTAAAAAATGTTCTTCCAGTTCAGGGAACATTATATATATTTTTCCGTAATATTTTTGTGCTACAGCTATCGTAATTACACTTATGAATCCTGTGTCTTCCGGTAGGTTGTTATTATTCAAGACGACCATTTTTCTAATTTCCACTTCAGTCGTGGCACAAATGTCGGAAACACTCTTCGAAGGAATGTATAAGCCACCTAAAATGATATAATTAAAAGTGGTATTATTAAATTTTTTAATAGAAAGTTAATACCCCTGTTTTTCTTAAACAACAACTTATATGCAGAATTATCTTCCACTATTCTTGCAATGCAAGTTTCTAAACATGTTGAACATTTTAAAGTTCGCCTCAACACTTTTATCACAAAACCCGCCATATATGTGACAATATTTGCAGACACTTCAGTAAAGCTACAAAAACCAGGCACTACATCATAATCATGATCGTATAGAATATCATCTTCTGGCCGATGTCCATATTTTCTATACAATGATATGTCAAATGACTCTGTATCCTTCCGTCCAGTAGTACTGAGTACAGTTAAAACTGATGTGGTGTCGAGTACCCGACAGTTACCTCTTCTTTCAGACACGTGGGAATGTAATAACAACTTACGGAATGTTCTCATAAACAGGAGTGCCGATGGGTTGTTGTTCCACCCATTTCTACTCCTACAACATTTTAGAAGTTTAGTAACTACTATTTATATGAATATTCAACCGAATCATACAAAAAAATAACTCCAAATGATCTTGGCTGCATTTATAGGTAAGTAGGTAATTTATACGGCTACTCTTGATAAAATTGTCAAATATGCCACATACCGCCAATGAAGTTCTGACAAAGCCAATAATTGGAGTCTTTTTTTGGAGTACTCCACAGTGGCCTTCCACCTACATCAGAACAATACAGTAAATATTTACTTGTATCTGATATATATGTCCTCCAAATGTCTTCATTGTCCGCTTTCAAAGGAGCTTTATATTCCCTGGCCCATGGAGTTCGCGAATTCAAAATATCAAAACTATTATTAATTTTCCTGATGAAATTGACTGTTGCTTCACAGCCATCAAATTCTGGCAAATGAAGTTCATTATTTAAAAATTCCAGAGCATCGGCAACGCTGTTACTTAATGTTTGAGCTGCTAAACTAACCTGAGTGAAGCAAACAATAAGGAAACAGTTTGTTCAAGTAATAATCTTGCTTACCTTCATTTTCTTCTTATACCATTCCACACGTGACTTTTTCAATTTATTTACAATAGTAAGGGTTTCCTTAGCTTGTAAATCATACAGAGCTTTGATAAATTTCCAACTTACAACACAACCTGCAAGATCTTTAAACTCTTCTAAGCTGGCTAAAAGATTTCTTAATAGTTTTAACAGGTGACATACATCAAGAATGCAAAATATTTTTTGGTTTTCATCAGACGGATGAGTAAACCAAGGTTTCATGTTCTGAATATCTTCTAGCTTGCATCCTAATTCTTTCATCATTGTGAAATTGGCTTCACAAGTTAGTGAAGTTATAACCATTCCAATTCCTCTCAATCGGATTAGACATTCATTAACAATGTTCGCTTTTTCTCTTCCTGTCAAGGACTTTATAAGGAAATATGCTATGGGCACCTTTCAATGTGACTGATGGGCAACAACCATCACAACAAACGCTTCTGTTGCTGGTTGTTGATCTCTCGATTCACAATTGACGCCCACATCAATGTAACCCCACATTTTATTTCCATCAAAATCAATCTGCTTCTTGATTACCATCTCATCAATCATCATAGAACATATAACTTCTCTGCCAATATGGGTAGCCTCGACCACTTTTTGTTTTATAGCTTCGAAAGCGGGTTGAATATACCCTGGAGAGCTATCTATGTTGCTACACCACTTTCGAATTGTCGATTGATGAGGTAATGCCAGAGCAAATTTTTTCCGAACATATTCATACCCCTTATTAGAATAAAACTGCAAAATGCAAGCGAATCCACTTAAGATTGGTGGATATGTTTCATGAGTTGTTGTTTGGTTGTGAATGTTCTTTAGACATCAGCTCATATGAACTACCTGATGAAACTGTATGCTGCGTAACATCTTTGTTCATGCTTGGTTGTGACATGCTTGTGGCAATTTCAAGTGGTTGTCCAATGAAAGGAACTGCATTTATTTTTAATGTTCTTTTGCCACATCTAACAATAAAATCCCTGTTTAGAACAAATCACCTTGCTCTTCGACCAAGTAAAATTACTGGAAGGTTTACCCAATGCATCTAACTATTTTTGCAGTAGTTCACTCCGGGGAAAAATACAAGCGTATTTTCTTTAAATAATATTGTAAACTTGCTAAAACGAATAATGCATTGTTTTATCATGTTACTTACGTATGAAATGAAACACTTTCAGGTTTAAACCTTCGGGCATTAGAGCAGTATGGGACCGAACAAGACATGTTTTAATGTCTTTAAAAACAACACAAATCGATAACAAAACACGAAACATTCGTCGAAATAAAATGACGCTTCCACCAGGTTACCGTATTTGACAATACGACCTAAAAAATGTCTACCACTACTGAACGCCGCTAAAAGAGGATGCGTAGTCGTCGAAGCGCGTTCTCCCCACTCTATTTCTATGAGTAGAATATACGATGTGTGTAAATTAGGTAATGAAATTGGCAACATAGCTTTTGATCTGACAACGCTTGCGATGCGGGAGTTGGGGGGGGGGCGGAAGGTGAACATGTGATACGTCTTCATTACGAATTTGAATTCGTTAGAGTCATTTGATTGTCCGTAGGGATTCTTTTACGAAAGAGTTTATTCTGGTGCGTTCTTAAAATGAGTAACATCAACTTTGAGCAACGGTGTGCTCTCAGGTTTAGCTTTAGACTTAGACACAATACAGCGTAAGCTTTTACAAAACTTCAGCAGGCCTATGGAGACAGTGTTTTCTCGTGGGCCCAGGTTTCTCTGTGGTTTAAGGCATTTCCAGAAAAGGAAGATGAACCGCACAGCGAAAGGCATCTTCAAAAGTCGATGCAAATCGCGTCAGAACCCGGAATTTTCTGCATTTAGGTCGTCAGTTGACAATTAGATTGATAGGAGAAGAGTTGGTTCATCAGATTTTGATGAATGAATTGGGGTTGATAAGTATTTGCGGAAATGAATTCAAACAAGCTTTGGCAGGACCAAAAGAACATAGGATGAAAAGGTGTCTCGATTGAAGATAATTCCCATTTTCACGTTGCCATTACTGCTGATTTTCTTGGGTGTTTGATACGACCCGGAAACCATCCGCCAGAGCATGGAATAACGCACTTCAACCTAACTAAAGCCTACAGTAAGAATGAAAATGTTGAAGATCAAATGCATACTGATTGGCTTTTTCGATTGCTAGGAAACCGTTCACAGAGAGTTTGTGCTGCAATGCTAAACGTCCATCCAACAGTTTTACCGAGAGTTTCTTGAAAAACTAAGTTTATGCGTGTGAAACATCAAGAACAACTAGGTGTTACATATGGCGTCTTGTTAGACAGCAATTTCAACATGCGAGTTTTTGACAAGTAAAAACATTCCTGTCGTACCTCAGCCTTCCTATTCACATGGCTTGAATCCTGTTGACTTCTTCCTCTTTTCGAGATTGAAAAACCACCTCAAGGGACGTCATTTTGGGACACTTGAAAACATTCAAACGGCTGTAACTGACCAGTCGAATATTATTGTAGTAGGTATCCGACTTCGAGCAATGCTATGAGGATTGGAAGAACCGCTTCCAGCGCCGTGTGGCTTTCCAAGAGAGTTATTTTGAGGGAGAAAATATTGAATTGTAAATTCTATTCGAATAATAAATTTTAAAAATTAGTCCCATTACTTAATTTACATACCACGTACGTAATAATTAATGTTTGTAACACGAGTCATTTAAATAATAACACTTGTTCTTCTAAT
The DNA here is from genome assembly GCA_963170755.1 of Amphimallon solstitiale. Classification (NCBI taxonomy): domain Eukaryota; kingdom Metazoa; phylum Arthropoda; class Insecta; order Coleoptera; family Scarabaeidae; genus Amphimallon; species Amphimallon solstitiale. The sequence continues at coordinate 86,250,715 of OY720676.1, read as the reverse complement.
CTATCACAGATTGTTTTACTATACGGTATATCATAATATAACCTAGAAGCGAGATAAATCAGGGAATATTATTACTCTATTATTGCTATATATTGAATAATACATTTTTTGGTACTCTTATTTAGATTTTTTTATTATTTTGAGTAATAGGTTCAAAATACAATTTCTTGAAACTAGGAAAGGGTATAAATATTGTTATATGTATAGAAAGTGGAATTCTGGCGGTTTCTTAAAACTCTACGACTTTCGGAAGCTACGGTATCTAGCAGCTTGATGACGTTTTCGATGACGATTTTCGTTTAATAATGTAAAAATACTATAAAGTACGTAAATAAAGATTTTGTAGGTTATATTTTGTATTTATCATTCTTTTTGTTTGCAAATATGGATGTGGCTTTATAGCATTATTGTTCGACGAAGGCCCAACAGGTAGGAAATTTTCTATGTAAAATTTAAAGAGTATAATATAGTCTGTATTTTCTTTATTCTAGAAATTACATGCGCGTATTATACAAGTAGTTGATGGATCTAGAAAGTCTTTAACAGGCATTTTACGCAAATATTTAGGTTGATAAGAAACGTGTTCAGAACCCCTTATACTTTTCCAATGCCTTTTATTTTTTGTTTCGAAATATAACACAATTTATGTGCATGTGAAACACAAACATGAATAAAATCAGATTCCTAGTTGAATTTGTAAAACTCATGTTATATTGTGTTATGTTAGATTTTAAATATATAACACAGCATGCAAGCTTATATATTATTATAAGTAAGTAATTCAGTTCCCTCATCTCAAAGGGTAAAACATACAGTATTTTGCAATTTCTTTTGCCTTTTTTTGTCATTATGGATCTTGTATGTTACCTTTATAGTTTTTTTACTTTTAAGACCTTTTGCTGCTCGGTGTCCTGGTGCTGGCGGCAACTGCCCAACCTTACCCTAAAATATAAGCAAGGTATCGCCAAGGAAAAAAGTCTACCGCTGACCAGTTACCAAGTACTTCCGCATCCACATCGTAAACCTGGAGTAGAATTGTTCTTGACATCAAGAGGTAGATTAAACATAACATAATTTAGCCATTGTGTGTAAGAGGGAACGCCGAATTAGGAAGGTTTCAGCAGGGCTATCGCCGCTACATTAGAATCATTAAACAAAGAATGCGAATATCCTTGTAAGGTGTGAGGAGCAAATTATTGAAATAAAAGAACTAAGATATACGTATTGCTGTGATCTTGAGTTCATAGATTTCATAGATTGAGATTAAAGAATACACATTAATTAAAGGCGGAAATATTTTATTTTAAGACATGATAGCCATACGCAATACGTTATGTTTTTTATAATTATGCAGTTTAATACAATTTTTATCGTCTTATCATTTATTGTAGAGTATATGTGAAATAAATTAGAACAAAATAAATACGGAAGAGTTTAACGTATTATACGAAGAAGTCAGGAAGTTTATATACTTTTTCTTTTTCTAGTATGAGTACACAATGATTATGTTTTATGTGGCGACTTATATTGATAGCTAACAAGGTTAGTAAGAGTTTATGATTATTTTATTGAATTTTGTGTTCATGCATTGGAATTTGAAATGTTGAGATTTCTTTGAATTGGGGATGTGTTAAATAAGTTATGCAATAATGAACTTATAGAATGCAGCCCTAATTGATTCTCTGACATGAATGTATTGAGAATGTCCATCAGAAGTGAGAAAGTGCATTCGAATGAGATTAATATCAGCACAAAGTCGGCGTTTTAATGCATATCTAAATACTTTTATTAAAATTTTCGACATTAATTTTTGAATAATTATTTCATTCTTTCTTTTAAACATAGAGATTGGACACGAAGTGACAGACGTGAGTCAAGGGTGCATTTAATAAGTTTTAAACGATGGGACCTTGACTGACAAATTAGCGTAAATTTGCTTTGGGAATGTCCAGAAGCGAGAAAATGCATTTGGATAGGATTAGTATCAAAACAAAGTCTGTCTTATAATGTGTACACTATAATGACATTTTTTTACTATAACAATAACTGATATAAGTCAATTCTTATAAGAATTTTTTTTTGATTTGATTTTGTATTCGAAATATTAAACTTCACACGTACAAGTGCGTTATATACAATTATAATTTTTTATACATTTAATCTATATACATATTGAATGCTAATTTCTTTTGTTGTTGTATACGAATACACAATTTAGAATAGCTTTTTTTTTTGTGAATTTATTGGTGTGTTAAATAAATGATATTGTATGATAATTTTCTGTATTTTATTTAATGTATCTGGCCTGTGGAAAAGCTAAAGAGTACAATCCTGTGGAGAAAGAATATTTCTGACCCTGAGATAAGATGATATTAGTGATACCATTATCTGAGTTAGTGAAGTGCGACATTGCCTATCCCACATTTTTTTTGCAGAAGTGATACGATCTCAAGCATAAGCTTAATTTTTGAGATATATATATTCATACTTTTAGGAATATAGAGCTTTCATAATTTCATTATATAATTAATTTGCAAGGGTCACAGCAGTATGTTAATATTTTGTTACAGAAATTAAATTGATTTTGGTGGGACTATAGTAATAAACATTCGTACATTTAAGCCTTTAATATGGTCTATTTAAAGATTACAGTGGTAATATATTGCAGAATAATAGTGTTTCTTATATTTTTGTTGCTTGTAGTTCTTTAACGATTAGAATTGTGTTGACATATAAAATGTGTATACACAAAGATAGAATAAATTATTAGATCTCCCTTGTTTTATTTCATAACACATAATAATAACAGAATCACAGACGTTAGGTGCTCCAGTTGCCGATGGTTTTATAGTTGCCATTGGGTTTTTAACGGTGCATGAAACGAGACGTAGAGAAAAGTTATAATTATGTTTGTACTCGTGACGATGATGAAAAATAAAAAACCCCAGGCTGAAACGTTTTTAATTACTTTATGCACTATAAAGAGGATGCTCAGGATGAATAAACTTCGCGTGTATAATACAAAAACGATAAATCGAAAATTGTAATATTATTAAATGGAATGTTTGTGTGTAAATATAAGTAGTTAAAGTTTGGATGATAGGCCCGCATTTATTTGAAGGAGGTATTAACGATGAAGTTTATGAGTAATTTCTATCAAGAATTTAGTGGAATTATTGGAAGATGTTTTGCTAAATTTACGAATGGGTGCAGATGCAACAAGAAGGCGAATTTCCACATTCTACGCTACAGACACGAAATACTTTAATGAAATGTTTCCAGTGAAGTGGCTAGCCCATGGAGGCCGTATACACTAGCCTGCTAGGTTTTCGGACATCACAAAATTAGTTTTTTTTTTAGAGATACTGAAAAGAGCAAATATAGAATATACATGTCACCACAAAAGAAGCTATGCGGGAACATATTCGACAAATATTCAGATATCCTTATTGATATCGATTTATCATTTGGGAAGCGTATTCTAAAATGTTCAAAAGTGAATGAATATTCATTTGAACATTTGTTGAAGTAGTTTTTGTTTATTTTAATGTTAATATTTATTGTTGTTTTATAATTTCTGTTCCACTAAATCCATTCACGCAACAGTTCCTGTTTCTATACCTACTAAAATCAAGTTATAAGCTATTTGGGTTTAAAATTTGTTTACTGTGCCATATTCTACATATTTTATGAAATATATTACTGGTATAGGGTGTATTGTAATATTTTTTTTTGTCATTTCCTCAATACATACAAAAATTATATCTCTAAGCTCATTTTTAGAAGAATTCAATATAAAATCATGCTTGTTAACTGAGAACTTATGGAATGCCATCCATTTAACTATAAATTTTGTGGCAAATATTATGGCTCCCTACACCGTATTCAAATGAAAAAAAAAATTATTTCGAAAAACGCCAATAGCTCTTTAATGGTCACTTTTAAAGTAATAATGTCTTGCATATTTTTGGTGCAAAATTTAGTAAGCAATTCAAAAATGAGCCGATATAAAGGCTGTTCCGTTTGAAGAAATTGACTTTTAGACAAAAATGTGTCACGTAAGCTTTCGTGACAATAAAACTTGTATTAGGACCTCTTATTATGAACAATACTACCAAAACTGTGTTCATCTTATAAGTCGTTTTTGAAAAATATAATTTTATAGAAACATGAATTTTTCACAAAAATGGTAATAAGTCGGAAACCTTAAATTCTAAGCCTATACTAACTTATTACTTTTTGACTAAGCATTATACGGGGAATACAAAAAATTAATAATATGCAGGATGTTCCATTTACAACTATTGTTAACCATCAAGTTAGTAAAAAAAAAAACAGCTTCGAAATATCTTAAAGTCATAATCTGTCTTCCCCAGGGAGATGACTCACCCTGTATATACAAAAGATGACTACAGTATTGAAATTTAACTATTTATTGTATTAACTAATATTATTGTCAGCAGGTTTGTATGTACACAAGTATGGCAAATTACGTATACAGTAATGCGCACACTGCTACGTTAATATACGGAATGGGGAATATGGGTGGGGTATGCCTAGCATAGCCGCATACTATAACACCCTGGCTAGCGAGAAAGTGCGGTGAACGTATTCACATACAACGCAAAACATTTGTCATGTGAATTCTTCAATGTTATTTTTATTTGTCCCTATTTCCTAACATCAAAGTAAATAAAATACAATGTAAATAGGATATTTTAAATGAAACGAATATTTAGGAAAGGAGAATAATATTAAATATCTCTAAAATAATCCCAAAAATAAATAAAACTAAAGGTGTCTCCTGTATTATAAAATAAAGCAAATATTTTCCTGATTAAAACGAAACTTAAAAGATTTTCAAAATTATTTCTAAAAAGGCCTCTAATGGATAGAGTCGAGTGACCTTGATGATACCACTTTACGATTTGTACTTTTTCCGCTAATGAATACTCCATCCTGTTCTGCGCTCTCCAACAGGTTATACACGCTGCCCAGATGAGAGCTGACAATAATCGCCGAAAGAGGTCTCACAAGTCGCCAAAGTCGCCAACTCCCAAACACACAAAATAAAAACTCCCCAAAACCAAAAATACGGAATAAAATTGTTATTTATTTTATTCAACACATATAATTGAACAACATGTTAAAGTTAGACACTTCAAATTAAAAACAACACAAAATAAAAATGTTTCAGAACATAAAAAAACTTTTAAATTATTGCACATCAAAATCAAATAAGCAAAACTCTCTGCATGTTTAACAAAGCTATTGATACAGAGATATCAACAATTCCTGTAGACCACGTGACTACCAAATTAGGCAACCCAATTAACAGCAGTTGGTAGTATTGAATGTTTTATGTAAAATATGGTTAAAAGTGTCAACAATGACAGCAGTATTTGTGAATAAAATGTACGCTACTGTCAAATACTAGCGATACGCGAATCTCATAAACGTATGAACACGAAAATCACCAGATTTTAGAAAATTACTGATCACGTGGTCTACAATCTTTCTCGATAGCACTGTACTTATCTAGGTATGTAATTTTGACAAAATAAAATGTCACTCTTGTAATACATCTAAAATAATATTAAATTCATTTTCATTAAATGTATCGTCCTCATTATCGCAATTTGCATAAACTATATTACTATTGAATAAAGATAACATATCATCCGTTGGCTTAAAATTGATGCAACATATTTTGCGATTAAAACAATATATTTTTGTTCTTATTATTGCTTCTAATGTAGGTAGTTTTAAGCGATTTCGTATCTTGGTTTTTACACAGTTTATTATAGAAAACACCCGCTCTACAGCGGCATTACTTAAGGGAAAAGTTAACAAACGTAAAACGACAGTAGCCAATTCGCAGAAAATTTGATGACCAGCTCCATCTGAGTAATTAAATACCACCGGCCAAAATTGTAATATGTTATTGGGAACATCTCCGGCAAATTCTTGTTCCCAATTTACTAGTTTTAATTTTCTCCATTGATTGTCCAAAGTATTGACATCTTCACTGCAAATAAATAGTTGGAGAGGCAAATCGGAAAAGTTAATTTTTTCTTGCTTATTTAAACAAAATACTGGATTTAACAGTCTCACTTTATCGAATAACTTTACATTAGATGGCAGCCTTTCAATGAACTCTTTTAATAACCTCATTAGAAAATTAAAACATCTGACTTTTATATCCTGTTTATCTTGTCCATTCAAATTCTTGTTATTATTCAGTTCAACTGTAAAATTGTAGCCTAGATCTGCCTCATCAACAGCGAGGTGCGATAACTTATTATCTACTGCGTTTACTATTCTAAAGATGACGGCAATATTTTTGTCTTGATTACACTGTTCCTCATTAAAGTTAAGAAAAATTGGTTTGATTAGTCGCCTGCCCAGGGATTCAACAGTTAAAAAATATTGAGAGTAAGCTGACCCAATATCATAATCATTGCTTTGAAATATTGTATTAAGTTTGTTAGTATCTTCTAAAATAGGAAGTAAAAATTTGAAATATAAATGCATTCTATCGTCGTTTAATATGTTGAAAATTGTTTTGGCTTTATAGCACTTTTCTTTAGTTCCTGCCATTTCAAAAAATAATTTTAATTCTGTCCAGTGATCTAAGAGTCGTTTTATCACATTATATCTTGAGAGCCATCTGGTAGCTGATAGTTTTATAAAGTTTTTAAATGAATTATTTTCATTAATGTTTATTAATTCATACAGTTTGCGATATTATATCTTTCTTAATGGGGAATTACTAAACCAATTGTACACTTCCTGGGCTAAAAAATCTAGGCAACTTGGCAACTCTGTGCTAGCTTTAGAAACACAGAGATGAATTGCATGACAAATGCATTTTAGGAGGCACAAATTTTCATTCTCATTCTTCAGAAGGGTAAAAACAGAATGATTTTTGCCACACAAGTTTGCACCTCCATCTGTTCCTAATGCTAGCATGTTCTGTATCGGCAAACCAATTTTTTTAAAATACCCTTTTAAAGATTCGTATAAATCCTGAGCTGTGGCTTTTTCTACCTCGATAAGCCCAAGAAAATCAGTTGTTATGGATGTGCCGTTAAAATAACGAATACAAACCGCTAAATATTTGTTGACGCTCACATCTGTTGATTCGTCAATTATACAACAATATTTTTGATTACCTATTGCAGACACTATCTCTTTTAAATATGCAACCCCAATTACATTTCTAATTAGACCTGCACATTTAGTATGATGCAGTTTCAAGTTGTTAAATCCTGATAACGTCGGTAACTGCATGACTTCTTGGTTAAGCATCTCCCCAAGATGATCGACTGATCGAATTGATGAGTAAAATATTATGTACATGGATAATTTTAAATCAATTTTCTTTTGATCTCGAGTTAGTTTTGTTGGCGCAACTAAAATAAATAAAATTACTTTTGAGGTTTAATAAATACATCAGATGACTTACTGTACTGTTTTACAGTTTGTTTTTTTGGAATTATCCTTGATTTGACATTGTTTAGGTGCAGCTTTGTATTTGCATGTTTCTTTAAGTCCGAGTAGTGGGCACGAAGAGAAGTATGGCAATACATGCAATAAGCTTGCTTATTGTTAGGATCATTTTTTTCCTCTCTGAGCCATCCTATTGCATAATTAAAATTACTGTTAGGAATAAGAGTCGTGTGTTTTGTAAGTGCGTCACTTACCTTTGGCCCAGGATTCTTCTGCCCAATCAGTTTTGTAATGCCTGGTATATTTCCCATGCTTTCCCATGGAAACTCACTAAAATTTATGCACAACAGGGAACAGAACAGAAATTTTCAGAGGATCAGAGGCCAAGTGAAATAATAAAGTGTTTTATATTTATAGGTTATAGTGTTATGGAGTCAGAGGAGTATGATATGATATTGATATTATGTAACATAATTTATGTTATGGAGGGAATCGGAGCAGTGTTGCCAATGCCAATGTCCTGTAATGTTGCCAACCGACGAGTTTATAAAAATATACCAAGCAAATATAGTTCAGCTACTCTTTTTCAGATGGCGCAAAAGCAAAAATACCAATAATTTATTATTAATGATTTCTGAAAGACGAAAGGCGCCAAAATCGCCGACTGTCGCAATTTCTAAAAAATACACGCCACTTTTCTATCTGAAGTAGCCAAAATGGCGTTTTATCGCCAAATCTGGGCACGCTGAGGTTATATGCAACTGATTCCTCTTAGGTTCGTCGCTGTCTGATGTACACCCCCCACTTATATTCTCCTCTCTCTATATTAACGTAGCCTTGTGAGCACTACTGTATACGAGGGGGTACCCAAAAGTAACCGGAATAGCATTGCCATGGGTGGAGCTTTTGTAGTACTGGTTTCTGCCGCTAGGGCCTGCCTAGCGCAACTCGTCGCCAGTTCAGTGCCGCGCGGGCCGTTGACCTGGCACGTTCTGTTCGTCAGTAGTGACCGTTTTTGCTAGTGCTGTTTTACTGCTGCTTCGTTTTTTTATGATGGCAAATTTAAGTGAACAACGTGCCCCTGTGAAATTTTGTTTTCTACTCGGTAAAAACGCTGCTGAAACTGTTTTAATGTTGAAAACTGCTTACAAAGATGATGCTATGGGGAAAACTCATGTGTATGAGTGGTTTTCTCGATTTAAAAATGGCGACATGTCGATTGATGACAAACCTCGCTCTGGACGTCCATCAACTGCCCGAATCGATGAAAATGTTGAAAGAATTCGAGAGCTTGTGCGCACAGACCGTCGACAGACAATTGATCAACTGTCTGAAATCAGTGGAATATCTTGAAGCTCGGTTCAGCGAATTTTAACAGAAGATTTACGCGTTGCTGCCAAATTTGTTCCTCGGGCTCTGACTGACAATCAAAAAGAACGTCGAGTGGAGACATGTCGTGAACTGAAAGAACAGCTTGAAACTGATCCAGATTTTCTTTCAAAGGTAATTACTGGTGATGAAGCGTGGTGCTATGGTTACGACCCAGAGTCAAAACAACAATCAAGCCAGTGGAAAACACCATCGTCACCCCGTCCAAAAAAATGTCGCCATGTCAAGTCAAACATCAAAACAATGTTGATTTGTTTCTTTGATGTGAAAGGAGTTGTTCACATGGAGTTTTTTCCCCCAGATCAGACTGTCAATCAAACCTTCTATTTGGAAGTGTTAAGAAGATTGCGCAACAGTGTTCGTCAAAAAAGACCCGATTTGTGGCAAACAGGTGACTGGTTCTTCCACCATGACAACGCACCTGCACACTCAGCCATCACTGTTAACCAGTTTTTGGTTAAAAATAACATGGTTCCGCTGCCCCACGCACCTTACTCGCCTGACCTGGCTCCGTGCGACTTTTTCTTGTTTCCACGCATGAAAAGGGGCATGAAAGGACGGCGATTTGAAAACATTGAAGACATCAAGAAAAGAACGAGACAGGAGCTTGCAGCCATCTCTAAAGATGAGTTCAAACAATGTTTCGAACAGTGGAAGCACCGCTGGGACAAATGTATTACTTGTAATGGAGAGTATTTTGAAGGGGATAAGGTTGTTTTGTAAATATTTGTAAATATATAGCATTTAAAAAATAATTCCGGTTACTTTTGGGTACCCCCTCGTATGTTTGTATAGGAACTTTTTATTCATGGAAATGCATGAAAATCGTTTGCATTACATTAATTCAATTTTTCACGGATAATTCGATGTTGAACAAAAATGTTTCCAGGTTATGACTAGAAAACTAAAAACTAAGTTCTTAGAAATGTTTTCATATATCTCTTGTTATAAAATATACCAGAAAATATACATTCTTATGCAGATTATATTATTAAGTGCATAATTATACTTCGCTCTTTGTTAATTTGACACTCTTACCACGGACAGCTGTTAAAGTACGAACCAATTTTATTAAATAACACCTGCGGATATACGTACTGAGACAGCGAAATAATACACAGGCAATAAGGGCGCTACTACGTATTCTTTATCACTAGGCTATCAATACATATTTTTAATTATGTATACAGATTTAGTTAAAATAGATTTCTTGTTCAATACATATATCCAGATATTGTATTCGCACGTCTATTTTTCAAACAAGTTATTAGAGCGAGTGACAAATGCGGAAGCAATGTGTGCAATAAAAGTTATAATCTTCTGTAGATGTTAAAGGTATTTGTATAAAGAATCCTTAACTTTATTGTCAAAACTTGGTCTCCAATATTTTAGTTTCACAGAGAAGAAAATATCCTTCGCCGCTAGTGTTCAAATCCTAATTTACCATTTACATTAAAAAAAAAAAACTAGGTAGTAGGATTAATATCTTTAGGTTATTTTGACGTAAGACAATGGTAAATATCTACAAAATATGAATAGTATTATAAACTAATTACATTAAAAAAAAGAAAAAGAAGTGTTTGTTCTAACAAATAATCAACATCAATGCTAAGTACATAGTCAAGAAATACAGTATAATTACAATTACATAAATCAATTTGTGAATGCAAATTATTTAATTCTCGAACAAGTAAGTTGACTGGGTTGTTCAATCAGTAGGATGTGCTATTATAGTCTACTGAGTACATACCTGTGCATTATTAATGGAACATGGAACTTTGCACAATTTTTTTTTGTTACACGACGACTTACGGCTGAATTTAAGATAAATTTTTCTTTTTCTGGAGGAGAGCGACCCAATGCCTAAAAAATTTAGTCGATAACTTTAGTTATCCCTATTAATAATTAATTTATTTCGAAAATAGGTGATACGCTGTATTCTCTCTATCCTATCAATGTAAGTCGCGGAGTACGGAATCCATACCAAGGAACAATATTCAATCACTGGTTGAACCAATAATAGTAAAGCTCAATTATGCCAATGATGTTTCTGAAATCGTGTGTTACACTCTAAATAAATCAGCAGGCCTCTACAACTAATTTCGTCAATATGCAGATGAAAACGCAACTCATGATCAAAAATGACTCCTAAATCACGAATGGAATTGACTCTAACCAGTGCGACATTATTAAGGAGTCACTGACATAAACTTGGTGGTTTCTTCTTTGTAAATGATAAAATTTTACATCCGTATGCATTAAGACTCTTACCATTATCAGCTGATCAAAGAGTATTCAAGACCTGTATAGGGTTTGATCCAGTCAAAGTCAGTCGACTCCATGAAAGATGTTAAGATCATCAGCAAACAAGAGAAAATTGCAATTTTTAGTATAATGTTGATGTAAAGAGAGAAAAATAAAAGAATGGGACCCAAGTGATTCCCCTGAGGTACAGCAGAACTCACAATTATATCAATTTATTTGTAGCAGCCTCTCACTATATTTTGAATAGGATCTTTGTAACAAATTGGCCTCAGAAATTCAGACAAGTAGTAAAGCCATATTGTTCAGGGATAATTACATTGTACTAATAGGTCGATAATTATTTACTTGAGATCGATTACCGGATTTATAGAGTGAAACAATCTGTGACGTCTTGCACTACGAAGGGAAGATACCACCGGTAAATAAGATGATATACAATAAAGACCAGGAGAGCGAGGGACTACTTTCTCTAAGAATAGAGCTAACATGCAGTCGGGCTTTACATTTTAAAGAACTCCATTTGTTGAATACAATGTCAGAACACACAGTTGAATTACTGAAGTTATTAATTAAAGTGGTTGGATTATGAGAGTATGCGGACTGCAAACGGATAGCTAATTTTTTTTGGAATCTTCAGATGTAGTAGCATCGATCGACATAGTTTTAGAATCACCATATGAAATTCTTTTGGAATTAATAAAATTCCATAAAAATAAACAATTAAGGTTTAAGTTATTTTGTATAAGAGACAAAAAACGGTTATAATCATCAGAAATACTCTTCTTAGATGCGGGTTTTAATGGTCTATAAGCATCGTACACATGATGATAATTTTGATTACTACGATGTTTTTGAAGTGTAAACTTCTTTGGGCGCGTTGCGTTGATTGTAGGCACTGAACAAGACTGAGCCGTCACGCTTGGCTATATAACGCTCGTTCGGGTAAAGTCGGCTCGAGTCGACTAAGGGAACGAGAGAAATATATCATGTAAAGGTATTTAATTTCAATTAAATTGAAATTTAAATTAATAGGTAAATAAATTCATGTCCCAGAGCAGACGGTCGCGAAATTGTATTTCGCGGACGGTTAACCAAAAAATTTGTTGTGTGTGTATGAGACATTATCTCTATAATAATATAATATAATATTTCGCGCTCAGGTAAGTTTTAGCATGTTTATTAAAATGATATGGATGACTCGGAAACTGATCAGTATATTCCGGGTGTTAAATAACGTCCATACGCATTTACTATAATTTGTATACCAATGCAAAACAGAAACTTTGAGAATAGAGGATTGCTTTAATTGCCCATTATATACGAATTTATAAGCATTTAATAATAATAATAATAATAATAATAATAATAATAATAATTCTTTTCTGTTACATAGGATGGATGAAGAAAATCAAATCGATGACAAATTAAAACGAAAAAGGGAATCTAATGTGCGCGTGAAGAAATATCGTCAAAAGAAGCACACTAAATCTCAGCAACTGAATTCGTCGATGCAGGATGTCCCTAATGTAATATAGAACGAAAAAAAAGTTGGATTTCGTATTATTAACCTCGCCTTGATGAAGTTTTCACTTCTGCCGTGTGGTTTTAAGAACACCCATTTTCTTGTTTTTTATTATTTTGACCAGTCGTCTGGTACGAGTATAAGCTAAAAATCAAGTAGGAAAATTGCAGTAATTAATGAATACTTGGGTATAGTATGTGTAAATTACTATTATATCTGGACTTGTGTTCTAGGCAGTGTATTTTCTGTTTTAATTGATATATTGCGACATAAATACGAGGGTTGAGTGGTGGGTATGGAACGTCTTGGCTGTAAACGCAGTCGTTCTTCCATATTAATCTTCGCAAAATAAATCAATTCTACCGATACTATGTTCTACAGAACTAGCAATACTACGAATGGAATCAGTTTTACGATTGCCGATTTTTATTGGTAAAAATTCACATGTTGTCCAATATGATTCATTGCAATAACACTTTTCAGAACTAAAGAAATCTACAAGAATAGTGACACTTCATTAAATAATAGTTTTTAGATCATTGCTAATTCTAATAATCAATAATCAATAATATATTGATGCATTCGACATTTTATCATTCCCTGCAACTAATGAATATCTACCAGCCTTTACTGGATGTTAATTTATTTATGGTGGTGAGTATGAGTGATTTTTGATAAGCGTTTGAGAGAAACACGAAGATAAAATGGGAAAATAGGTCTAGAATAAATACAAATGTGTCTTAAATGGATAATTATGCGCGAACACAAAAAGTGTTTGTGATAAAATAATTTTACGGTGGTAATTTTGAAGACGTAAGCAAAAGTTTAGTCGGATTTCATTACTCAGAAAATGCATTCCTGACGCGAATACAAATCGAAGTACAAATCGACTATTTGAAATACATTGTAACAAATAACCAATAACAAATAACGAATATTTATGTTTTTAAATTATTCCTAGAGTTATGATGGAATTTCTCACTGCATATTCAAGTAAGACGGTGTGTGGTACTTTAAGAACCTAGAGGATTGTCTTGCTCTGCTAAATATTTATTTATTTAGCGAAATACTGATATTGCAAGTTATAATTGCTTTGAAGAGTAAATAGTCAACTATACAAATTTACTTGTATAAAATCCTATTACTTATATATGTTCAAACTAAAAGATTTAGAGCGTCTTTTGTAAAGTATTTTTCAGTGTTATTGTTTCAAACGTATTTAATGCTTTTCGCAGCACATTTATGAACTAAATTGAAAGACCATTTCCGTAAAGGTATTATAACTGATGGTAGTTGAACAACTTTTTAGTAGTTTAATCGCTCGATTTCAAGTCTAGTGGCTTCCAAACTTTGCATATTATTCCTTTTTTTAAATATCTCGAAAACTACAAAAGTATTAAAAATTTTCAATACAATTTAAGGTATATAAAATTGACTCAGTCATTTGGAAAAATAAAGAAATAAGGGGAGAGTCTACACTTTCTTTAACGCATTGGTTCTCAAAATGTGAAGCGCGACCCCCGGGGGAAGACATTTTTGTATTCATTTCACTCATACACTTTATCCTACATCGAGCCGGAAAAGGGAGTGCGACCGTTGGCATGTAACTCTGCAGGGAGGGAAGAGGGATTGAGTCAAAAGCTTGAAAATCACTGCTTTAATGTAATTTATTATTCAGAACTAAGTCGCACTTACCTATATAGAAAACCGTAGAAAACGATGGTGAGTCATTATTATTAATTTCTCCAAAAATTACAAAAAATATAAGTCCACTTTTAGATCCAAAAATAACGAGACGAACCTAGTTAATGCACGTATATCAAAGTTAAATAACAAAATAGATTGAAGAGTTAAAAATTTACGAATTTATGCAATACAACTAATATTAAAATAGTGCACTGAATAATTAAACGTACCTAAATATTCAAACTACTGATATAGATATTTCACATTTGCTAAAAGGAAAACTGCACTAAACCGATTACAGTGTTATTAAATCAGCATTCTCTTGAAAAATTAAAATTAAAATTAAATTCGACAGCAAGTTAAAAAATTCTAAAATAATTATCAACGAAGAGTGTCATTACTAAAGGAGCTTGATAAATGTGCTCCTCGCAACTTATACTGGACGTTAATCAAACTAATTCTTACGAATATGCTAAGAAGATCGGAGCGAATAATCCCAAATATTTACTAAGCATGTGTTTTTATTTATAGTTGTATACATCACGAACACATTTTTTGAGTACCTACCTTATTTTTGTTTTTTAATTTCGTATCTTTGCCTATGTAATCTTTTAGTTCACATATTTGTGGTTTTGTTAAATTTTATATGTTATTGTTTTTGGTTAGACATTTTTTGGTTCTTGCATTAAATAAATACATGTATATTTATTTCGTAATATTTGTTTTGAAACTATATGATTTCTTAATTAATTTTGTGAGTACTTTATGCCACGGTTGTTTCTACAGATGCTTTGTTTTCAAATAACTGTACTCTGACTCACTTGAGTATTCGTTCTACAATGACTAAATTTAATGACGTAAGGGGTCTAACACTTTCGAAGTTTTAAAATAAATAGAGTTTCAGCTTAGTGAACGTCGTCTCTCTAGTGACGTTATTTTTGTCTTTCTGATATTAACATTGATAAACTCGATCTCATAAATAATTTTAATATTTCTATTCAAGATCTTCTTTACGCCTTCGATATGCAGCAGAGCTACACGCGTAATTGCTCCTTTTGCTGCAACGGTTGACATTACAGCAATCTCTACCTCCGTCGAAATGTTGCGATTTGGGTTTTATCTACCGAAGTATTGGATTATGATGTAGTTTTTGTAAATCTTTTTCCTTATTTTTACTAAAATGATTTTCCTTTGATGTAGGCAACGTATCATTTAATCATATATGTATTTACTATGGATGTGAATGATCAAATTAATTACTTTAATTGTCAAGTTATTGAATGATTTAACATACATCCACCGTTTAAAACTGCTCGGATTACTAGATCGAAACAACCCTGGCTTGTGCATAATATACGATTTTTACAGAAACTGAGAAATAAAGCTGAAGGCTAAGGCTGAATTTAGACGAATGGGGTTGGTGGGGCTTATTATAAGTGCCTGAGCAATTTTACTACGTTAGCTATAAGGAATGAAAAAAGTCCTTATTTTAATTATTTATTTAAGCACAGAACCAGTAAGCAGTTACAGTCAGAGTTACGGCATCTTGCCAACATTAAACGCTAAACAAACCAAATTCCTCACGAACTGTGAAACCTACTGAAATAAACAACTTTTTTGTTATAACATTTATCAAGGTACTGTAGACGTTAGAAGTATGGCTGTTGGTGCAGATAATGTCAGTATTAGCATGTTCAATTAAACGTTACCTTACACACTAGTGATGGGCATAATAGTTCGAATCGATGAACTAGTTCATGCGAACTCATTGATATGAAAGAACTAGTTCGTAGGAATAGTTCGTGAAGAACTACTTGTAACTTCTAAAGATTAGCAGTATATATGCTTTGTTTTGTAAACGTATTCTTCACCGCTTGAAATATTAATTGTAAATCCGGAAATTTATGAAAAAACTATAGCTAGACTCATTTAGTATTTTACAATAATATTTCTAAGCTAACAACCAATAATCACCATATTATAGAGATTATAAAAAATTAAATTATAGTACAAGAAAGTTTAAAGGTGCCCGCACACTGAGGCGAAGCGAAGCGTGGCTCTTGGCTTAATTGCCACTATGGAAGAAGGAGAAACAAAACAAACGAGTTTGGGTACATGCAATTAATCGAAAGAGAGACAGTTTTGGTGAATTTCATCACTTATTCCCGGATTTACGTAGAGATAAAAAGAAAATTTTCAAATATTTTCGGATATCAGATGAAAAATTTTACGAACTTCTAGGACTGTTAAAAGATTCAGTAGAACATCAAAATACTCCACGCCTAAAAACATTTATATTAAAAAATTGATTTCAATTTTTGATTTTTTATAGATTTTTGGCTACTGGAGACTCTTTTGGAACTATAGCATAATCGACAGTGCGAAAGATTGTTTATGAGACATGTAAAGTAATTTGGAAGGTTCTCAAGCTTATAGTCATGCCCTGACCAGATAAAGAAATGTGGAAGAAAAACGAGCAAGAATTTTGTCGCAGATGGAATTTTCCCAATTGCTTGAGCGCGATCGATGGCAAATATGTGGTATTTCAAAAACCTGCAAGAAGTGGGACGCTGTATTTCAATTATAAAAGGAATTCAGCATCGTTCTTCTGGTAGTTGTAGATGCGAACTATAGGTTTACCTTCGTTGATGTTGGAGCCCATGGGAAAAAACAGCGATGGAGGTGTCTTCAGCCGTTCTACATTCGGGAAAAGCTTTTTTCAAGGAGACCTCCATTTTACGCCTGATAAGCCTTTACCAGGAACAGAGTCAGGCATGCCACATGTAATTGTTGGAGATGAAGCTTTTCCGCTCCATAGATATCTTATGAGGCCATATTCTGGGGAGCAGGTACACGACCATGAGGATAAAAAATTATAACTACCGATTAAGCAGAGCGAGAAATGTTTCGGAATCCTTTCTAAAAAATTCAGGGTATATCAACGAAGATTAGAGATAACACCAGATCACCTTGACATAATGGCCACATGTTGTCATCATAACTTTTTAAGGGACGATTCAGAAGCGTTGTTTGCAGAAACTTGTGAAAATGAAGTATTTGAATATTCTTTTCTGCGAGATTTTGTAGGCACCGGTGGCTCGTTTCCTGGAGCGGCGTTGTTGGTCACACAAAAATTCACAGAATATTTTAAATCGCATAATGGTTCGGTAGACTG
This sequence comes from Amphimallon solstitiale, assembly GCA_963170755.1. NCBI lineage: Eukaryota > Metazoa > Arthropoda > Insecta > Coleoptera > Scarabaeidae > Amphimallon > Amphimallon solstitiale. The sequence goes on along the minus strand of OY720676.1, from coordinate 86,233,226 downwards.
GCAAACGGCTATTGTTCGTCAAGAGACTCAAGAAACTGTTCAAGAATTTTAATTATTTTGTGTAGTTTTGCAACTGGAAATATTATAACAAATTCAAATTTAAATACAAATTTAGCTTAGCAGCTAAATTTTACTGAACCATTTTAATTGTACCAAACTATGTTAAAAATGCAACAGTGTTTAAGTTCCTTGTGGTTAAATTATATAATAAAAATGAATATGTACTTACTTGTATCCTGCATTTTTCTTCCGTTTTCTTCCCACCCATTTTCCCGTATCAGCTAGTTGCTGTATTTGGCGTCTTCAAGATTATATAAAAAATGAGGTGTGGCCACCACACGACTTTCTTATACGTATGAGCGTTTCAAATAATACAATTTTAAAAATTATTTTATTCAAAAATTATTCAAAATCCTATTCTAAGTACTTCCAGTCACTTAATAAATCTCTACAGGATACATTGTGAGATATTTGCAAAAAATTGCTACTCGCTAAGAGTAAAAGTATTACTTCCGGTCCGAATTTTGATTTTTCGTTTATACAAAAAATATTTCAAATCCAACCCTAAATACTTTCATACTCTTGACAAATATATATAGAATGCATAATTTACGAAATATTTGCAAAAATCGCTATTCGATAAGAGTAAAAGTGGTACTTCCGGATTTTGAAATTCCATTTATACAAAAGATATTTCAAATCCAACTCTAAATGCTTTTGTATACTTGACAAATAAACAGGGTGAGTCATCTAAGCGGGTAAGACCGATTATGCCTTTATTTCGAAGCGGTTTTTTCCTTGTGACAGCTATTCATTAGCAGCATATTTTAAAAATATTTTGTATTATACAGAGTGTTCCATAACTTGGTGGCTACCCATAGTTATAGTTTTTTAAATGGAGCACCCTATATATTATTGTATTTTTGTATTCCTCGTATAATTTTTAGTCAAAAAGTAATAAGATAGTATAGGCCTAAAGCGTAAAGTTTTTGACTTATTCCCATTTTTCTGAAAAATTCAATGTTTGTTTAAAATTATATTTCCCGAAAACGACGTAATAGATGGACACAATTTTTTGCAGTATTATTTACAATAACAGGTCCTAATAGAAGCATGTGTTATTTTTTACAGTTACTAACTGCATGTGCAGAAATGGATTAAAATTACATGACACGTTTTAGAATAAAAGTCAATTCTTTTAAATGGAACAGCCTGTATATCAGTTCATTTTTGAATTTTTTATTAAATTTCATGTCAGAAACATGTAAGACGTTAATACTTTAAGTGTGAGTATTACTGAGCTACTGTCGTTTTTTGATATATTTATTCGTAAATATAAAATTTCGAATTGATACCTATAGCGGATTCACCGCTATCGTGGTCACACACACAGACATTGTTTAAAAACCACTTTTTTGGTATCAGAGGACTTCAAAACCTGCACATCTGCAAAAATCTCGAGGTCGAAAATTTTCGTCATCACAATACTTCCTTATGTAAAAACTGTAGTTTTGTACGAGTACAATTAGCGCTTTGTCATCCATCATGATAGCAGTTTCTTTTTGACACTACACAAACTTAAATATCCAAATAGTACTAGTACTGTTCAAAAAAAGAGACCGTCTCAAGAAACAGGGGGTGGTAAGTCGGTTGGGCATTTAAATTTAGTGAATGCGGCGCCATCAAACGGCTTGCTGTGCGTAACTTTTACCCAAATATGCCAACAGATGGCTTCTTTGTTAGTTGTTTACCAGAAAAGTTGTTTATGTTTGCATCGATTGCGTCATCTAATTGTTAACATTTATTTTTGTTCGAATGTGCTTGTGTATATTGTTAGTTTTCACTTTTATTTAGTTTTTACCATCTCTATTTGTTATAAGGACAAAGAAAGTAAGACTCATTGTGTAAGATACTTACTATAATCCTGATATTGAAATCTGTTTTAGTTGCTGGCCTTTTGATCTCCTACGTTAATTTTATATGTGGTTTTTTATTAGAAGTACGGATAAACATCTCTAATACATATCTCTTTTATAAGTAAGTACCATCGGCTGCATAGAAAAGTAGTACAGGAAAAAAAATTACCTGAATATTTGAAATTTTTAGTTATGTAAGAATTTTGTCAAGTAACATGGAAACTGGGCAGCTTGGGGCCCTGGGTTCTAAATAAAACTTTAAAGCAAACTAAACACTTATTTATTAATAGACGGAGCAAAAGGAAATCAAATGAAATGTAAATAAATTATCATCATGCAGGCTAGTTCGAATTATAGCTTTTTGAATATAGTTCTTTTGTGGCATATTATCCTGACAATATATGACAGATATAAATGATATTAAATATAATTTTGACATACTACAGCCAAAATCAACTTAAAACCAACTGTATCAGTTTTGTATGCAGCCGATGGTACACATATAATTATTATTTTTCAGTTTGCTGAAAGTTACTCGTTTTGATTTATTGTTGCAATATGAAACGTAAAGTAGATTATTGCCCTTTTTCTGTTAGAGAACCTCTAGAGCTACATAGGGGATAAATTGATTTAAAATTCCTGTATCTGATTCATTGTAATACAATTAATGCTCCCGATATATTGTCTTTTGAACAAAAAATAATTATATTTTAAACATATTGCAGTAGCACTGGTAGCATAATTATATGCAGTGGTTTTGTATTAATTGAATAATGACGATAATTATGCTATAACCCTGCACTAATAATACAAAAACCATATATATTTATTTTTGCAATTAGTACCGTAATCATACCATTTATTTCACTAGTGCTGTAATAGGGTCTATTACAGCACTAGTTGCGTAATAGAAATGGAACATTTAAACAGATTTATTTTAAGTTGGTCACATTGCAACAGAAATGGAGATGTCAATATGACATTTTGTAAGCAAGTTTGAGGTTTTTATATTGAAATTCATTGTAAGATTTGATATTTTTTAATCTTTGAAATAGTACAACTATTATAAACATTTATATTAACGTTTGAATTATCTTTCGAAGTGATAGTGATACCGTGTGCAGTAGAAACATTCTGTTGAAAATTATCAAAAATGTGTCAATTTTAAATTAATTTGTCAATTTAAATCTTGTACCAAACCAAGGTGACAACCGCCACAAAATTTCCCTTGATTATCAAATTTTTCTCGTTTTGCTTTTACAAAAAGAGAAATTTTAAAACTAATTGCAAAAAATAGCATAAAAGACACGTTTCATTTGACATTAAAGCACTCATTCAGTTAAGAAACTCGTGGCTACGCCACTCGTTTCTTAAACTCTGAATTCGTACTTTGAAACGTCAAAATGGAACTTGTCCTTTAATATACCGCGCGATCATTTAAATTCTAAATTAGAGCAGGCTGTGAAATTTAAATTAAGTTGGTATATAAGTACTAATTTACAATTTGAATTGTCAAAGTGACGTTTCAAAATGTTAATTAATCAATAATTGACATTCTGGACAACCTAATAAAAAATCCCGCCTCCTATAATTTAAGATTTAAATGATCGCGTGGTACTATTATGAATGCAGAGATTATAATCATTTAAATTATAACTACTCGAACAAATATTTTAATCTTAATCTCTGTTGACATTCATATTATTCTTGTAGGTTCTAGCTGTGATCCTTCCTCTATTCGTCAACAACATTTCTTATTTCAAATTAAATAGGATAAGGTAAATAATAAAAAAAAATTAAATCTCATAAAACATTTGTATTAATCTCAATATTCAATAACAACAACAGCAAAAAAATTCTCTTGCAACATGTGGCTGTAAAAGAAAAATGTCCTTTTATTATTCCAACCACAAACAAAAAAAGATACATATATACGAAAATCACATTGCTTTTAATCTATTACATGAGTTTAAGTAAAAAAATAATTTTTGCTATATCTTCAAAAAAATCTCGCAAAGTAGAAAAGCATCTTGATAAGACTCCTACCAACTGCCATATGCAAATATTCGCACGTTGTACATACCACAAATTGGCTATTTGTCCATCCAAAATGCCTATACCTTTACGCATTCAAAATGCTTGAAATCTTTATTAAATTTAACCTAATAAATTGTTAATAATGCACAGTAAACATTGCTAGCAAACATTTTCACGTAGTACCTTTAATGCCCTTTTACATCATTAACAATTCTCCCATGATTTACAAAATTAATCTATTTTAGCAAAGAAAATAATATTTTATTCAAAATATTGACGATGTTAAACGCTTTACCAAAAATGAACATTCGCACGTAGCATTTTTAGCACACGCCGTACACCATCAATTATCTATCATGAATTTATTTCAAGAAAAACTTACTTATAATATTGATATACATTATCAAATTCCTGTTGGTTTATATCTACCATTTTGATAATAAAAAAAATATGAAATTAAACAATGTAACAATGAATTAATTATAATGTGAAAAACTAAACTACTTATTGAAATCAAAATAACTTAATACATTCAACTAAAATGATTTTATACAGTGTATTAGTACACCTGCAATCATTTGCGTATGAAACAAAATTTATACATTCGATCAATTCAAAAGATCGGCAGCTTCTTCTCTTCTATCGTCGTTCGCGCCTTTTTATCACCTCGGTCCTCGAAAAAACACGACTATCCGTCTACAACGCCACAACTCACACACTAATGTTTATGTTGGTGTTGCCCTGTTCATATTTGTTTTCTTCAAGTTTTCCCCCAGGTTCCCCCACACAAATTGTTTATTATTAATGTCCGCGCACATTCGCGATTCTTTGTCTTGAGTAGATATATTCTTCTTCTATTAACGCCATCCCTCATTGTATTTGTAATGAATTTGTTGCCTCTTTCATCATTGTTTAAACACTTCCTTTTCCCATTATTTAACACTATCCATATTTTCTTTTTGTAGATATCTTCGTTGGAAATAATCGGAAATACATTGAATACAGATGATATTCTTCCTTTTATGATCACATTATCAGGAACATGGACCTTGACAGCTTTATCCCTGTCTTCCAGCCACCTTCTCTCATCTTCGTGTAGGTTAATTTGCACGTAGCTGTCAACAACGTTAACATTATTTTTTCTTTTTAGATTTACTCAGATTAAACCAGATTTATCCTATTATTTCTGAAGCTTTTCCGGATTAAATCAGATTTATCCTGCTATTTCTGAAGCCTTTACTTTATTTAAATCGTGTCGAATAAAGAACACTTTCTTTGTATATCCTTTTAAAAATACTATTAAATATAAGTATCAGGTATTTATTGTATTGTTAAATGTGACCATAAAATGTCTAACAGATAACAATCTTTTTACAAATTTATTTACTGCATCTATTCACTTTGAAAGATGTTTTCATGTCGTACATGTCTAATTTCACCTTTGTTCGTTGATTCTGTTTTTGTATATTATGAACACATCTGTGCTCCTCGTTTCTATTAATATAGAATACATGAATTTATTTTTGTGTTTATTTCCATACCTTTTATTATATAAATTTATTTCAATCTCAAATTATTATATACCTTTCATCATAATGTTGCGCCTTAGAGGTTATGCAACTCATATTTCGTTTTTAGCAATTATGTTTACAATTTATTTTCTTATTCTAATACTTAATTGTCTAACTATTTTAAAATGCTTAAACAATAAGGATCACGGCAATATATCAACTATACTTTCTGCAAAATGCAAAATGAAATATTTTTATAGTCGACCATTTTTGCTAAAATTGAATTTTGATTGTGTATTTTATGTAATAAAATTGTCTTGTAATGTAATGTACATTTCTCAGAAAGAAAATGTTATACACACATTTATAATAAGTTTTTATGGGTCTTGACTAAGCATTCAAAATAAAAGATAAAATGAGAATATAATATATACCTGTTACCATACATTTTTATATTATATTATTTATTTTGTACACATGTATTCTATATTATTATTGTAAGTTGTATATTGTTATTGAATAAATTTGTTTTATTAAAATTGTCTTGTAAATAAAATATAGGTTTACCCTTACTTCTTTGACGAATATTCTTGAATTTTACTTTACTATTAATTTTACTCCTAAGAATTATAATTGTATTTTCTGTCGTGCAATATAGGACTAAAACTAATAACTAGAGATCTATTACCCATGTAACATTTTTCGAATTTCGCAATCTTAAAACACCCGCGAAATTCGAAAAATGTTGCATGGGTACTAAACACATCTTTAATATTTTAGAAATATAAATTTAAAAAACCCGCGTGTTGAGAAATGCCGAATATAGAAAAGTTACGCACCATTTACGCACAGCCAGAATATAGATGGCTCTAATTTTTGGACACAATTTCAGTTTATTAAGTTGCCTTTTTAAAATAAGTGTTCTGTGCTCAAGAAGAGTACGAACTGAGCCTACCAGCAGTGGTGCCAGGAGTAGAGAGTTGGAAATCCCTAGAAGCCCTTCTAAAAATTCCCTAGATTTTCCTAGACATTTTCTTTGGGACAATTTCCTCGATTTCTTTATTTTTTCCACTACTTTTGTCATTAATAATAATACAAAATACTTATAACTTCATTAACGTCTAATAACAAATTTAATTACAAATAAAAATACAAAAAAAATAGGTGTTTAATAAAAAGAAACTACTTATATAAATTTTTATGCGACATAAGGTCTAAATGTTCTTTATGTACATTAAAGGATTGACAACAATTATCTTTATTGCTAGAAAATCTAATCACAGAAACTGCATTTAGAGCCTCGCCACATAATGTATTTCTCTTTTTGGTTTTAACGTCTATGACTACTGAGAATACTCTTTCAGTTTCTGCGTTGCTGTGCGGCAAACTCATGCAGAATTTGGCCAATTTTACAACATTAATGAATTCATATTTCATCTTGGAAATTTTCGCAGGTGTCTAAAATATGCCAAAATTCCTCAACTGAATATTCCAAAAAGGTTGTTTTCTGATCATCGTACTCGCTAAAATAAACAACAATTTTCTTCCATTCAAAATCGATCTTATTCCCATCGACGCCATCAACAGATGCAAACTTACTCCACACTATATTAAGCGACTTAAAATTATCAGGTTTATATGTACTCAGCGCTACGGCCGGTTTTAAAAAAAATAGGCAATCAAAAAAAGGATCTATCAGTGGTAAACGCGACTGTAAATCGGATGATGCTGTTATCAAAAATTCTAAACAAGATTTTCGAATGGAAATTTGGATATCTTCAGGCAAATTTGTAAGTACAGAATTACATTCGTGTCCCAAATCTACCGATTTTAAGTCAATAAAATTTGTAGAATCTTTACAGTTAATATTCAATTCATTAGTATGTTCCGGTTTAATAAAATGTGCAATTATGTTTCTAAATATTTTTCTTGACTCAGATGACAAATTGTGAATTAACAACTTCTTTGCTTGAAATAAGGTATTAAATGTGTTGAAATAATTTAAAATATATTTTAAAAATAGTAATATGGCTTTTGTACAAGTGTTGTCTAACTGCTCAAAAATGAATTGTGCTATTTTGCTCTTGTCTTCTACAGTAGTCAGTCTAAAATAATGTATTAAAACTTCCCAGTTGTCAAGAACCCTTTTTATAGCATGTTGCATGCTGAGCCATCTTGCGGCAGATAATTTCAACATTTTTTTCTGAGCAGCATTAAAAAAATCTTCCATTTCTGCAAGCTCGGCCGTTCTTTTCGCAGACATTGAGAAGTAACTAGCTACGCTGCGAACAAATTCTTCCGGAGTATGTGGCAGTTTGGAACATGCATTATTTGCTATTTTCGCTGAAGAGTGACAAACACAAGGGACAGCAATTAATGCTTCAGTTTCCGATTTTGAGAGCGTCATGAAAGAATTAGTTTTCCCTAACATTACGCTAGCATTATCAGATGCAAAACCTATAATATTTTTTATAGGAATATTTTTGACCTCTAAACAGTTATTAAAAGAAATAAATAAATTTTCAGCATTACAGTTTCTTGCATCAACAGTAATTAATTCTAATAGCTTGTCAGATATTTTACCATTAACATCTACATATTTAACAACAACACACAACAATTTATTTAGTCATATGTCGGTACTCTCATCAATTAAAACACTAAAATGTTTCTGTTTCAGCACATCGAAAGTTCACGAATTTTTTTTCGGCAATAACATTTTTTATAATATTTACCGTTTTTGTTCGCCCTAATTGAATATCTGTTAAAATGTTAGAATCGGGAAAGGACTCTTTTAAAAGTGGGACTAAATGTTCAACGACTTGAAAAGCTACATTGTGATGTGCAAAAAAATTTGCAAGTTTTATTTCAGCTTCTGTCACTTTCTGAATGTGCAAAGTATTTTCTTTAAAGAATGTGCTAATAGTTTGCAAACCATGAATTTTTCTAATGTTGTCCTTATGTTTGGCCGTAGCTGCATGTTTTTCTAGTTCAGATTTCCCACACTTCAGCTGAACTTTACAAGCATTGCACTTGCAAGGAAGCTTGTTTGCGGGGTCTTCCTTTAACCAGCCTTTGAACTGGGGATCACTAAGCCATTCCACTTTGAATTTTTGGAGATACTGCTTTGCTTTACCCTGAAACTTCCTTTTCTTAACAGGTATCTCAGCTTGTGAAGTAGACGGTTGAATCCTATAAAAATAATTTTAATATAGATAACAAAAATAATTAAATCTATAAACTTACCGTAAATCTTCATCAGATGACTCTGATCTCATGCTAATTTTATATATATAAATAATTAATAAAATTTTCACCTATACAATTTACTAAATACCCAGAAATTGTCGTTGTTCGAGTGAGAACTTTAGCGTTAAGACTAATTTTTAAAAAATATATTGTGTAAAATTTCGAGGAGGGGGATATTGAAATTGCGTGGCCGGCTATAAATCACGGCAATCAAGTCAATAGTCTTTCGCTTCGACGAAAAAAACACGAGGAGGAGGGCCGAGATGCCTTATTGTGCAAATATTCCCGTGAATACCCTACGCTCGTATTTCAATTTGAAAAAATTACCCGCTTCTTACGTACTTATTAGTTAGTTACCTACCTTGAGTTTTATTCTACATACAAATCTAACACTATTGACTATGATACACTAGATGGCACTGAGAAAAACAGAAATCGAAAAATTTAGACAGAATAAAACTTGATTTTTTTTCTTCAACGTTTGTCCAAAATTCCCTAGATTTTGAGTAAAATTCCCTTTTTCCCTATTTGATCAAGAAATCCCTAGATCTAGGGAAAAATTCCCTAACTTGGCACCACTGCCTACCAGCTTCTCATCGGTCAGCGGTAATGTCCGATAACAAACGAAAACGCAAAAACTTGATCTTACGCGTCTCTACGTAACGCACACTAGACCGAACTACTTCGTCTGCTTGCTCTGGAAATTTCTCTGGCGACCACGCTTCGCTTCCTTCGTTTCGGCACGCGACGCTCCAGTGTGGGAGCACCTTAACACGATGATAAGACGATACAACAAAGAGTATAGCAGTTCTCATCCATAAGTTAAATTTATAACACTAATAAAACTTAAAAATTTATTTATTTATACAAAAGCCACACATAAAATAGTTTATAACAATTAATATTTAATACTATGAACGATAATTACTATTGTGTCCTATGGATTCTTACTTTCCCTTTTTATATCAAAATATACCTAAGCTAAGCGATCTATTTTAATTTCTAAGAAAAGCATGCGGTCATCGTGTTAGGATAAGCTCATGATGATCTCATTGACCAGGTGCAGTACGTGACTCCTGCCGCCCTAGATAAAAAATTACAGTAGCTAAAGATGTGCAGGTAATTTTTGTTGTTGATCACCCTGTATACTGGGTTTCTTCTTATCTCTGACCTGCCGGAATACGTTAATTAATGTTTTTCTGAAAGTAAAGACTAATATGATTGTAACTAAAAATAAAATGCAATACATAATATAATTAATAGTTTGATCTTGTTTTTGTGTGAATGTGATGGAATCTAGTAGTTTGCTTTGATATTCAATTTCTTTTGACAAGTTATATACGTTGGGTTTTGAAATATTTAACGTGACTATTTGGTCGTGCTGAATATTGTATTCTATATATTTTACTTCTGAGTTTATCATTGTTTTATAGTTTCGAATTATTTGATTCTTTATAGAGAATACGCAATTTTCAATGTTTTTAATTAAATATGTGCCTTTTACAATTTGAGTGTCTTTTTCTTGATCGCAGGTTTTAATTAACTTATTTTCCTTAGGACTGAGTAGCAATTTTACATTTGTTTCTAAATTTCTAATTTCTACATTGTTTGTTGTGAATGACTGGTAAATACAATTTTTGTAATTATCATCATATTGCAAAATATGGACATCGCAAGGAGATTTGTCTGAAATTAAATTTTCTATTTCATGGTCGCATAAATAATTGTTCTTAAATAATTGTTTACAAACTTTATCTGATACTATAAATTTATTTTCCTTTAAACCTATGTATTTAATTTTAGGGGTAATTTGTTTGTATGTACTATTTCCTAAGAATATTGGTAAAGCATTTAAATTATAGTATTGATATGATTCTTTACTAACTACAGGTATTGATAATATAAACGTAAAATAAGTCTTAGTTTGATATACTTTTACTTTAATTAATGATTCTATCTGATAAATATTTTCTACTAGTGTGCTAAATGGAAACTTACTATGTTTATTTAAATGAATAGACATTATGTTGTTTAATAGTATTTGAGGACTAATTACCATGGGATGCAATATTTCATTCTTCGCAAATGTGAGCGCCGTGATGGTTTCTTCTACTTCTTGCTTCATAATTTCTAGGAAAAGAATTTGGTATTGGAGTACTCCTTCTTCATTATGGGTGACTCGGTTGGTCTCCATTAGGTTGGTTAAATGTTTCTGGTTTGCTAATAATGTTCGGGCGTTTTCCTCGAACTGAGTGGTGGCATTTGCGAGTAGTCGTAACTGTTCCTTGAAGGCGATTTTCATGGTCTTCTGATTTTGTTGGAGTTCTTGAATTTGTTGTTCATACCTTCGGCCATCTTCGTCATCGAGATTTCCAGTGATAGCTTTTATAACTCCGCCCACTATATTAAAGGCTCCTCTTTTTTGTCGTGATGTTATTTGGATTGAGTTTAGGAGTTTTTTGACTTTTTCTTCTTCGATATCCCGTAGGTATTTTAGTCTTCTTATTTCACTCGAGGTGTTACTAGCTGGAATACTTTGCTTCTGCTGTAGATAGATGTTCCAAAACTTATTTAGTTGAGAGTAGTCCTTACGAATGACGAGTTCATATTGATCTTCGATGTTGAATGCAATCCCTAATTTTAATGGTAATAACCCAACTTGGTTTTCTACCTTTTCGATATCGGCTAATCCTCTTCCGCTGAGGATTCTGGAACAAAACCCAATTTGAGTGAATTTACATGATATTTTAGTATTTTGTTTTTGGCGTTTTTAACTTCTACGACGCCGTTTTCTAGTATTCTAGTTACTGTATATGGACCCCAATATCTTTCGCTTGTCTTCTGAGTGTAGTACTTTGAAGGTTTGACATATACTTTTTGACCAATTTTTAACTCTTGTACCTTACGTTTTTCGTTCTTCTTGTTGATAGATTTTTCTTTATTTTCTTGCATTTTGCGTGCTATACTTTCATACAGATTCCGGGTCCGTTCTTTATGATCTTGGATATATTCTTGAAAGTAGACATCATCGTAGTATAAGTCCATAGGTTCTTTGGTGTTGGTGTGTCCGTATAACAATTCGAATGGGGTTACTCCAGTTGCTGAGTGATTTGTAGAATTGTATGCTAACACCGATAATCGCATCAATTGTTTAATGTCTTGTGATGTTCTTTGGTTTTTTAATATGCGGATGTGTTCTAATAGGGTAGAGTGAAGGCGTTCTATTAAGGAATTTGAGTTTGGATTTTGAGGTGTAGTGTGATGGATTTTTATTTTGTAAAGTTTAAGGAGTTCTTTAAGGGTTATATTATTGAATTCCAAGCCTCTATCCATAACCATCTCTTGCGGTGATCCATGGATACTAAAACTTTCGATCAGTTTGTCGACAATTTCCATTGCTGTCTTGCCTTGAACTGGATACACTTGAGCGTATTTAGTGAAGGCGTCGATTATCGTGAGAAAAGCTTGACTGTTTATACTAAGAGTGTCTATGTGTACTTTGTCAAAAGGTTTATCTACTTTTTCGGTTACTTGGAACGGTATCTTAGGTGGATTTCTGTCATATTTGTTTCTTTGACAAATTTCGCAATTTTTGATATAGTTAGTGATATCTGTCTTCATTTGTGACCAATAGTAATTCTTACTTATTTGTTTATGGGTTTCGTTTATTCCACGATGGTCCGTTTTACCTTCATGGTGTTGTTGAAGTGTTCTATGTATTGTTTGCACATTTCTTGATATATTTCGTCGGTGGTGGGTCTTGTGGTGGAGAGGCTGCTTCTGGAAAATTTTGCTCATCTTGCACTTCCCATCCAAATGGTTCAGTGGGTTCGTCCCATTCTGGTTGAAATTCGTATTGTTCCTGCTCTTCTTCTTCCCATTGTTCTTGCTGATGTAATTCTTCAGCTACCCATTTGTTTTGTGGTACAGATGGACCAAAAGGTGTCATTTTAGTTCTGAATCTACTCATACTGTGATCTATATCCATTGGCTGTTGTCTGGGTTGTCTTCTCTCTATTTGTTGTCCAGGTGTTTTAGCAAATTTAAAGGAGTTTGGTTTCTGTGGTGGCTGTTGTGGAAATGATTGTTGTCGATTTTGAGGAGGTTGGAATCGAGGTATTTGTTGAAATGGTTGTTGTCGCATTTGTGGTTGTTGGAATCGATGTATTTGTTGAAATGGTTGTTGTTGCATTTGCGGTTGTTGGAATCGAGATATTTGTTGAAATGGTTGTTGTTGGAATTGTGAGGGAAACTGATTTTGTATAGGAAATGATGGTTGTTGTCGTTGCGGTATATTTGGAAATGTATTTGTTATTCTTGTTGCACTGTTCATATTTCCTGGGGTAATGAGTGGTATGGATTTGTACTGATGTTGTGGTGCTGCAGAAGTTCCGCATCTATATTGCCAATTTTGATACTCTAAAACTGCTGACATTGCCGTTTCTAAACATTGAGGGTTTTTCAGGTATATCATTTCACCTAATCTTCCAAATCGCATAAGACCTCTTTTATATGTCTGTAAAGCTGTGTCTTTATATAATGTCGTTTTTAATGGGGCAATGTTTGCGTCTGCTTCTATTTTCATTTTAGTTAATAACAAATTTAACAAATCTTTTATTCGCTGTCCAAAAGTATACGGGTTTTCATTTCTTTTGGGCTGTTCTGACATTAAATCGTTTAACAAGCAATCTTCCGATCTTTGGTCTAAATAAGTTTTTTGTAAAAGATTTTTAATATCATGCCAAGTGTCTAAACTACGAGAGCCAATTAATGCTTGTGCTTCGCCTCCTAATCTGGATTTTATTATGCGTACTAAGTATGGATTTATAGGATTAGTCTTAGTGACAACGTCCCCATATGTGCGCATTAAATCTTCACATGCATCTATATACAATGGTAAAACATTCGAATCGCCGGAAAAAATAGGGATTGTTGATATTTCAGCTTGGCTGATGGAGCTTCTGGTATATGGATGATCGTTAGGCATTGTTACGATTGTATTTACTGTTAGTTGTTCAATTCCGGTTATCAAATCACCAAAATACATAAAGATTACTTACAGTGTAATAATAAGGTTGATGATCATTTATTCTTGTTTCCTTAATTATGGCTTTGATTCGGTCCCCTCGAGATTTTGATCGATTGGTCCTTTCTTGGCCTTATTGTGTCGAGATTCGGATCGGCACAATCACTACTTAATTATGGTAAAGACACTTTGTTTTTCACCACGTTGCTTCAAAATTTGGATCGTAGCAACCGTGTGGACTTTTGGTAAAATTTGTAGGTTTCAGACTTAAAGATTTAAAAATCACTCACGTTTCGGCGTTTGTAATCTTCTTCGTGATAGTCTTCAATCCTACTGACTGCGCCAGTTAAATTTATAACACTAATAAAACTTAAAAATTTATTTATTTATACAAAAGCCACACATAAAATAGTTTATAACAATTAATATTTAATACTATGAACGATAATTACTACTGTGTCCTATGGATTCTTACTTTCCCTTTTTATATCAAAATATACCTAAGCTAAGCGATCTATCTTAATTTCTAAGAAAAGCATGCGGTCATCGTGTTAGGATAAGCTCATGATGATCTCATTGACCAGGTGCAGTACGTGACTCATATATATATTACTGCATACGTAAAGATTGATAATACAAAATGATTCTTTATAATTATTAAATCTACAAGTTCCCTTTAATTCCCTCATAGTTTAAGATTTTTTATTTTAGTAAAGGACCCGTTGTTGTGGGGGAGAGAACGTGAAAAAGTGTATCTAGGAGTCTTTGAATTGGTAAAAAAAAGATTGTGTGTTCCTGCCACGTCTGTCTCTTGCGAAAGAATCTTTTCTAAAGCGGGTCAAGTGCTATGCGAAAAAAGAAGTAGACTCACAAGCAAAAAATTTAAAGAAATTATGTTTCTTATCATAATTCTTAAGTTCAATCATTGACGTTGTTTTTATTATTTATGTTGCACTAATATAAAATGTGTGTTTTGTTGAAATAATACATTATTATCACTATCGAAATAATAATGTTTTCAGAAATGCACAGAACATTTATGTTATTCTGCAAATACAAATTTTATATTTATTTTATTTTATACACATATATATTTGTCATATAAATAAAAATTATTATTTATATTTTCAATTTTAGTAATATTTTCCATACAGGTCTATAAAGAATGAATTTAAAACCTCGCGCACTACATTTGTCTGACAGAAAAGTAGTTCACCGAGAACTAGTTCGTTTGGAAATTGCGAATAAGTTCATTTAGTTCTACGAGAAGAATCGGTTTTTTGAATCGGTCGTTTGCGTCCTGTTAGTATACTTGCAACTCTAAGTAAAGTACTTGAATAAATTATACATTCCCAGGTTAGTGAATTTCATTTTGTCATTGTATTAGTCTGAATTTCGCTCAAGGTATCACATGATATTATTGATGTTGGTGATAGGGGTATGTGTAAGTTGATGGTTTGATTGACTTTCACTAGAACCTTTTATACAATTGATCATCGGATTCTATTATCTATGATGCGTCACATTGCTTTTGTTGGGGGTGGGGTTGCTTTGCTGAAGTTTGATCTACAAGGTAGATATCCATTGATGGGCGTGAGTCTGAGTGTCTTGCGATATACAAGGTTCAATTTTAAGTCCATTATTATTTGCATTTTTACATCGTTTCTTCCAAAGTTGGTCAAAAAGTCTGTAATTGCTGACGACAGTCAGATTTATACTTCATTCCATCATGGTGAGTGGGCAAGTGTTGTTTGAGGAGTTCAGTCTGGTATTGACAAGATCAATCGTTTCTTGGAGAAGCATTGTCTCTACCGAATCACTCTAAGACATTATCAATTTAATTCGGAAATCCTGACTAGTAGAAATGAATTAAAGCCTAATGACTAAAGGGCGGAATATATGCACGTCAATTCAGTTAAAATATGCGCATATATATGCATCGTTTTTCTCTGAAATATGCAACAATATGCATTTATTTGTCAAAATATGCAATTATATGCCTTGAATATAACATGGAAAAATGGAAATAAAGAAACGCCGACTCTTACAAAAATTATTTATTTTAAGTAAAATTAAAAGAAAAACATAATAGGTACAATTTTCAACCTGAAATAGTATAAAATGCATTTATAACGATATATTTTTCAAAATTTTCCAATAAAAATGTTTGCCTTCTGTCTGTAAAAATATGTTTGTACAAAGAAAAAGTTCTTTCAACATCTACCGATGTGATCTGGCAATATTTTAATTTGGGTAGTAAGTTATAAGGCCAAGGTATTACTTCGTTGGATGGTTTACTATCAAAAATATTTTTGACTTCCATTAAATACTTAAAGACTTCATTCTTTCCCACAATAACTTCGAGTTTCCTTCTTACTTGATTTCCTACATCACCGGGAACTTTTTTACATTTGTCGGAAAAAGTTTCAACAATATTAATTGATTCTCTTAAACTTATATTCCTACTTTCTAACGAAGTTATTATATCTGGTACAAAACTAAAATTAACCTTAATAAAAACAAGTTCCTTAGCTAAATTTACATTTTTGAATAATGCTTGACTTTGCACTACACACTGCGAATTGTCTTCTAAATCTAAAACTATGTCTTTAATGGCTTCAAAATGGTCTGCGTAGAATATCGCGGCCTTAATCCATGTTCACCATCGAGTAATTACGGGCTCTGGAGGTAAACAAACTCCTGACAATTTCTCTCTATAGATCTGCACTCTTAGAGGTGCTTTCAAAAACACTTTCTTTACATATGAAATTAATTTGTTCACCAAGGGATATGCTGTTCTAATAATTTCTGCAACTCTGTTTATCCCGTGTAAAAGACAAGTGACATGTACCATATTGGGATAAAATATTTTTAAGTTTTGGCCTACTTTAACCATATACGGCGCTGCGTCAGACAAAAACACTAAAAACTTCTCTACTGGAACTGGATTTGGTAAAAAAAAATTTGATAGAGACTGCTGAATAAATCGAGTTACGGTCTCATTATTTGTTTTGTCTAACTGTTTAGAAGATATTAAATATGGTTTCCCTGGCTCATTTTCTTGAAGCCCTCCAATCATAAGATGTGCGATATATCGACCACATGAGTCTGTGCTTTCATCAACAATAATATAAAAATGTTCATCGCCCAGTGTAACTTTAATTTCTCCCATTACGGTTTCGTATACTGTTTGCACATTCTTCTTTCTAAGTGTGGATTCGTCAGGGATGTTTTGATTACAATATGTTTGCAAAAAATCTCTGAATTGTGTATTTTGCAGTTTCTTCAAAGGTATATTTGCTGCGACTAAAGCTTTGCATAAGTCTTGATGAAACACCTCCTTTTCACTCTTTGGTTTGACATTTTGAAATGCGGTTTGCACACACTGCTGAACAGGCACTGATTTATTTTTCTGCAACTTAGCTTTATGCATAGCTGTTTTCAAGTGTTGATCAATTTGGAATTTCTTTTCACAAACAATGATTTTGGCACAAACTTTGCAAAACACTTTATCCCCACTAAACTCCAACTCAGGAAAATTTTTAATCCACGAAGCGGCTTTCGGCATTTTAGGCGTTTGAAATAAAATATTTTCGAAATCACTCTTTTCACACTGGAATCTATCGACAAACTAAACTATACAATATAAACATAAAAGAATAGACCTGCTCTCCATTAGGCAAGCTGATTACTTGGAAATTCCTAAACACCCAATAAATGCCGGCAATAAACCATATAATAATAAAAACTATACAATATAAATATAAAAGAATAGACCACATCTGCTCTCCATTAGGCAAGCTGATTACTTGGAAATTCCTAAACAGGGTCGCACTTAATCTTTTCATAAAACGAAAAACATAAAAATATGCACACAAATTTTATTTTTGCCGAAATATGCAATTTTTTGTGAAATTTGTTAAAATATGCAAAATATGCAAATATATGCACTTTGCTTTGTTGACAGAGTTAAGTACTTAGGCATGAAATACGATAATACTATCAGATTTAAAACTCATACTTCAAATTTAATTAAAACTGTATACAACAACTTACAATTATATCCACACAGAAACACATTCCATTCTTGCTTGGAAGCTTTACTATCTCAAAGTTAAGAAGAGAAGACCCTTCTAATCTTATTGCTTATTTCATAGAATCATTCTAAATCACTACTTTACCTTTACAATAGAATCACTTTCACGACCGACGTTCATAACATCAGTCTTCGAAATGTGCATCTTAAAATCCTTCCTCGTTATAAAATAGTATCCTACAAAAGGTGCTATATTTTATTTTTTACAAATTATATAATTCTTTTCCTTATGCCATATAGAATATGACCTTGTACTGACTTAAATGCATAGTATTCGGTATACTGTTGAGTAAACAGCTTGAAAATGGTACTTTTACTTTAATTTTCTTAGTTGTGTTTTTCTTATTTTATCATTCAGTACATATTTTACTTCTCATTTATTTAGTACCTTATTGCCTTTGCATATTAATTGTAAGTTGAAGATTTAATATCCTAATTATAAGCATTTTAGGTTAGGTTCAAAATCATCATATTATTCTTTTAATTTCTTATATGCTAAGGTAATGGTAGAGACTGTTTTTTGATATATACCCGGCATAATCGACATGCGATTTTAAGAAAGAGCGACCGATTTATACAAGAAGAAAACACTTTTCCATCAAGAAAATGCACGAGTGAACAGGTGTGTAGTCGCCGTGGCGAAATTTTATGAATTGGGCTACCCCCTTGGGCTACTCCCTTATCTGCCATATTATCCGAACCCTACCCCAAATTATTATTTCCTGTAAGAATATTGTACACGACGAAAAAATCATTACTCCAATAAACGCCTATTTTAAGAAGCACGATAAACTTCATTATTTGGATGGAATCAAAAAATTGGAGAAACATTGGACGAAGTATACTAAGCACAAAGGAGAAATAAAATATTTATTTGCCAAAAAAACTATTTTACATTTAAAAAGTCACGGAGATAATGATACCTCCTCGTATACATATGCAAATAGTTCAACCCTAAAGTCCGCGCGAACAAGATTAATAGAACGCCCAGAGCAGAATAGTGTGAACAGAAGCTCGTTGCGTTCAGCAGATTTATCAATTTATTGCTTATGAAAACCCTTGAACTGTTCGTAGTTTCTAGTTTATTGTTGTTGTATACTATATAATTAATAATGTTTGTAGAATTTGGTGCATTTTTATCATTTGTAAACTGAAGTACAGAAAAATAAGAAAATGCGACGAAATCAATAGATGCGAATATAGTTTTTACATAGCAACAATAATTTGTTATTGCGTGATATGGGCTATATGCATTCAAATATTTTTGCAAGAATGATTTCCGATACTTTGAGGAATTAAATAAAACTAGTCGCACCTGTTATTGAAAGAAAATACAAAATAGTGCAAAACAATGCCAGTTAAAGATTGTTGGCTTTCGCATTGAAGTTTTTAGCTGCTGGTAATTCGTTTGCTAACCTTCAGTATACTTGTGTAAAATATTGATATAAAGCAGACGTGTGAAACCTGCAACAATTTGACTTTGGTTTTAAAGAACATATTATTTATTATTTTCATAACTATAACATAGGATTATATTAAAGAGCATAAAAAATGGATTTTTAAGAAGTGTCAAATTGACATTGCTATGATATAACGTTCTGCATTATCTCTTGTAGAGTGTTAGACAGAAACAGTAAGTCATCACAATAACCCATATGGTCTTGAAATAATATAATGACCCAGAGCTCTAATTTTCTCTGAGCAATTCCCTAACATATTTCGGACATGTATCCGAAGTTTCATCGGTTTTACCATTTTCATGAAGTTTTGGTTTTAATCTTTTTTTGTGTTGATGAAGGGCAAGTCCTCTCTAATTTGGATCGGTATTTTGACTCGCGAGAGATGTTTCAACGTCTTCCAAAGTATAATTATTTATATTTACAACTGCGTTGCAAGTGCCATCTAGAACATTAACCTTTTCTCTAGCTGTGCCATCGAAGAACAAATAAGGAATAGGTTTATACAATAAATATATTATTATAATTTGTAAACACATTTTGTTTATTTTATATCAGACTTCTCTAACTGACGGTAGATGGCCTGAAATTTCTAAACATTTTTCAGAACAATGGCAATTCCACATTGGAGAGATGCTATGGACGGGAAACATATCATAATTACAAAGCATAGTGGAAGCAAATATTATAATTACATATCAGCTTTCATAATTTTTCTCTTTGCTCTAGTGGATTTATTTTTTTGATATATGATGTCAAGACAGGATTTCAGACCGTGGAGTTTATAAGCATGTACAAAAAATATGAATGATTTTACTCTAGGTGAGGTATTATTTAAACCAAACAAAAAATGCCATATGTTTTGGTAGCCATAAAACCATACTTGGGAATGTACGACAAAGGAACAATCTAAAGAAAATATAATTAGTTATTTAAGACAAATTATCCAGAATGTTTTTGGTATTATTTCTGCGGTTTTTCCCGTTTTGAGAACACCAATGCTATAGAAACAAGAAAAGCCAAAAGATGCGAAATATTTATTCCTTTCCTGGAAAATTTGATTAGGAGGATAACCACCGAAATATAATTTCTGGTAACACAGAAGTGATAACAAAAATGATTTGTCATAATTAGTACCCATCAAAATATACCGCGTAAACAGTATAAAACAGTATAAATATAATACTAAATACATATGAATTTGTCCTCAGTTATTTTACTAGTTTTGTATAATTTACCTTTAGCAGTACCAATAACTTTTTTCCTTTAGCTTTTCTCTTCTGCAATTCGTCAACTATTCATTTTCTTTTTAACCTATTGGGTATTTTCCATCACTAACGGTAGATATTTCTCATCTGATCACCATCTGACTGATTGGACGAACAAAAATTCCTATGTACCAACAAGCTACTATAAAGATTTTTCGTGTTTCGTTCGGCCATGTCGGCTCACTGACAGATCCACATTTGACGAAAATTTCTTTCCTTTACTATTCGTTTTGTTCCTTTAGATTAGACTGCTTTAGTGTGTTAGAAGTAAATAAACTCATATAAATAAATAATGCTAATGCAAATATGGGTAGTAGAAAACAATCTGAAATATAAAAAATAAGGTGTGGCCACCACACGACTTCCTTGTACGTATGAAAGTGTTACTTCCGGTCCGAATTTTGAAATTTCATTTATACAAAAAATATTCCATATCTAACTCTAAATACTTTTGTACTCTTGATAAATATATATAGAATGCATAACTTACGACATATTTGCAAAAAATCGCTATTCGATAAGAGTAAAAGTGGTACTTCCGGTCTGAATTTTGAAATTTTTTTTATATAAAAGATATTGAAAATGATGTTCTAAATACTTTTATACTCGTAACGTATTTGTCTTAAAAGCATGACTTGCGAGATATTCGCAAAAAACTGATTTTCGATAAGAGTAAAAAACCTACTTCCGGTAGGAATTTCGAAAAAGTTTTTAAATAAAATAGTTCTCAATTTTAATTCTAAGTATATATGAATTCTTTTTAAATTTGTTTAAACTTAGTAGCTGATGAAATAACGGCAAAATGCAATTTTTTCACTGAAGTGAACTACTAGTTCTGTACTGCCGATTTTACTGATAATCTAATCAGATCTCAAGAGGGAGATTATATTCGTAAATACAAAATTTGGAATTGAAACTTGTAGCGGTTTGACCGCTATCGTGGTCACACACACACAGAGAGACAGACAGACAGACACCCACACACACACAGAGAGAGAGAGATATTTTTTAAAAACCACTTTTTCGGTATCAGGGGACTTCAAAACGTGGATATCTGCAAAAATCTCGAGGTCGAAAATTTTCGTCATCACAATACTTCGTTATACTACGTATAAGAAAGTAAAAAAATGAGGTGTGGCCACCACACGACTTTCTTATACGTATGAAAGTGTTACTTCCGGTCCGAATTTTGAAATTTCATTTATACAAAAAATATTCCAAATCAAACTCTAAATACTTTTGTACTCTTCATAAATATATATAGAATGCATAATTTACGACATATTTGCAAAAAATCGCTATTCGATAAGAGTAAAAGTGGTACTTCCGGTCTGGATTTTGAATTTTTTTTTATACAAAAGATATTTAAAAGTACATTCTAAATACTTTTATACTCGTAATGTACCTGCCTAGAAAGCATGACTTGCGAGATATTCGCAAAAAACTGATTTTCGATAAGAGTAAAAGACCTACTTCCGGTAGGAATTTCGAAAAACTTTATTAATACAATTTTTCTCGAATTTAATTTTGAGTACATTTGAATCCTTTATAAATTTGTTTAAACTTAGTAATTGACGAAATATTTGCAAAATTCGATTTTTTCACTGAAGTAAACTACTACTTCCGGTCTGGCGATTTTGCTCAAAATCTAATAAGTTCTCAAGAGGGAGATTATATTCGTAAATACAAAAGTTGGAATTGATATCTACAGCGGTTTGACCGCTATTGTGGTCACACACGCACACAGAGAGAGACAGACACACACACACACAGAGAGAGAGAGAGACACAGACATTTTTTAAAAACCACTTTTTTGGTATCAGGGGACCTCAAAACGTGGACATCTGCAAAAATCTCGAGGTCGAAAATTTTCATCATCACAATACTTCCTTATACTACGTATAAGAAAGTAAAAAATAAAGTGGGATTGTTTCGATTGATAATGAATGATCCAACGTGAAATATTGCTAGTTTCTTTCATATATTTCAAAAGGATGCAAGAAATTGCCAAATTACAGATTAAATATTCGGAAAGTAACTACAAGCAGACATAAATACATACACATTTATCAGGGCGGACGTCTTAGTATTGAGTATTGCACGGACATATGCAACACGCCTGTAAAAATACAAATAAAACCTTTAAGTTCATGTGAGCGTAGCTATCGCCTATACATTGTGGTATAAAAATAGGTCATATACTTATATGAAGAACATACAGTATTCCATAGAAATGCTGTCATACGAAGAAATCGCCCCTCATAATGATATTGTTAAATGTGATAAATTTTCAGGTTTTTGGATATTATGGTATTACAAACGTGGAGATGGCAAAAATTTCGACGCCGATAATGTTCGTGATGATAATACGATGATCAGGTACTTACGAATATAATATAATTTTGTATGTCCCTATTAATTGTCCTTAACTAAAACCAATTTATGGTCGCTGTTAAAACTATTATTAAATATTTATGGAAAAAGAGTTTGGACATTTACACGAAATATCTCATCTAATGTAATGTATGTAAATTAAATTAATTTTGTCGCATAGTATTTATATTAAATCGTGAATATAATGAAGGAATATTTTATAAGATTAAAATATTACATTTACTGAGAAGATTCCGACTCCCCCACAAAATAAACTTAGTAACTTTAATGAATAGTTTGAAATCTATAATAGTTTCACTATAGAAAATAATAATAATATAATAATCAGAAAATTGCTGCGAATGTTAAGAATAAGATTGCAATGATATTTGTTCTAAATCACATATTAATAACTTGAATTTAAATTTAAATTAGACAATTTTTTTCCTATTCGATGTCGATCAATAAATATTTTTTCACTGAATGGAACTGTATCATTCGTACTTTAGGTTAAAAGCATATTTTCGATGTAAATGGAAATCCTCCCATAACAATTTTATCTATCATATATTCAATCGTAAAAAAGATATAGTGCCAGCTTATTTCGCATATACATCAAGCAAGATCACGCTAATCACGGCACTACTCGAAGACCTCAAGTTCAATTCTACCATGACAGATGTCTTAGTTCTCCTCAGAAAATAATTGATGCATTTCCTAATAAATTTATCTCTTTATATTAATAATAATAATTCTTCTCTTGATGATACTTTTTCTAATCACATTTCCTTTACACTCTTATCCACTACTACTACTACAATAACGTATAATGTATACAATAATACATATAATGTATGAAGCAAGTAATGCTTTTAAAAAGCTCTTGATTACAATCATCTACATTGCTCTTCAAACTTGGACTGTTCTGACAGTCTGGAAATCAGTTAGAATAATATATTCAATAAAATAAATCCTGCTCCAATACCCACAAATCTATATCGATTTTGTCAAATTTTGCTAAGGCTTTTGAAGACGTTATTTATTTTTGTCTTTATCACAATAGAAAACCTGATATGTCAGTAAATTAGCTCGGCTTTGTCAAGACTGAATTTACGATCACGCACTCTCGTGCAATTCATTAGCGAACACCTTCACGTTCGTGGCCAAGTGGACGTTATTTAGACGGATTTGATGTAATTGATCATAGAATTTTACTTAGTAAATTATCGGCATCTGGAGTGAGTTCTTCCTTCTTTCTGCTTCTAAAGTTTTACTTAAGTAATAGATGTTAAGTTTTTTTGTAATGGATACAAATCTCTTCAGTTTATGCAGTCCGTCAGTGCTCCCATTTACGTGTCCTATTTAGTTGGTCGTTTTTGTTAATGAAACATTAGCAATTCTCTATGAACATAATCAGTAATAATCTTCAGATGATATGCTTCAGTTAATATGTGTTGTTGCATCTAATATACAAGGAGGATTTACTTCTTCGAATTCAGTTGTTTAATTGGTAATTCCGTTCTAACTAATGGGAAAGATTGAATATTATATTTGATTTGCGTAGGTTTGCACCGTATATTGTCAACATTTGTATTTCTTTTTCCAGAAGCCTAGGTTTGTTTTAGACACAAGTATACCTTTTAGTACTATTTCGATTCATAAAACCTTGTTCTAAAGCTTTTTTGTCAATAAAGTAGAATAAGGTTTTCTAGTGTTGTCACTTCATTTTATTTATCTTCATATACTTTCTTCTAAACTGATAATCTACATCTTGAGCGCAATATGGACGGTGTGGATCGTTCGCTATTTGAAAGAGAGGAAAAGCAGTAATTAAAACTCGTAGGGAAAGTTTTGGAGCAAAATGTATGTGGAAGATCATTCATGGCTACACGTTGATTCTTCTCAGTTATTCTACAATATCAGCTTTGTTGTACTCCGTCCTTCGTACCTTTGCTTTAACTTTTCCAAGAAGATAGTTATTACATGGTTCTCTACTAAATGTATGACGCATTATTTCAATTGAATTAATCAATTATGATAATTTTTTCTCAGTATTTAAGTATTTACGAGGTCTGACAATTAAGTATCCGGAAAGGTTTTTTTGCGACCCACGTGGCAACACTGCGATCCGCCACATGGTCGAGCGTGGTAGAGGAGACCTTGAACTAAATGCCACCCAAGTTTCAACTCGTTTCACGTGGCAGTCTGCGTGTTATGCCGGAGGAGTGAACGTGTGTTTCGCAATTCTGATGTCTACGCCAGAATATTTTGAGCAAAGGGTAACGTTGAAATTTTTCGTTAAGTGGAAGAAATCGAGAATTCAAAGGCTAACAGCGTTGAAAGAAGTATATGGTGACAATTTAATGCCAAAATCGTCATTCTATGAGTGGTACAAGAAGTTTTAGGAGGGGCGAGAAGAGTGCAATGACGCTCCGCGCTCTGGTCGACCAACTGAAGTTTGCACCGCCACCTCTCTGCAGAAAGTCGAGCAAGTGTTGAAGAATGATTGTCGAATCTCGATTAGACTCATATCGGAAGTTACTGGTATCAATCGTGAGACAGTTCGGTTAATTTTACGTGACGAATTTGGCATGACGAAAGTGTGCGCCAAATTGGTTCCTAGATTGCTGACTTCCGACCAAAAGGAAACTCGACAACGCATTTGTCAGGACTGGCTCGACAACTGGGGAATGTTTGATCGTGTGATTACTGGTGATGAGAGTTGGATATTCCAATACGATCCAGACCCCAAACGTCAGAGTTGTGAATGGAAGAAACCTGTGGAGCCAAGAACCAAAAAGGCGCGCAAGTCCAAATCTCAGGTGAAGGCCATGATTATCACCTTTGTCGACTCCAAAGGCATCATTTTGAAACACTGGTTGCCTAACGGGCAAACTGTAACTGCTGCCTACTATGTTGAGGTCCTGAAGACATTGCGGCGCCAGATTGCACGAAAAAGACCTGAGTTGTGGGCCAACAAGAATTGGTTGCTGCATCACGACAATGCACCAGCACATTCAGCCATCTTTACTCGAGAATTTTAAGCATCCACAGGGACTCTTGTGTTGGAACACCCACCCTACAGCCTAGATTTAGCCCCATGTGATTTTTTCCTCTTCCCTAAAACGAAGGAGGTGCTCAAGTGGACTCATTTTGCTACTGAAATGGTCATGAAACAGGCATGTACAGGGGTCATGGACGCTCTTGATGAAGAAGCTTTCCAAAATTGTTTCCAGTCGTGGAAATCACAAATGAAAAATGTGTGCGGGCCGGAGGGGAGTATATTGCAGGATGTAATATCTAATTTGTGACCAATTTGAAATGAAATCTCTTAAAACCAATTTTCCTGATACTTAATTGTCAGACCTCGTAAATGTAGCCTTTTTGTGTTTTCTTTCTTTATAATATTGATATAGGTAACAATATCTGCATATAATTACATCTCAATAAATTAATTACAATTAATTACAAGGACTTACAAAATAGTAAATAGTAACATAAAGCATTAAAAACGTCAGAGTATTGGCAAGAATTAAAACATGTTCAACAATGCTCAATGAAGAAAGAACGATATTTATTAGAAACAGACTTTATAAAGCCGAAGTATTTCTAGCATCATTACCCGTATTTTACCTTTTAATTGTGTATTTTTACCTAACTGTATGATGTGTGTATGCATTTAATCTCATACAAAAATCATTTAACTAAAGGAAAATTATGATTGAATAAAATGCTGAAAACAATTTTAAGACTTATAAAAACAAAAATGTTCTTTGCTAATTAACTTTTAATTAATATATAGTGACAAAACTAGTTAAAATTAAGGGTTGGAGACTAGAATGCAAAAATGTCTGCCGTTTAGGGATGTTATTTATATATTTCCTCTTCTTCTTACTGCAGCGAATGCGGAATAATAAGTTTCAGATTAAAAACCTTTTATTTTGGTATAAATTTGTCAACGAGAACTGTGCAAATATAAAAAAATGTATAAACAACACCTTCTACTGTAATTGTTACCAGTATCCTAATAAAACTTGGTAAGTTTCTATACAGATATGAACATATACAGATATGAAAATTTTAAAACTGTAATTTGAAACGCCCATATGTATAAGAAAGTCGTGTTTTGTTTTGTTTTGTTTCGTTTATTCATTCAATTACATATATTATAAAATACATTGAAAACGTCAAGTACATGAAAACATATACACACATATACAACAGTTTAAAAGTTTAAAATTTACTCAAAAAGAAGTCGGTGATATTGTAGTATTCCTTGTCTATTATTAGTCTCTTTAGTTTTCGCTTGAAGTTCTCGCTGGGCATCTTCTTCAAATTTGCCGGCAGGCGATTATATATTTTTATTGGTTGTGAGATGACGCTTTTATTGATTAATGTCTTTTTTGTTTGAGGAAGCAGCAAATAAGAATTGTTTATTCCTCTTGTATTATAAAAGTGCAAATGTTCCTGTTCTTGAAAAAAGGCATAATTTTCCCTCACAAACACCGCGCACTCGTATATATATACACCCCAAACAGAGTGAGTACCCCATTGCCCCTGAAGACTCCTCGACATGATTCATTATGTTTCAGGCCGAACGTACTCCGAACGCAAGCTTTTTGCAACACAAACAACCGCTGCACCTCAGCAGAGGATCCTCAGAACACAATACCATATCTCAGCCGAGAATGGACATATGCGAAGTAGGCAGCACGGCTAGCGGTATTATTTACCGATGCCGATATCACTCGCAGCGCATAATTAAATGACGATATTTTCCCAGCTAGGTAATTGATGTGGTTCTTCCAGTTCAGCTGCGAATCAATGTATAGACCGAGAAATGTCACCCCTTCTGTAGTTGTAAGATCAGTATCATTGTAACTAATTTTCCTTTCATCTCTTTTAAAATATGAGAATTCAATACATTTTGTTTTATTTATATTTACTTGTAGGTTATTTTGGGAAAACCACTCGCTAAAATCCCCCAATGTTGAAGCCACTTCGCCAGTGATTTCATCTTTTGATGTCCTGATAATAACAGATGTGTCATCGGCGAACATGGTCGTTGCAGTGGCCACATCTAATTTTTTTTTATATATGTACATGTTTTTGGTAGGATAAATGTACAATTTCATCAATAAATTAAACCGAGAATAAAATTATTCGTATATAGAAATAGAAAAACAGCAGCAAATGTTTTAATAATTAAGAAGATAATGTGTGTGTATTTGTAATAACATGTTTGATGTGTTTCACTTTTCGCAGTTTAAGAAATTCATTGTATATTAGAGGCAAATATTTCAGCTCTGGTATTATATGACGACAAGTTTGTATAATATTTTAATAAGTGTTTGTTTCTAATAGAATCAATGTCGGAGAAGAATCGCAAATGTAAATATTAAAGGGGTATAAGGATCCGTACTCACGGAAGATCAATATTATATACAAACAGAGGTTCATTAAATAAATTATCGGTAAAGTCCTATCTATTCATTACTATTTTAACAAATTATTGAGGACCGTCTACGTAGCGGGTTTAGGTCGAAATCGTGTAAATGACTTCCTCATAAATTACCACTTGCAATCGCACGTCTAAAACGATATCAGTTTACTTACTGTTTACCCCACCAATATCTTACATAATCCGAGTGTGTATGTGATGCCGGTGGGAGTCAATAAACTAAAACTACCGATCTGTATACAAATTAAGTAAAAGAAAATATATCTCATATATATGGAAATTGTAGATCTTGTAGTTGCTTGTGAACCGCCTACTGATATAAATAGTAGTTCATCGAATGAAAGTGATATTGATGATAAATAATTCAACGGATAATGATTAATTATTTTGTATGTGTATTAATATTATTTCCTACTGCATTTAATATATTCAAAATAAAACATTTTGATATCCGTGTATGCAAAATTAGTAATTTTCCTGTAAACAAATAATTAAAATTATATTAAAAGGGTGGTTATTTTATGAAACATCGTACGAAATTATAAAGACACATTGAGATATTTTACATTTATTAATTTTGTTATGTAAAATATAAAAAACGGTATTATTAAATAGAAACGTGTAAATCAAAATGTTTAAACTTGTTAATTAACGTCAATAAAATTTTAAAATGTATTATGCGTTAGTATTGAAAATCATGAATTATTAATACATGGAAAATGTTGTAGTTGGGGTGTGTCAAAAATTGATAAAGCTTCAAATTTCGTTTTAAAATTTTAATTGGAAGAGAATATTGTCATTACAGTTACATGAATTTACTTTACTTAGTATTTGAAATATTCTATAACTCTTTCAAGATTTTTCATAGACCCAATAGGAGAGGCATTTTGAAATAGTAAATTTTTAGTACTTTTCACTCTTATTACTCCAGCAAACTTAGTTTAAAAGTGCCGGATTGTATTCAATCATAGCCTGTATTTCAGAGATTAACGGTCCGTATTTATATGAAGGAAATTTGGCAGGGTAAAAGTACTTAGGTTTTCTTCACATTTTGCCAGAGCTTTTAGAAGATATTTCTTTGAAGGACCAAAATGTAATGACTAACAACTTGGCGACCTTCCCCTTCATAATGCATGAATATTGCTGAGTATTTCAGTAACATATTTGTGAATCGCTGGATTGGTAACAGTGATCCGATTCATTGGTTCGCTAAGTCTCCCAAAATCTGATATTTTGTGGGGTCATGTCAAAGAGATAGATTGATCTTGGACCACCTAAAGTATTGCATTGTTACGACATTACTAAGATTGTATGCAGGGCGCGCTGTCTCTCCCTCTCTCCCTCTCTCTCTCTCTCTCTCTCTCTTTCGCTATAGCTATCAATTCCAAATTTTACATTTACGAGTAAACTCTCCCTTTTGAGGTCTGACTAGATTCTCAGTAAAATCGGTAGACCGAAAGTAGTAGTTTACTTCGGTGAAAAAATCGAATTTTGCCAATACTTCGTCAATTATTAAGCTTAAACAAATTTATAAAGAATTCAAATGTAGTCAAAATTAAATTTGAAAAGAATTTTATTAAAAAAGTTTCTACCGGAATTTACTTTTCTCGAATATCAGTTTTTGCGAATATCTCACAAGTTATGCTTTCGATATAATTTTGTCAGTACTATAAAATATTATGAAAACCAAAGAC
This sequence comes from Amphimallon solstitiale, assembly GCA_963170755.1. Lineage (NCBI taxonomy): Eukaryota > Metazoa > Arthropoda > Insecta > Coleoptera > Scarabaeidae > Amphimallon > Amphimallon solstitiale. The sequence goes on along the minus strand of OY720676.1, from coordinate 86,203,138 downwards.
TGACAAAATTATATCAAAAAGCGACAATAGCTCAGTAACAGTCACTTTTAAAGTATTAACGTTTTATATGTTTTTGATGTCAAATTTAATAAGAAATTCAAAAATGAACTGATATATTTCCATTTGAAAAAATTGACTTTTATACAAAAACTAACAAAATCATATCAAAAAACGACAGTAGCTCAGTAATAGTCACATTTAAAGTATTAACGTCTTACATGTTTCTGACATGAAATTTAATAAACAATTCAAAAATGAACTGATATATATATAGGGTGTTCTATTAAAAAAAAATGACTTTTGTACAGAAACGTGTCATGTAATTTTAATCCAGTTTTCTGCACATGCAGTTAGTAACTGTGAAAAAATAAAACATGCTTCTATTAGGACGTTTTATTGTAAACAATACTGTAAAAAATTGTGTCCATCTAAAACATCGTTTTCGAGTAATATAATTTTATTCAAACATTGAATTTTTCAGAAAAATCGGATTAAGTCAAAAACTTTAGATTTTAGGGCTATACTATTGTATTACCTTTCGACTAAAAATTATACGTTGAATACAAAAATGCAATAATATATAGGGTGTTCCATTTAAAAAACTATAACTATGGTTAGCCACTAAGTTATGGAACACTCTGTATAATACAAAATATTTTTAAAATGTGCTACTAATAAGTAGCTATCACGAGAAATAAACCGCTTCGAAATATCTTTACTCATAAAGGCATAATCGGCCTTACCCGCGGAGATGACTCACCCTGTATATATTGATCAAGAGTACCTACAAAAGCATTTAGAGCTGAATTTGGAATATTTTGTGTATCCAAATTTGGATCAGAAGTAACACTTTTACTCTTAGCGAGTAGCATTTTTTTTCAAATATTTCGCAAAGTATACATCTATAGAGATTTATTACGAGAATGGAAGTACTATTACTACAGAAATATGATTTTGAATAATTTTTGTATAAAAAAATGTTTAAAATTCCGACTTGAAGTAACACACTTACTTACAGGTTTATTTTTCTTAGAAGATAGGAGGATTTAAATCAATTTAGAACAACTTTTGTATAATTTGAAAAGCTCATACGTATAAGAAAATCCACACTTCATTATTTTTAACTAAAATACCTTTATGCTGTTGTTTATCGCTGTTACTACATTGTGCATATCTGCTATTCTTTCTTTGATTTATTCACTACAAATTCTCCATAAATGCAGCAAAAGGAATCAGGTGAATTAATGTAAGCCCTTTGTGCAACTGAATACATTTTGTAAGTTAAGACTTAAATATGAAAACTATAGAAATGAGTATACTCATACGCTGCGGGAATTAAATAACCTGTATAGATATAATAGTTTGAAAAAAAATTTAAAGCACATTACCTAACCTTTCACTGAAAGAATATAAAACAAGTGAGCGGAACGCAGGAAGAGGGAAATAGGTGAAAGGAACAAAAGGACTGACTCGTTTTTGCTCAAACAAGACGTTTTTGAAATTCTCCTCTCGACCAATAAAAGCCATTTTGAAGTAAAACCGAGTAACACCTTTTCAAACAAAAATGTTTTGGCACATACTACCTAAATATTGCTTTTTTTTTACCACAAACTGTCCTAAAAGACTCCAGTTCTCACCAGTAATAACGATTTATGACATTAAAGCTCACCGGCTTTCGTGATAAATTTTATATATATGTCGTAGTCATTGAGCGTAATGCGTCATTTCGCGGAAAGCCTAGTCATTGGCCGTATTGCCGGCAAAGGCTGTATTACAATGAATTTTTCTTTGTTTGACTGAAAATTCAGGTCATTTCAGGGATTGCCTGTTTAATTCTCGTCAAACAAAGTAAACGGTGAAACAATTACACGGTACAGCGCTTGACTGACACCTATTTAGTCATTTGCTGAATGCACGGAATTGCGTTGTGATTGGTCGTAAATTATGGAAAACCATAAGAGTTTGTTTTATCAGAAGTTAAGTGGATATTATTTGGCAAACAGAGATGCCAAAAAACCGTGGAATTATGAAGAAATGAAGGAGGTATGAAAATTCTAACCTCAAAATATTGAATTTTAGGTTTTAACTCAATAGTTGCATTTTAGGTGGCAAAAGATATTTTACTCGGCAAGCATACTAGTGGCAAGAAAACTCGTAGGCAGTATCATTTATTGTCCCTGTATGATACGATGGAGGTAGGACATAAACAGTTAGTTATTAAAAAAAGGCTAGAAGATAATGATGACGTTATTTATATTACGCCGTACGAAGACTTATTCGAAATATTGTATTCTACGCATATTGCAGTAGGACATGGTTCTAGAGACAAAATGATTTTTGGTTTAAAATCCAAATATCAAATTCCACGACCTGTTATTGAGACATTTTTGCAGTCTTGCGAAGTTTGTCACAAGAGAAAAGCCAACAAACATGCAAATCTTGTAACCAAACCTATTGTTTCAAAAGACTTTTGCTCTCGGGGCCAAGTGGATTTGATTGATTACCAGTCATGTCAGGATGGAGACTACAAATGGTTATTAAATTATCAAGACCATCTAACGAAATTTATCTGTCTGCGTCCACTGAGATCAAAACAGTCTAAGGAAGTGGCCTTGGAACTGCTGAAAATTTTTCTTGAACTTGGAGCGCCAGCTATACTACAGAGCGACAACGGCCGCGAATTTGTAAATAGTTTAATTACCGAGTTGGTAAAACTATGGCCTGACCTGAAAATTGTTCATGGACGGCCACGACATCCACAGTCGCAAGGCAGCATTGAAAGAAGTAACCAGGACGTGGAAAATATGCTGCGGGCATGGATGATGGATAAAAATTCAACCAACTGGTCGGTTGGTTGCTATTTTGTACAATTTCAAAAAAACTGTTCTCATCATAGAATTATTGGGCGCAGCCCTTATAAGGCACTGTTTGGTACAAACCCAAAGGTCGGACTATCCTCTACAAATTTACCAGGCGAGATTATCAAAACCTTAGAAACGGAAGAAGATCTTAACGGGGTTTTGTCAGAATTACCTACAGGCGAAGATGATGAAGAAACCGATGAAAATGTTGAGGTTTTGAATGGCAATACAGATGAACAAAATAATGATTTAGTGGGAAATGAACGATATGACGATATTGAAGGCACAAAAGAACGAACGTTGAAAGAATCAAATGTTATAATGGAAGTACTCGAAGCTGATGAAATAAACGTTGAAGTTGCCTTGCCTTTTGCTAGTCCACAAGAAATTGTGAGCGAATCTCAAGAAACCGTTCAACAAGTTATTTGCCTGGATTGTACAAATCAAGAAAAGGCATCATGTGTATTATGTTCCCTTCAAGCCTCCATTTTGAGTAATAGAAATGAATGTCATTCAGGACAGAAAAGAGCAGCCGAAAAAATGGTGTCAAGTACAGTTAAAAAATTGCCGTCATTAAAAATTGGGGACTGCGTGCTGTTGTCAGTTGAAAAAATTGATCGTGGTCCAAGCGACATGCAGAATTTAATATGTGTGATTGTGGACTACAAAAATGGAGTATACCAATTAGGATCTTCCGTGGGTAAAATTAAAGGATGGTATAATCGTGCGGATATTATTGCAGCGAATAGTCACTTTTTAAATATGGAAGATGTCCCTGATAAATATATTTCTGTCCGAGACGCTGTATCTGGAGTTTCATTGCATGATGGGCAAGGATTTGCAAAGTGCTCTTGCAAGCCATCTAAGAAACAATGCCAAACAAATCGCTGTGTGTGCTTTAAAAAAAAAGTGATGTGCAATTCTAGGTGCCATAATAGTGCTACTTGTTTAAATAAATAATAAGTAAAATAAATACATACTTATTCTATAATAATAGTATGCATGTAGGTACCTGCAACTGTTAGAGGTACCACTTTGTATTAGAATATTTTTTGTTTTTGTGACATCAAAATGCCTAGTTATCTAACGCAGGAATATTTTTATTCGTTATTTAAGTACCTAATTATTTAAGTACCGATTCGGTGCGATTCTGTTTTCGAATTAACGGTATCGTTACAATAACGATATTGATTTTCTATAACAACAACCAATCAGAAAGCTTCTACCATAGCAACAACAATATCGTTATTGTAACGATATCGTTAATTCGAAACAGAATCGCACGGATTATTTGTTGAAACTTATACCATATTACACGTGGGATTGTTGCAAATGAACAATGACAAAATAAAAATATTTCGTAAACTTGTTTACTACCCCTACCAAAAACTTTTAAAACGTTTCAACCAATGACTATTTCAACCAATGACTAAACAGGTGTCAGTCAAACGCTGTAACGTGTAATCGTTTCACCGTTTACTTTGTTTGACGAGAATTAAACAGGCAATCCCTGAAATGACCTGAATTTTCAGTCAAACAAAGAAAAATTCATTGTAATACAGCCTTTGCCGGCAATACGGCCAATGACTAGGCTTTCCGCGAAATGACGCATTACGCTCAATGACTACGACATATATATGAATTGCTGGCTACGAAAATCAAAATTTTCAATTTGGGAATAAATGATGGAATTTATGGTCTATTACATTCTTAATAAGTGGTATAAGAAAGTATTGTGATGACGAAAATTTTCTACCACGACAATTTTACAGATGTTCACGTTTGGAAGTCGGCTGATACAGAAATAGTGGTTTTTGTAAACATCTTTCTCTGGCTACGATAGCGTCCAAACAGCTACAGCTATCAATACCAAATTTCATATTTACGAGTATAATCCTCTTTTTCAGATCTAATTAGATTTTCAGTAAAATTGGTAGACCGGAAGTATTAGTTTACTTCAGTAAAAAATCAATATTTACTAATATCTCACCTACCAAGTTTACATATATTTCTAAAGAATAAAAGTACTAAAAGTGAATTTTAGAAAAATTATATAAAATTTTTTTTCGAAATTCCTGCCGGAAGTAGAGCTTTTTGTCTTAACGAAAAACAGTTTTTTTGCAAATATATTGCAAATCGAGTAGCAGTTTTTTGCGAATATTTTGCAAATTATGCATTTTTTATAAATCTATTATAAGTGCAATAGTATTTAGAGCAAGATTTGGAAAAAATACCAGTTTTTGCAAATTTTGCATTCTATCTAGATTTGCAAAGAACTCAAAATTGTTTCGGGGAATAATTTTTGAAAATTCAGACCGGAAGTAACAGGTTTTTTTACAAATATTTCTCAAACTATAGAGATTTATTAAGCATTTTGAGACGAATGTGGGATAATTTCTGTGTAATTTTTTTTTATTCGGAGACTTATTTTATTAACAAGATTTAGAACTGGAAATTTAATTTGGAACAACTTTTGTATACACATTTCGGAACGCATATACGTATAGAAGAAAGTCGTGTGGTGCCCACACCTCAGTTTCTTCCTTAAATCGGTATCCACAATTTTGTCAGAATCAGCGAATGGTTTTTAAACACTTTTTGGTTGCATGCCTGTACTATCCACAAAGAAAGAAACACAAATAAATAAACCGCGATTTGTATATTTTTACACAAAAATATTTAAGAACCTAATTTTGAAATACACATTTTCGTTCCTTGCTATATGTATCTTTTATGATTGCTATTTATTACACAGGCTTACATGATTTTCGTTGTTTTGAATGTACTCGGTGATCTTTATTAATCATTAGCTGATGCTGAAGCTATTTTTTAAGTACCTATATGTATATTGTTTTTGTAAAGCTGCCGAATTGCCGGATCGCCAAGTAACAAAGAACCGAAGTGGCTGCATGGCAGTTTTTGTGTATATAACGTAAATATATCACTGCTTTGAAAAATCTCTTGCCAGAATAATATTTAAAACCGTGACTGAGCCATTAACAATGGATTGTCAAATGCCACTAAAAATAAATATGTTTTGGTAATTGCTGAACTTGTTAGTTTCTGTGTTTAAAGAAGTAATGTCTCTGAGAACGTATAAATACGGTGTGGATATATTCTGTTGTATTTCTGAACAATTCGTGCTGTCAAAGTCAAAACAAAACTTCAATAATTCTTAAGAAGAGGATTTTTTGGATATTTTGGCTTATGCATAGATCTTAAATCATAGACTCCAGTTGCAGTACATACATACTATTTGTTTCGAACAATTAGGATGACTAGAAATCAAAGGACATCGTTAGTTTTCGGTATTCATATGATGATGTGAAGCCGAAAAATCATATTAACGATTGCTATTTTTGTTATTGCAATGTGTAGGACCTCAACGCAAAAAATAAAAATGAAATATGCTGCTCAAATCTAAATTTCGCTCCACTTCGAGTTCCACAAAGTCAAGAACCTCCTGCACTGCTTTCATTTTTAGTTTCGCCTCATATTCTTCTTCTGAAAGTAGTGAGTACGATGATAAATGTGTGAAGGTTTTTGAAGTAGATGCGAACTAAACATATCTCTTCACACAATGTCTTCAATGTCTCAATGACTTAACTAATGACTTGTGTCTTCCAAAAGATGGTACACAATTCATTAGATCTAGACTACAAGCAAAACATCTTTTGGCTTCTTAAAAACAGTTGGCACAGAAACCAGGAAAAGGGCGTTGTGTCCTATTTTTCATAAGAAAGGACGCTTAGTTACTGTAACAACAATCCTGCTGTTATTAAAATTTCGAGTGCAGAAGGTTATAATCTATGTTCATTCTTCATTCAATTCGCGTTAATTCTTCGAAGCGAAGCCCTAAACATGTTTTTTTCAACAACCCCCATAAATATCCCACTCTATCTGTCTCTCATTCTGCTCAAATGCATGAAACTTAGATTATTAGAATTATTACTAAATTAAATACGATCTTAAAATTAATGTATGCTGATAGGTATACAATTAGGTTTTACAAATAATATCCTTCCTTTTTATGCAAATTGGACAGCTGAGCACACACAAAATACTATGTCAAGAAACATTTCCCGGTCTGAAACCAAAAAAATATAATACATCAGAATTTGGTTGATAAAAAACCTGTTATCTCCACTTCATATTAAATTAGGCTTAATAAAAATAGCTTTTTAAAGAAGAATGTTTTAGGTACCTGTGCTAAAAGTTTTCTTCAGTTTCTGTTGTAAAATTAAAAAACTGGATTCTTTTGGACCCCAGATCAAAATCTTGAACAATAATAAAGGGTTTGCAACGATAACGAAGCTTGGCATGCATTTAACACTGTTATAGATAACTTTCTCGACAATCACACACATCCAGACTATAAAAACTTTCTTGGAATGTTATTAAATAAATTTCATAATCTGGGGGGCAATAAGAGCATCGCATTCCACGTCTAAAATTACATCTAGATAACTCGATTTTTGTAATTCCGACGAAGAACAGGGATAACGCTTTCATCAAGACATCAAAGAGAGAAAGAAACAATGATGGCCGACTACTGATGGTCAGTAAAACATATTCCAGATGCAACCCATAAAAGATCTTCTATAACATTGCTTTGGAAAAGATATAAGACAGAGTAGTCTTATTAAAACCAAATTATGTGATGTAATAGATTTTGACGCAAGCGATGAAAATAAATATATTTTTTAAATACATTATTGATTTTGTCCAGAGCAATCATATAAATATAGTGTAAAAAACCTGATGTGATAGCGAGAATCTATAAATGTCAGTGGAGTCTGAGCTTAGAAAGTAGGTAAGAATAGCTATCTAAACAAAAACAACGTTTAAAAAACATATATATGTAGGCCTGCATAATTAAAAAGGACGCCGGTCAATTCGACCGCGGGTACCTAGATAATCTTTCAGTCAAACATGGTTACGGTAATCCCACCCTTGAGTTCGACCACGTAAGGGATGATCAATGAAGGGATATATACATATATCCGCAATCATAATTATGTTTATTATTTACATTTTGTTCGCATTACGGTGTAGATATCTCAAAAATGTTGCTGTGAAAATGGAAGTACGAAGTATGTTAGGTGAAAAAGACAAGAAGTTATTAATTATGGAAAGTTATAAATTTTCTAAAGCACATGTATTCCGTAATATGTTGGCGATGTATTATTAGAACTTGAAACTCTAAAATTTATAAAAAGTTTGTCGTTGCAGTATTTACAATAAATTAAGTTTTGTACATATTTTGATACATATATAATTATACATTTACTCTATTTACTTATATTCAGGAACTACAAAATGTGATTTTTCCTTTGCAAAAGAAAATTTTATATTTTAAAAGGGTGGAAGGTTCACTTAATCCTTTCCTCGCAAGGTCGTGGTCGAACTGTAGGGTCGGATTAACGCCAGGTCATTAGCGTGGTCGAATTGACGGACGCCGATTAAAAAGGAAATAAAAAAAGCAAATTTTGATTTGTATGTTTTCACTTCAAAGTAGTTAAGAAGGCGATTTAAAATGCAGATCTGCCTAAAGATAGGTTGTAAAATATTACAATTAAATAAGTAATAAGTATCGATAAATATAAGTAAATATACGTCAAAATTTGGCTGCTGAGGCTTAGATGTATATGCCAAATTGTAAAGTTTGAGCTAACTATTCATGTAATAAGATTTAGTAGAAAAGTTCACACCAAATTATCTTCAAATATTTACCTCATGATTGCTCGTGATGCAATTTTGAGTGCAAAATAATAGCAAACGGTAGGTCTTCGTGAATTACAAAATACTGGTACACAATCATTTACATTATACATACATATGTACATATAACTAGACATACAATACAGTTTCATTTGATGGGGCTCCGGCGGTATTGTATTCATGTTCTGTTGTGGCCCTAACGTCTAAACTTAATCAGTCGTCGTGTGCTACTCTAAGCGCGAACCACTCCAGGCCAGTGATGCTCATAGATCATTTTCCACGTGAATTTAACTCGACACGAATCTGCGGCTCTCGATACGGTCGACCTATTTGTTGAAGTTCTTTTACGGTCAGTGTTGATTTTTTTTCAAACATCTAACAACTCGGATTAGTTTTTCGGATCATTTAAAGTGCGGTATTAGTACGTATAATAATAATTACTGGTGCGTTTCTATAGTGCAGTGACATTATATCGTCGCTCATTACGGAATAACATTCTCGATCGATCATTCTTAAATTTATAACAATAAAAGTGTATTTTGATTACAATAATCGATAATAATGATTTCTTACTAAATAAATTTGATTTTGATGTGTGATGGTTCCTTATTAGAATGTGTTTAAATGTTGTTGTGTCAGTGATTATTTAGCGTTAGTGATTCTTTTGGCTATAGTCCTCCAACGTACAGGATGTGTAGCACCGCGGTTTTAATCAGGTAAGTGAAGAATAATGATGGCTTAATGCATTTATGTATGTATATATCAAGTGATGTTACTTTTATGCGTATAATTGAATTATTTTATTATTATCTAGAAAGAAATAATTAAACTGCATTTAGTAATGTTATACAAGACACACTTTGAATATGAAATATGTTTTTTAAACTTTTCTAATAGAAAATTATCATATTTTTCATAATATTTGCTTAGAGTCTTTTGTGATCTACGATTATTAAAAATTTGATTTAGCAACCTAATATTTATCCTTAGTGAACGCACGAAAATATTATACTAACTTAAAGTAGTAATATTCATGTCTCTGCTTAATTTCTTAAAAAATCAAATTTCCGATAATTCTTTATTGACTGATAAAATACAGAATATACTATACTTCCGGTCCTTAATATACTACATTAATTTTCTCTGAGATTTTAAGTACATAATAATTGTATTAGTACCCTTTTTATTTCAGATATTTAAGTAATTTGTAGTTCTGATCAATGAACATTTATATTTTGTCATTTAATTCTCTTCGCCCTAATTACGGTTAGAGGTACTGTCAAACACAAACAGTGTGGCAAATGTGAAGTAAAACTTGTAGAAAAGATAAAAAACATTAATGATAATTAGAAATAATTTATTACTTAAATATAAATACATTTATTCGATTCGTTCAATTTAAAAGTTGGTGTAACCAACGTAAGAAATATTTAATACCTAAAATTGCAAACTAATCTTGCTTATCATTTTAAACATTAAAAAGAAGTCTTAAAAAACGTATTAGTTTCATAAGACATTTTGCTCTCTGGTTATTTAAAAAATTTGCCGCAAGCCGCTTATTACTTCTTTCTCGAAAATGAGAAAGAAACTTGTATTTTAATTTACTATAATATTAATAATACTATATGTAATATCACTTCTATTAAATGGTATTGTTTTAATAATTGTAAAGGAAACTTATCTGGAAAGTATTCATAATAAATAATTTCGAGTGTTCTGTCAGCTATCAAATTAGTTAATTCTATCATTTGTGCTGTAGCTGTACACATGCACAAAAATTCTAGTGGAAGTAGGGATGTACCAGATACGACAAATTGCGTATGTGATAATCGGGAAAGCAAACAAAATAGAAAAAAGTAACCCTTTTTATGTTCAATTAAAAAGAAGATTAGAAAATAAAATTTATATTCGCTTTTTAATCTTGAAATTAATTTCTATAAACTTTATGTGTTCTTATGAAGAAGCAATAAAACATTACGAACGCTTCAGCAACATAAAAAATGAGGTGTGGCCACCACACGACTTTCTTATAAGTATGAGCGCTTCAAATTATAGAATTTTAAGAATTTTTTATACAAAAATTCAAAATCCTATTCTAAGTACTTCTATTCTCTTAATAAATCTCTATAGAATGCATACTTTGCAAGATATTATCCAAAAAGTTCTACTCGCTAAGAGTAAAAGTGCTACTTCCGGTCCGAATTTTGAAATTTCATATATACAAAAGATATTGCAAATCCAGTTCTAAATACTTTTGTACTCTTGATAAATATACATAGAATGCATAACTTAGGACATATTGGCAAAAAGTCGCTATTCGATAAGAGTAAATGTGGTACTTCCGGCCTGAATTTTGAAATATTTTTTATACAAAAGATATTGAAAATTATGTTTTAAATACTTTTATACCAGTAACGTACTTGTCTAAAAAGCATGACTTGGGAAATATTCGCATAAAACTGATTTTCGATAAGAGTAAAAGACCTACTTCCGGTAGGAATTTCGAAAAACTTTTTAAATAAAGTTATTCTCAATTTTCATTTTAAATACATATGAATTCTTTATAAATTTATTTAAACTTAGTAGTTGACGAAATATAGGCAAAATTCGATTTTTTCGCTGAAGTAAACTGCTACTTCCGGTCTACCGATTTTATTGAAAAACTAATCAGATCTCAAGAGGGAAATTATACACGTAAATACAAAATCTGGGATTGATATCTGCAGCGGTTTAACTGCTATCGTGGTCACACACACAGAGAGAGACATACAGACACACGGACACACAGACATTTTTAAAAAACCAGGTATCAGGGGACTTCAAAACGTGGACATCTGCAAAAATCTCGAGGTCGAAAATTTTCATCATCACTATACTTCCTTATACTACGTCTAAGAAAGTAAACAGTTAATTTGCTCTTTTTGGTTGCACCCATGATTAATAAATTATCAAACAGACCAAAGATTTTTGTTTAGTACGTGTGCCTACAGTATCGAGTTTAATAGCACCTATTTTACTAAAAATACTAAAATCTTGGTTAGCCTTTTTAAAGCAGTAATTTTCATGTTAGATTGTTTAATTAGTGATTATTATTTTTGAATTAATTGTTGGATATAGAAACCTTTATTAAAATGTATTTTCTTTTAATTTAAAGTTTTTTGTACGGCAATATACGTGTTGTGTACCTATCCGGCAATATTTATGTCTTGTTGGTTGTACTCTGCAAAAAAATGAGATTTAGGTTTTACGAATATATTTATCATACTTTCTTATACGTAGTAGGAAGTAGGAAGTAGGAAGTATTGTGATGATGAAAATATCCGACTTCGAGATTTTTGCAGATGTCCACGTTTTGAAGTCCCCTGATACCAAAAAAGTGGTTTTTAAAAAATGTCTGTGTGTGTGTCTGTCTGTCTGTCTGTCTGTCTGTGACCACGATAGCGCTCAAACCGCTGGAGATATCAATCCCAAATTATGTATTTACGTGTATAATCTCCCTCTTGAGATCTGATTAGTTTTTCAGTAAAATCGGTAGACCGGAAGTAGCAGTTTACTTCAGCGAAAAAATCGAATTTTGACAATATTTCGTCAACTAATAAGTTTAAACAAATTTATAAAGAATTCATATATACTTAAAATTGAAATTGAGAATAATTTTATTGAAAAAGTTTTTCGAAATTCCTACCGGAAGTAGGTCTTTTACTCTTATCAAAAATCAGTTTTTTGCGAATATTTCGCAAGTCATGCTTTTTAGACAAGTACGTTACGGGTATAAAAGTATTTAAAACATAATTTTCAATATCTTTTGTATAAAAAAAATTTCAAAATTCAGACCGGAAGTACCACTTTTACTCTTATCGAATAGCGATTTTTTACAAATATGTCGTAAGTTATGCATTCTATATATATTTATCAAGAGTACAAAAGCATTTAGAACTGCATTTGCAATATTTTTTGTATAAATGAAATTTCAAAATTCGGACCGGAAGTAGCACTTTTACTCTTAGCGAGTAGCACTTTTTTGATATCTTGCAAAGTATGCATTCTATAGAGATTTATTAAGAGAATAGAAGTACATAGAATAGGATGTTGAATAATTTTTGTATAAAAAAATTCTTAAAATTCTATAATTTGAAACGCTCATACGTATAAAAAAGTTGTGTGGTGGCCACACCTCATTTTTTTTTATAGAAACTAGAAGCCCGGTGTAACAAATAAATTTCCAATGTCAGTTTTAACCTATAATACTCTTAGAAGTTAATAAATTGATATTTATATAATATTCTAACTAATACTTTTACAAGTAAAAGATTTTTATTAGTATTATTATATTGCAATATACTAAGATTAATAAGTAACAATCCTATAGGAAATGCATGGCAGCATAATTATCAACCATTACGATGAAAAAATAACTTGCGCATTTGTTAGAGTAAGTATTTGTACAGCTTTGATTTGATTCCTCCGCAGCAACGTGGGTTCTGCTGACCCTATTTGCTCCATTGGTGTTTATATAATTATACTTAAATATACAATTCCTTCTTACTCGTCAGTATTGAGAGATACATTAGAATAATTAAAATAAAATGTAATTTATTTTAATTACATTTACATTAACTACTTACCGATTCTATTAATAAAATTCAAAAGGAAAAATCCCTTACCACAAAAAATATATATAAAATATCTAAATAATTCTAATTCTCTAAAATTATTTACAGTTTTAAATAATCTAAGACTATCTGTAGGCATGCCATGGCATGTATCGAAAATATGTCGAGCAACACTAGATTTTTCCGGTCTGTTGTATCTGAAATGTGCAATGTGTTCTTTGTAACGAGTTGAAATTGAACGCCTAGTTTGCCCTACATATTTTTGATTATAATCTTTACAGGTTATTTCGTAAATACCAGATTTTTGATCTACCCCATTTTATCTTTAGCCTTCCCTAAAAGTGATTTTAATGAATTGCCCGGTTTAAACGCGATTTGAAGTTCCTGTTCTTTAAAAATGCTGTTCAAATTTCGTTTGACAGAATGATACGGCAAATAAACAAACTCATTACCAAAAGTTTTTTGAGGTAGCAAACATGTGTTTCTTAAGAAATCAGTGTTATCCCACTGGTGATTTGCTGAAGAGCATATCTTCTAAGGTTACACCTTAGCCAAAAATACCACGTTTAACACTCTTGTTTTGTTTTATACAGATATCTACTGAAGATGGCATTTAGATGCCGAAATACGTATTTAGATTTTTTATATATATTTTTTGTGGTAAGGGATTTTTCCTTTTGTATTTTATTTCAGATTTTTAACCACAGTCTCCACACATTATTGGATATTCTATTAAGATCTTCGACGGTAGGACTCCTCAAATTCTGTACTTCTGTACGAATTTAAAAAGAGAACTGTTGTTCACAGTGTGGTTAGGCATGACGGTGGTATGAATCTGACTGAAATCACTACTATTTACAAAATTCCGCTACGACGATCTCGAAAAATATACATGTCATTAATGCAGTAAGTGTTGCTAAAGGTGTGACGTGACATTTAAAGAGGGGTGACACTATTCTACATCTGGATTAATGAGAAACAGGTAGCTGGTGACAGCATATCTGAGGAAATAATTTCTGAGAAAGCCAAGCAGAGGCATGCCGGCCTCTTGGAGAGAATTTATCTGGAAGGTGCAATAAAAGCGTCAAGGTCTTTAAAGTTAATTATGGATGGTACGAGGGTGGTTCCGAAACTACGTGGCCTAAAAAAGAAAACGCATGTTTTTTGACAAATACATTTTATTTTTCAATATAGTTACCTATTCGCTGAAAACACTTATTCCAACGATATTCCAAATTAGCAATGCCTTCATTGTAGGTCGATAAATCCAAGTTTTCGAAATAATTATTTACAGCAGCGATTGCCTCGGAATTAGACAAAAGCTCTTACCACCGAGCCATTTTTTCAGGTTTGGAAAGAGATCATAATCGCTGGAACCAAATCTGGGGGATAGAGCGAATGGGGCACTAATTCAACTCCTAATTCATGATTTTTTGTCATTGCAATTGCAGACTTATGAGCAGGCGCGTTATCTTGATGAAAAAGCACTTTTTTCTTTGCCAAATGAGGGCGTTTATCTTTGATTTTGTCGCTTAATTGTTTCAACAAAATGGCATAATACTCCCCATTTATTGTTTTCCCCTTTCCTAAGTAGTCGTCCAAGATAATACCATATGAATTCCAAAAAACAGTTGCCTTAACCTTTCCTGGTGACAAAACCGTTATTGCCTTCTTTGATGACGGAGAAGCTTTCCTTGTCCTTTGTTTGGATTGTTCTTTGGTTTCCGTGTAATGATGGATCCAGGTTTCATCAACGGTAATGAAACGGCGTAAAAAGTTCTTCTGATTGCGGCGAAACGTGCCAAAAGTTCGCAAAAGACACTCAAGCGATTCAGTTCAGCTCTGCTTTGATTTTGGTTCTTGTTAAACCTTTCAAATAAATGTACTTTATCACTGCCCTCAACTCAGTTTTTTCCAATATTACAAAATCACACGAGACTCTCTCTTTGAGGTACTGTCAAAAACTGTACTGTATTATTTTACCTATTAAAGTGTGATTCTACAGAATGATAAAGAAAATTCCTGCGAAATCGCGCCATCTCTGTATCAGGCCACGTAGTTGCCGAACCACTCTCGTATAGTAAACTAAAAAAATCGGTATTCACAATGTGGTTAGGTACGAAGAATTAACTAGTGCTAACAAAGAAACTCTCAAAAGTGTTGTTACCGAGTTTCTTGATTATAAAATTACTGAAGATTTGGTTTCAGAGCAATATATTAATTGTGATGAGACAAATTTGTTTTGGCGAAAATATTCAATAGAACTTATATCACACAATAAAATAGAGAGGATATTGTCAGAATACAACTCTGTTATTGTTTTCTAAATACTAATGGTAAATCTTAATTAAAGTGTATTACAGTGAAAATCCATGAGTTTTTAGAGAGATAATCTGATAAAACTTAAAGTAGGTATGATTTCAAGTGCCATACTAAGGATAATTTATTTATGGACTAGATACATGTAGTGTTTAGTCCTAAAGTAAAATAATATTTAAGGGAGACATCTTACTTTTGGGGACATTGTAAGTTTTGGCTCCTGCTCTCTCTCTACCGACTTGGGGGACGCTGACGGTGTTCAATTTTATAATTTCTTATCCTCTAGTACAATACCTTTGATTCAACTAATTAACCAGCAAGTAGTTTCTAACATTCAAAAATTTCATAAGAAACACTTATCCACTGATGATTTATTGTCACTTCGGGGTATATAATTGACTTTGAAAGAGTTTTGGAACGATCACTGTCATAGTTATTGTATTGTATTGTATCGTGAAGTATTTTAGAAGATCACAAAATCCAGCGGGAAAATATTGTGGTTAGAGGATGCCTCAATACCTTCGGACTTTGAAGATGATAATCCTGCTAACTCAGTAGCAGTTATATCTCTGGAGAAATTCAGGGGTCTGGAAGTTAACACTGAAGATATGGAAGAATTAGTGGATGAACATAGATAAAAACTTCAGGTGAAAATGAAGAAAATGAGACAGATTGATACCTAGTGCGCGTGTGAAAGATTTGTACGCTAAATGGCATCAACTTGAAGACCTTTTGTATTCCCTACGATCACCTATACATACAGATTGTCGTAGTTAAAAGTTAATATGCATCTTCAAATACACACACATAAACATGTACCTATGTATAAGACCGGCGGTGTGGGGAGATAGTGGGGAGATCGAGAGCGGGGACAACACATTCGTTCCGTAACTTTAGAGCGTGAACGTACATACATATCTGAGCAATCTCGCAAATATTAATACCGCTGAAGGAAATAGAGCGATTGATTTGGATGGCTTAAGAGAACAAATTCTTAACGCCATACAAATGATTACTCCTGAAATGCTATCGAATGTACGAAATGGGTTTTATAATTGTTTAGGGTACTGCTTGATGCAAGAGGGACAGACATTTGAACATCTTCAACATTAAATTTTGTATAGTTCATTTAATATTTTGTTTCGTTTTAAATGTGAGAATTTTATTTAATTTTTTTATAAGAATTTTATTTTAGTTACAAATTTTATAGAGTTTTGTTTCAGTTCAATGTTAATACATTATACATCAGTTACCAAAATATTATACAAAAGCCGTAAAGAGCGTAGCAATTCCTTAAAGCAAACGTCTACATACTAACTTTCAACGTTTTGCACTAAAGCCTGGGTACCCCGGTGTCCCGATATGAACTCATCTGTACTCCCCTACTATCGTACCCCTCCATTTCATGTTTGCATGCACATGTGTGCGTGTCTGTATTTCCCTATATCTACTTTTATTTCAGTCAAACGGTATACAAAATTCGTTTACTACTCATCAATTTTATTTCAGTAATGGTCACATTGCCGAAATGAATACCGACTACCCTAATAATATAATTTGACTTTTGGATCGGATATACATTTTGTTCATGTAGTTTATTATTTCATTTTTGTTCATGAAGGGCATTCATTAGTACGTTAGTATATGGACGAGCCATTTCTTAATTGTTAATCGGAATCATTTCAGTGCAAATATTTTTTGTAGATAATTTTAACTTCTTGCTCTAACTAAAAGAAACCGATTTTATAATTTGAAGTTAATAACTTGACCTTCAACTGGACTTTCTGTTTTCTGTATATGTATCACAAAAACAGCGTTATTTCAAAATTCCAATTAATGTAATTAGCACAAATACCATAACAATCGTTTTAATTTGAATATATAATTGCATTAACTATACTTACCGTTTAATTTAAATATTTGATATGTAGCACAAGGAAGTATATGAATAGTTTAAATTAATCTAAATTCAAGTGGAAATTTCAATATTTTCCCCAGGATAAATAGATAATATCTTTACTGTTTATTACAATATTCTTGATTAACAAATAGCATTTTATGAAATCTTTATTCCATTCATTTCATTTTCAATTACGCTATTTTCAATTTAAATAGAGAGTATACAGTCTCTCCCCCCCTCTACAAAACCTCTTTTACTTTTTTTTGAACGTACTATGAAGTATTGTGATGATCAAAAACTAGTTTTCGCAAGCATATTGTTGTGTCCTCTGCGTGATGATTATTTAAGAGTATAACTTTCCTCTCTAGATTTGATTAGATCCAGTTAAATCGCCTAACCGGAAGTAGTAGCTTTAGAGTTTAGATATATTTCTAAAGAATACAAAAGTATCAGCAGTGAATTTGAGAAAAGTTTTATTGCAAGTAGGTCCTATACTCTTTTTGTAAAACAGATTTTTGGGAATATTTCGCAAATTATGCATTTAGCGCATAATAATATAATGTTCTAAATTCGGACTGGAATGAACGCTTTTACATTTATGGAAAGCAGTTAATTGTGAATATCTCGGAAATTATGCATTTGAGACAGATTAACTACAGGCAGATATTTGTGGCTGGATAAAGTACAATTTTTGTATAAAACAAATTTGTCTGGACCGGAAGTAGCACTTTTTCTTTTATTGAAAACAGCAGTATTTAGAGCTGATTTGAAACAAGTTTTGTATGAAAAAATTCCAACTTCGAACCTATTACTCTTATCCAACAGAACTTTTTTTTTGTAAATATATTGCAAATTATACAGTCTACAGAAGTTTGCTAAGAGCATAAAAAATATTTCAAATTTAATTTGGAAAAACTTTAGTAGGAAAAATGTGTTGCAGAAGATACTATAAGAAAGGCATGCGGTGACCACGCCTCATTTTATTCGAATATATAGTGACAATTACACACAAAGATATTCACACAAAACTGCTTTTTGTTAAGAGTAAAATACCTACTTCCTATAGAAGTTGCAAAACAGGTGTTATTCTCGAATTCACTTCGTATTTTTTTGGTAAAAAATACGAAATATTTCTCATTATTAAAATAATGTCCAGAAATTTATTTTATATCGAGATTTCGTCATAACATGGAGCGTCGTGTTTTTACTTGTACTATTGTATAACTCATACTATAAGAAATTTTTACTGCGGGACGAGAGATAAATCACTTTTCTTCAATCAGTCGTGCAATAGTTATTTACGAACCAAGTGCGGGAAGACTATTTTCCCGCATGAGCGCACATTGTAAGCACGAGCGACCGCAGGAAGCGAGTGCTTTTAATTGCGCGAATGCGTGGAAGATAAATTAAAAAAATATTATTGATTAATGTCATTGGTATCATACCTAACCTAAGATAGATTACCTAATTAATTTAAGCATTTCATGTACGTAACTATTACTCACCTTTCCCTAAAATTAAGTTATTATATTCTTACACATGGCAAACATGAGGTATTTATTCTTATATTTATAAATTTATAGTACATTTATTGCGTTTTTTGGTTTAAATACAAACAATTCCGAACTGCCAATATGAATGTCGATGTGGTTCAAATAGATGGCGCCACAATTTTCTTGGAAGAACTTTTAATTATTACTCCTATTTCCACAACTTTTAGTGAAGAATAGTGGAGAGAAGTAGTATTTTATAGACTAAATTTTATTACTACCAAGTTAGATTTTTTTTTAAATGTCCCAAAGTGCCAGTGTTTTTTTCAATTTTTACAGTCGGCTCAACCGGGAAAACGTATTTCCCAGTCGAGCTACACGTGCGCCAAATATCGCTTTACAGGCGGTGAGTACAAAAATATACTATACATGTTTCAAATGTCAATAAGGGAGTAAGTAAATGCAAGGGAAGGTGTACGGAATGCCTATATACAAACGTCAATTATTTGAAATAAACTGCTCATAAAAGGACGTATAGCTTCCATAGACAATATATGTCTTGTATTGTAAAACCGTTTTTGAATCCCGCTGCAATAGTCATGATGCTGACGAAATTTTCTTTAATTTCTGTATCAACATAATTTTTATTATCTGAAATTACGTACAAGATTGCAAGCCAGGATCATTTGGTGAACAGAAAGGTGACTTTTCAAATGAAAATGTAGAAGACGATAATTTTGAAAGAAACCTTTCAGCGTCTGTAAAATATATAAAATATATTCATTCCGGTACATCCATAAAGTTTTGTAAAAGCATAAATTTAAATATGTACCTATATCAAAAGTCGTCCAATGTAAATTCAATATACCTGTGTACTGGAAAATATAGCGAAAGTTGTTTCATTCAAAATTGTAATTTAATCTTAAACTCTCACAAAAAAGTATGCACAGGCGCAATATTTCCATTCAGCTGTCTTCACTTTCATTTAAAGTTTTCTTTATTATCCTTTTTATAAAAATGGAAGGATTTCATGAAAAGTAGAAAAAGCGTAAGTTAATCATATACGTACATACAATAGTTTTAGAAACAATTACATTAATTCTAATATTTATATTTCTTTATAAGACTTATCAACAGTCTAAGATAATAATTATTGTTAATGTGAGATGTTTCTGGTTGTGTTAATATTAAGTTTTGACAGATTTCTAAAGATAACAAAAACACTAAAAAAAATTGGAGGAAAACACAAATTATGTTTTGTATAATTCGAAACTCACATAGGCATAAGAAAGTCATGTGGTGCTCCACCCCATTTTTACTTTCTTATATGTAGTGTAAGGAGATATTTTAATGACAAAAATGTTCAACTTCGAGTTTTTTACAGATGTGCAGGTTTCGAAGTCCCCCGATACCGAAAAAGTGGTGTTTGCAAACATCTCTCTCTCTCTCTCTCTGACCACAATACCGGCCAAGCTGCTAAAGCTATCAATACCAAATTTTATATTTACGAGTATAATTAGATTTAAGTAAAATTGGTAGAGAGATAGTAGAATCAGTAAAAAATTAAAATTTACTAATAGCTAGTCAACTATTAAGTGGACAAATTTCTAAAGAATGTAAAAGAAGTAAAAAGTGAATTTTAGAAGGACTATAAAAACAATTTGGAAATTTCTAGGATTCTTGTGTTATTGTAAAACAGTCTTTTGCAAATATCTCGCAAATTATGTATTCTGCACAGATCTTTTTAGGATACAAAAGTATTTAGAGCTCGAGTTAGAACAATTTCAAAATTCTCACCGGAAGTAACACTTTTACTCCTATCAAAAAACAGTTACTTGTTTGCGTATATCTCGCAAATTATAATTTATTATAAGTGTGAAAGTATTTAGAGCTAGAATTTTAACAATTTTTATATAAAAGTAGTCTTAAAAAGCGCACTGGAAGAAATACCTCAGTAGCTTTTTGAAAATAACTCGCAAATTTTGCATTCTATACCGATTTATTAAGAATACAAAAGTATTTAGAGCTCGAATAGGAACAATTTTTGTATATAAAAAATAAAAAGTTCGTACCGGAAGTAACATTTTTACACTAATATTTTGCATTAAGTTCACTGAATAATGATTTGAACATTGGGACAAAATTATGGCTTACAGTAATTAAAACACATTTTTATGTAGCACGACTTTTCGATTATATTGTTTTATATCTTTGTCAGACCAGTTTTTTAAAAAATATTTGTTGATAATTTACACACTGGCTGCCATTCGTATAATTCATTTGTCGAGCGTTACATCAGATAAAAACAAGTAAAGTAATATAGGATTTTTAGTATTTTGTTATTGGTGATTCAAACGATTTTTCTCATTTGATTTAGAGTGCCGAACCAATGTCTACATACAGCAAGTTTTCTCTGTTTCATTTTTCTCGACTTAATATGGGATTGTATTTTTTTGTATTTTGTTGACGTTGATCTTAAATAGTATTCTCCTAATATACGTACACATAGACTTATTCGTTGCAAGTTTTTCTGTACATGCTAATTCTATCGGTGTTTGAGAACGCAATATTATACTGATATAGTTTGCCAACATAGGAATAAAATGAGCCTTCACGTAAATTCGTGAGCTACGCCGTATTTGATGAATTATTCATGAGATCCACCTTCATTGTTTGACTTTACAGCCCCGAATCAATATATACATAGAGCTAGTATTTTCAGTATCGGTTTTCTCAATTTTGTATTGGATTGTATTTTCTCTATTTTGTGAACGTCAAGCATTGAAGTATTCTACTGATACATTTCGAGTTTTTCTAAACATACTTTCTATCGGTGTTTGAGCACGTAATAATAATGTGCTACAGTCTGCCAAAAGAAGAATAAAGCGTGTCTTAGAGTAGATTCTTGAGGTACACCGTATTTTATAAATTTTTCATGAGGTCCACAATTTTCAACTTCCATTATTAGACTTTTATTCGAAAGATAAAATTCAAAGAGTGATAAGTATATCTTTCGAAGCCATTATATTCTAATTTTTCTAGCAGGTAAATATTTATTTAAGATCCGTGTTACTCTGGTTATCAAATTCTTCAATTACGCTTTCGCACATAGTCCATTATTCTTAATTTATTTTTTTTATCAAAATATTCTGGCAATATATTTTGTGTCTTGTTTAGAATTTTCTCCTATAAATTTTAATAATGCAAAGTGTGTCTTTTAATAATAAACACATTATATTTGTATCAAAGTATATACGATATTTGTTCATTCATATATGTATATACGCATATTCAATAGTTGTATACATGTATTGAATTAGGTTGTATGTACTGTACATAATACTTATAAAGACTAACAGCTGGAAGGAACTCTGTAATTTGTTAGAAATTGTAATGCCAGTGTGGCGAAGCGGAGACTGTTTTAACAGCGGAATCATTACCACAATTTAGATACATTATGCTATAATAGTACAAATTGCAGAGTTATTATCTATGTCAAAGTGCAGCCGATAGAGGATCTGAGATCATGAGATGAATGTGCAATATGGCAAAATAAATGCAGTATAAAATACCTAATATGTATAAATATTTTGTGCACGATTTTATGGAAGTACCGCATATAAAAACAAAAACTTTTTGAACAGTTATTGAAGAAAGATATTTTCATGCTGTATAGTTAGTCATTCTGTTGTTATTATAGTAAGCCAAACTTACTAATACATTAATCAAATTCTATTTCTTATTCTTGGAAAATAATTATTATTTAAGTGATTTCAATGTTATTATCCAGTTGCAGAAAGTTTCATATTGAAAGGAATACTGTTTAAATACATTATTGAATGAATTTTTTATTCAGGTTTGTTTGATAATTATATGTACTAACCCCGAGTCATTAAATGAATGGTAACGGAAAAGTATTATGACATATTATAGAGGAGAAGGGGGCACATGTGGACGGTGGGTGCATGTGGACACTTTCAATTTGTCGGTTATAACTTCGCCAAAAAGTTTGTAGAAAATAGTACAGGTGGCTCTGATTGTGTTATTTTAAACGGGTATTACTACGGTGCTACCTTCTCCAAGGGTATTAGCAACTAAAGGAAAAAAGCAAGTTGGGCAGATTGTATCAGCGGAACGTGGTCAACTAGTAACCTTCATTGGTATAGTTACTGCAACCGGGAATGCTCCCCCCCCATTATATGTTTTTCCTAGAATTCACTCTAAGGATCATTTTGTAAACGGAGGACCGACTGGGGCAGTTGCTTTAGCTCATAAAAGCGGCTGGATGACGGCACAATTATTTGTGAATGTTTTACAACATATCAAGCAACATACATTACCAACAAACGAAAATCCAATTTTAATACTTCTTGACAATCATGAGTCACACATCTCGTTTGAATCAATTAGTTTTTGTAAAGCAAATGCCATAGCTTTGCTCTCTTTCCCCCCACACTGTTCGCACAAACTCCAACCGTTAGACATTGGGGTTTATGC
Organism: Amphimallon solstitiale; assembly: GCA_963170755.1. NCBI lineage: Eukaryota > Metazoa > Arthropoda > Insecta > Coleoptera > Scarabaeidae > Amphimallon > Amphimallon solstitiale. The sequence continues at coordinate 86,179,737 of OY720676.1, read as the reverse complement.
GCCTTTCAAATCTATGATGAGAGTATCGTTCAATAACCACATGATTACACACCCAGGCAAACACATAACAATTTACGACATCCCAATTTTATCTAAACAACCATTTCTGGCAGCTTTTACGCCAAATAATATAACAAAATCATTTGAGAAGTGCGGTATATGGTTCCTAAATGAGTTAATATTTAATGAGGCTGATTTTCAATGCTCCTATGTAACGGATAGACCTCCACCACTATCAGATTTTAATGAAGATCTCGCAGTGGTAAGTACATCAGCCGTTACTGTTGACAATACACCAACTAAATTACTAGTAACCGTAACACCAGAAAATGTTAGACCATTACCAAGAGCTCCTTCTCGAAAAAAATGTGGTAGAAAACAAGGCAAGTTCTGCATTTTTACTAGCACACCTGAGTTTGAGAAGATCAAAGAAAAGAAATCGTTCAAACCAGGAAAAATAAAACAAGACACTGTTAAAAAAAACATAGTTCAAAGAAATGATCCGACTAGTTCATCAGAGGAGGAAGATTTGTTGGAACCGACAGATGAAGTAATGAACGTGGGTGATGGAATTTTCGCAGAAAAGGGAATCACAGCTGGAGACTTTGTATTGGTCAAATTTTCAACCAAGAAGCAAATTATTTATTATATTGGGCAGGTAATAGAAGTGTATGATGATGGAAATGAATTTCAGATTGAATTTCTACGACGACAGTTATCATCGTGGAATTTTTCGTTCCCTTTAATCAAAGACAGCAGTGTAATTACTAGAGAAGATATCATTCTAAAGTTACCTAAGTCCTTAAAACTCCCTGGAAGCTTGCAACGTACTGTAATTCATGTATAATTATTGTATTTTACTCCTGCTAATGTTATTTTAAAAATACATAGTTACTTTTCTAATATTTACTATTGTCCACTTCTACCCCTTCTGCTGTCCACATGTACCCAGTATTGGGGCACAAGTGGACAGTTACTATCTTCTAAATAATGCTGCAAAAATTCAAGATTTACTGATACTGAGCCTTCAATTTTTTCATTACGTGTTACACGCATTATGCTGTTATGATTATTAGTTGAAAATAATAATTATTATGGAAATAAAAAAAGCTAACGATCTGAAAAAACTTGTCCACATGTGTCCCCCTCTACCCTATATCTTAATGCGGTGCGATGATTCAATCTGAGTTAGGAATTCCATAATACTTGAAATAAGTGTTTTATTGTGACAAAATCTGTTGGAAATGAAATGTAAATTGAGTATATTGAATATAATAATCAAAAGCAATTGAGTTAGGTTCTAAGATGTATAATGGAGGATACCTTCACGCCTAGGATACTTTAAATACAGAATGCGGGACTGGCATGCGTGAGAGCTGTGAATAAGAATAACAAGAAGAAAAACCAATTTACTATCTTGAAGGATGATGATTCCTGAAAGAAGCTCCATATTAAGAATTTTTTTCTTCTTCTTTACTTTTTCAAGTTCCATAGCTAATCCGTAAGGTCTGATGTTTGTAGGGAGCAAGTCTGAGACCGTAACGACCTAGAAGTATTTTTTGGCCCTGTCCAATTTGTGGTATTCTATACAAGTCTGTAAGAGATACCATTATAGGTCAATTAAGATATAAAGCACATAAAAAGCGCATTAGCGATACTATAAGTCAAGTAACAACAGAGACGATTTGATGCTATAGTGGAACAATTTCAAAACAACGAAATTAAAGTAATTACTTAATATTTGAGGATATCTAGCATTCACTACTAAAATACTACTACATGTATGCCATATACAAATTAAATATTGCATTTGTTTGAAATATTTTTCATTCAACTAAATATTAAAACTCTAATGCGATACTGTTTTTACTTTCTTATATGTATGTATATACATATAAGACAAAAATTATCGAGCTCGGGATTTTTGCAGATGTCCACGTTTTGAAGTGCCCTGATACCAAAAAAGTGGTTGTTAAAAAAAATTCTCTCTGTCTGTCTATCAGTATATGTGTTATCACGATATCGGCAAACGGTAACAGCTATCAACACCAAGCTTTTTTATTTACGAATGTTAAATCAGTTTATGTTTTCAATAAAGTCGGTAGACCAGAGCAGAAATAATATTTTACTAATATCTCATCAACCACTAAGATTAGATACATTGGTAGGGAATACAGAAGTACCCAAAAGGAACTTGAAGCATTTTTTATAAAATAAATTGTTGTTCACTCTTACCTGAAAATAGTTTTTTTGCTAATAGTTTTCAAGGAATGTGTTTTAGCCAGATACATCAAGAGTATCAAAGTATATTTATATCTTGATTTTGAATAATTTTTGTATTAAAAGAAGAAAAATTCGGACCGAATCTAGCACATCTTCTCTTACGTAAAAGCACTTTTTTGCAAATACAAATTATGCACTCTATATAAATTTATTACAAGTGCAAAAGCATTTAAAGCTGATTTGCAACAAGTTTTGTATAACAAAAATATCATAATTTGGACCGGCAGTAACTCTTATCGAAAAGCAGTTTTTTTGCAAATATCTCCCAAGTTAGACTTACTAAGAGCATAAATATTTAGAGTTCGATTTCTAACAATTTTTGTTAAAAAAATCAAAATTTGGTTTATTAAGAGGGAATATAAAACTCAATTTAGAACAATTTTTGTATAACAAATTCGAAATGCACGCCTCATTTTATGACTTTAAAATATTTTGCAGTAGTAGAAATTGAATGTATTTAGGTGAACACTGTTTCTGCTCAGTTAGCAGTTTTAAATTCAACATTTACATTTTCCTCAATGCACGTACAGACTAAAGACAGAATTTCCTGAACCAATATATTTATACTTTCTTCAAAAATGTATTTCTTCCAATGTATATAATATAATACTTTCATCTTTTTACTGTGCAACATACTACTATTAATTTCCTTGCATTATTTAGCTACTGCAAATACTATATTTTTCCGTCATGCAAGAACACAGCGACATGCATTTGAACAGGGACGTCCTTAATATATGCACCACAAGGTACCTTGAAGCTTTTCCTCATACTTTCCCTATTGACTGTTAGTCTTTTTTATATAATATTAGTTCAAGATGACAAAGATAAAATTATGCAGATTTATTAAGACTGTACAAGTTTATAGAGTAACACTTTTATTCAGAGGGCTATTAGGAATATAAACACATACGTATAAGAAATTCGTGTGGTGCCCATCCCTATTCTTGAATATTCATCAAATTTCTATTTTTTTTTGTCAGGGACAGAAACTCATTTTTTTCTAAAATATTTTTCGATCTTTTTTAGACAAAATTAAATTAAAACGTAAATTAAACAAACACATGTTAGTAACACGAAAACCAAACATTTATTTTATTTGAATATTTATAAAATTACGACAATGTGGTGCGTCACATGTATCCTCTGGTATAAAATTTTTCTATTTTATGATAGTGTTCTTCATTTACAATTTTGCTTAAAAATTTCACCCAATTTAATTAATCGGGTCCCTGTTCTATGAATCTGCCTTTTAACTTATTTAGGATGTACCTGATTACAAATAATTAAATGCTAGCAAATCATTAATCTAAGCTGTTAATACACACAAAATGAACAAGCAAAATTCATTTGAATGAAGTTTTAAATATTATTAAACACTTCTAAACTTCCTGTTCTTCATAAAAGTAAGTTTACTTGCTTGTCTTTTATGGATTTTCCATCTCTGCAAAAGACTAGAAAGTTAAAGCATTTTATTAGTTGTTCACAAGTATTAAAGTCTAATTTTCCATACGAAACCCCTGCTTGTTGTTGGAAAGATATAAATGTAAATTTTAAATTTGCTAGGGATAATCTATAAATTCATCTTTCAAGTATACAGTAGAAAGTCTATACGTATATGCAAGTTAATATTATCAAGTATTTCCTAATACATATTCGTAATTTTACACATAGTATATTACGCTTATTCGTGTCTAAAACTGCAAACTGCAACGCTGCATTAAATATCGTAGAGTAATAAATTTCTGCTAAAGTATTAAAAAATAGGAGGATAGGCCTTCAGTGAAAATCACGAAAACCATTGTAAATTTGCTCTGGCGAAACTATGCCGTACAATTAAATTCAGAAAATGATAAAGAACATAAAAACATACATAATAATAAGACGATAATGCAAGTAACTGGTATCAAGACAGTAGTTGTAAACAAGGTCTTAAGACACTAAGATCAAGATTTTTTAAAATTGTTGGACACTGATGATAAAAATCCGGGTAGATGTATACATATGTATGTATATCCAGTATTTCAGGTAGAAATTCAACGTAAAAGTACTGTGATGTTACAATGCAAAATACTTATTTTTTCATTTAATAATAATTGAAAGAATAATTTAGCCCTCTTTAATAATAAAAATTGAAGTGGATTTTTTATACTTGATTACATTAAAAGTGTAATATTAGAAGATGTCTAAAAATTAAATTTAGAATTTCTGTAATATAATGTTTAATTTTTAAGATTTTGTGTTATATTGTTCATTCTATTTGACAATTTGTAATTGGTTCGATTTTGAATGCTCCCAGTTTATTGAGCTTCAAGAAACGAAAAATTCACAGAACTCATTAACAACTACATATTGCTGTGGATGCTACACTGCTGATGAATGATAAAATATTGTAATAGTTTATTTATTAACTTGATCCTATCAGCATAAAATTTTTAATGTTCTTATGAGTTCTTGCAGTGATTTACTTCTTATGTTCTGAATCACCTCTTATTTAGTTTCTGCTTGGGATAAGAGCAAGAAATTAAACAAGATGTCTTAATCTCATATAAAAAAAATATATTTACATTCAGAAATAACGATTGTTAATAACCTTGTCTTTATATATTTTTTGTTCTATAATTAAAAAAAACATTTATACTCACTTTAGAGTTATAATGTTTGTGAAATACTTATATATCTATGATGATAGCTGAATGAATATTCATCTTGTTCTTTTAAATTTTTAAAATATTATTGATTCTGGTTAATTTGTTTATTAATACGATGCCGTCATTATTTTACCAAAACATACATTCTCACATAGTGCTTCAGTAATTTAGAATCTTGCAACGTGAATGCTTTGAAATTGGTTCATACTAATCGCTAGCTGTAAACATTCTCACGTTGTACCTCTAGATGCTTAGCATTTGCCCATCAAAAAACATCCCCGCTTATTCTTATTAATTTATTTGACTTAAAGAATTAAGTGATTATTTGATACTTAATGATGCCCAACGATTTACTAAAGACAAATATTCTCACATAGTACCTTGAGCAATATTTAGCACCATTAACTATTCTTTTTATTATTTCATGAAAGACTAAATATCATTATTAAACAAGAGAATATTCATCTGATATCCAATACATTGAATTATTTTTATCTCATGACTTACTTCATTTCATCGTACATTTTATCAAATTCTATCTTATTTACATCCTCCATCTTAAAATTAATGATAAGAAAAGAAAATTAACTGAATAAATTTGTTTTTAAAAGAAACTTAATTAAAATTAAACTCTAGATCTTATACATATTATCTAATCGTGAGTTGATAAGTAGTGCATATCGACCCTACTCTCACTTTCGCTATATAAAATTTATTAATCCTTTACAAAATTAACGTCTTTACTGCACGAATTACAAACTTAAAATCTACAGGTCTAATCCTGTTTTTCCTCTTATATATTAAAACAAAGCCTATCGATTATTTTAGCGCCTCTCTTCTTCAATTAAGTTTCAGGTTGGCATCTTTTTCAAAAATGTTCGTGGTAAATTTTTCTTGTTCGTTTTCTTTAGGTTGTCACATTCGAATCGATACACGTAGATCATCTTCACAGTTACACACTAATGGCGATACTTCAAACTGTTTGTTATTAAAGTCTTTCACAAACTTGTTGCATCCCATGTGAGGTAAGTGTATCTCTCTTCCTTTATTTTTCAGTATAACCGTTGATTGAAGGAATACATAAAGATGCGCAACTCCATAGCACTGAGCGTAGCCAAAACTGGGTCCGATATCTATAGCGATGCATCAGTCGCTTGGGTCTGAGATTCGAAACAGCCCGAGACAGCGATGATGTTTCTCGACAAGGGGTTTGCCGGACGACTTAACGGAAAGACACGCAATTTTACTATATCGTTGCGCATCTTTATATATTCCTTCAATCAACGGTATAACCCTTCATTGTATTCTTATATAAATGCATTGCCTTTTTCATTATTTGTTACATATCTCTTCTTGCCATTTATTAATTTTATTTTAATTCTTCTTTTAGAAACTCCTCGGTTTGATAATACAGGAAAAACGTTGTATACGACGGGAATTTTTCTTACCGGGCTCGCACTGCGAAGAACGGTCGCCTTCGTCACATTCAACCCAATTTCTAACCATGTTTTTTGCTCAGGTAACACGTGAAATTGTAGAATGCTATAAACAGCATTAACATTGTATTTTTCTTTTGCAGGTTTTTAAACCACACATAACTATCTCCATTGACTTGGAAACCTTTGAGCTACCCATACAAGAACTAACGAGTGTATTTTGAATTCATATTGTTATTTACACAAGATATTCTTATTTACGATCTAACACTTTCCACTGGAAATGTTGTAATATCCTTTTTTTATTTTTATTGTTATAAAGAATACGTATCTAATATATTTAGTTTTATCATTATTATCTTTCTTATGAATTGGTACTATTATTCATGTTTAAATTTATATTTATACGTTTTAAATCGTGTTATCTTCTCGAGCGCACCTGATTTTTCCTTGTTCATATAACTTAATAGCATTTAAAAGATTTACGCTCTTTATTGTCCCATCCTTTAACATCTCTCTCTCTCTCTCTCTCTCTCTCTCTCTCTCTCTCTCTGTTATTCACTCTCAATACCTTTTTGTTTTTGAATAATGGTCCATTTCTTAAAATGTCTAAGGCTGTTCTAACGCCTTGAGTGAAATTAGGTTCTATAGTTTTGTACTCAATCCGTATTTCGTGCTTATCTTTTCTACAAAATATAAAGTGCATTGATTTATTTTGTATTTGTCTTATGCCTAATATTTATATTTATTTAACTATTACATACCAACAACTTATACATTTTGACAATAGAATTGTTCTTAAATGTTAGCAGCCTATTGTATTTGCAAGTACTTGTTTTAAACTAATACCTTAATTTTTAAATAAACAATTTTAAAAACTAAAATTAGTTTTTTTTCTTAATAACCAAACGAATTCTCAAGATTATTATGTTCGATAATGTGAAAGTCACAGCAATATGTTAAGTTTATACAGTTTATGACTTTCTTATCGTATGTGCGTTCCAAATTTTGTATACAAAAGTTATTCCAAATTAACTTTTAAATACTTTCATCCTTTTAATAAACATGTGAGGAGAAGTGTAACTTCCGGTCTAAATTTTGAAATTATTTTTATACAAATCGAGCTCTAAATACTTTTGTACTAATATATCTGTATAGAATGCACAATTTGCCAGATATTTGAAAAAATCTGCTAAACGACAAAAGTAAAAGTTACTTCCTACACGAATTTGAAAATTTTTTTATACAAAAATTATTCCAAATCGAGTTTATGTACAGAATTCGTAATTTACGAGATATTTGCAAAAAATTGCTATTGGATAAGAGTAGAAATATTATTTCCGGTGCGAACTTAAAAATTCTTTATGCAAAAATTGGTCCAAATCTAGCTCTAAATATTATAATAAATGTGTATAGAATGCATAATCTGGGACATATTCGCAAAAAACTGCAATTTGATAACAGCAAAAGTGTTACTTCCGGTCAGAGTTTGACATCTTTTATTAGAAACTTTGTTATCAACTCGAGCTCAAAATACTTTTGTGCTCTAGATAAATTTGTATAGAATGCACAATTTAAGAGATACGTGCAAAAACTCTTTTTCGACAAGACAAAAGGACAGGTATGAATTTCGAAAAACTTTTATTATACAATCCTTCAAAAATTTATCTTTCAGTATTTTTCTGTTCTTTATAAATTTGTCTAAAGTTAGTACTTGGTAAATTTTAATATTTTCACTTTACAAACTACTACTTCCGTTCTACCGATATCACCAAAAATCTAATTAGACCTCAAGCGGAAGAATATAGTCGTAAATATAATGTTTGGTATAGATATCTTTATTTATTTAGCGGCAATCGCAATACCCACTTTTTTGGTATCAGGGAACTTCAAAACGTTCACATCTGCAAAAATTTCGTGGTCGAAAATTTTCGTCGTCACACTACTTCCTTATACTATGTAAAGGAAGTAAAAGGAGTATTTATAATGAATTACTAAAAAAAATATATGTATGTGTTATGCTTTGAAATATATGATGGATATTCCAAGACATGTTTTAAATTCTATACCTTCTTAATAAACTGTGAGTAATAGCGTTACTTTCGGTTCGAATTTTGGAATTTTTTTTTTTATACAAAAATTATTCAAAATATTTGCAAAAAATGCTATTATGTGAAAGTGCTACTTCTGGTTTGAATTTTGAAACGTTTTTTTATACAAAAATTATTGAAAATCAAGTTTTAAATACTTTCATACTGTTAATATATCTGTTTAGAAAGCATATGTTGAGCAATATTTGCAAAAAGCTACTTTTCAGTAAGAGTAAAAGACCTACTTCCTGTAGGAATTTCGAAAACCTTTTTCTTAGTAAAATTAGTGACAAATTCATGTGAGTACATTAGTATTCTTCAGAAATTTGTTTAAACTTAGTAGTTGACGAAATATTGGTGAAATTTTATTTTTTCACCAAAGCAAACCACCATTTCATGTCTATAGAAAATCTTATCAGTTCGCGAGAAGAATATTATACTAGTAAATATAAAGTTTAGTATTGGTAAGTCATTTTCTGTATGAAGTGACTTCAAAACGTGGACTCTCATTAATTATACGTTTAACACAGATTTACAGAGTTGGTATATAAATTTTTAAAAATGAATATGTATACAGGATGTCCAGAAACTCTCCTGACAAACGAAGACCGCAGATTCCTCAGATAATTTTAAGACAATTTAACCCAATTCACCCTAGTCCGAAAATGCTTCGTAAGGTCATAGGCGTCCGTTTTGGGGTAGGTAAACGGGTATTTTAACGCATAACTTTTTTGTCTTTAACTTTGAAGCATTTGTGACACTGGATTATTAAAGTTTCAGGTATTCTAGTACTAAAAGGTACTCTTACTTTAAGTCGGTAGGATACACCGTTTTCTAGAAAAATCGATTTGAAAATTTTTCGTTTTTTCGTAATTAAAATTCAATTTATTATTTTTTGCACTAGTTCGCTCTGAACTGCCAACAGAAATAAAACCTACGTTTTTAATTGTCAAATTGTTGTCAGTTCGCGAAGTGAAATGACTAAAGATGAAATGACGAAAAAACGAAAAATTTTCAAATCGATTTTTCTAGAAAACGGTGTATCCTACCGACTTAAAGTAAGAGTACCTTTTAGTACTAGAATACCTGAAAATTTAATAATCTAGTGACACAAATGCTTAAAAGTTAAAGACAAAAAAGTTATGCGTTAAAATAACCGTTTACCTACCCAAAACGGACGCCTATGACCGGTACTAGAAATTCGCAATATATGTAATCGATTCATCTCTGGAGGATAAATAAGCATACCAGTTTTTGTTTTTTTAAATAGAAGCGTTCGGGAGATATTAAAAAAAAACTAATTACAAGGCGCCATCTTCAAAGAGCTCTAGCTCCCTTAGGAAGCATTTTCGGACTAGGGTGAATTGGGTTAAATTGTCTTAAAATTATCTGAGGAATCTCCGGTCTTCGTTTGTCACGAGAGTTTCTGGACACCCTGTATATTTTACTTATAAGTAGTATAAGGAAGTATTGTGATAATGTACATTTTCGACCCCGAGATTTTTGCAAATGTTCACCTTTTTGAAAAATGTGACTCTCTGTATCTGTCTGCCTACCTGTCTCTCTCTTTGTATGTGACTACGATAACGATCAGATGGCTAAAACTGTTAATATCAAATCATTGGATTTTCAGTGATGTCGGTAGACCGGGAGTAGTATTTTACATCCGCGAAAATGTCAAATTTTCACATCATCTTGTCAACTACTAAGTTTAGACAAATTTCTAGAGCATACGAAAGTACTTAACAGAGTAATAGCATTTTTTTTTTATAAAGAAAAATTTCAGAAATATTTACTAGAAGTAGATCTTTTACTCGTTTTAAAAACTGTTTTACGAATGTCTTTAAGTCATACTTTCTAGATAGAGATATAAAGAGTATAAAATATTTAAAGCTTGAATTTGAATAATTTCTGCGACTCCGATCATATCTCACAAATCTGGACTTTATTACGAGCATAAAGGTAGTTAGTCCGTGATTTGGACAATTTTCGTATAAGGGAAAATCAAAATTCGGACCAAAGTAATATTTTCACTTTTATCGAACAGCATTTTTTTTTTTACAAATATTTCACAATTTTGTTAAGAGTTAACATTATTTGGACTTTAATTTAGAAAAGCTTTTGTAAAAAAAGTTCGGCCAGCAAATATCTATGAGGAAGTTTTGTGGCGCACACACCTTATTTGTTCCATTCCTAGAACTAATGTTTGTAGGTTACCAAAATGGCAAGGAACACGACTGTATTATATGAGAATCTCTTGACAGGCATGATACAAAAATTAAAGAAAATATCGTGAGTTAAATTATGATTATATAATTGATCTGTGTATTCCCTAATAATTTTAACAATATACAGAAACAAAGTTATTAATTTAGAAGCTATATGTCAAGAATGCGATGATTTTTAATAGCCTTACATAAAAATATGTATGTATATATTTCAAAAATTTAATTATAATGATATCTATAAATAGCGAAGCTGGACATGCAATGTCATGGCCGCGTAATATTAAGTAACATTAAGTTATCTTGCTCGCGGTTTCATGTTCATCGTGATTTCATTGTATATCCTTGTTGTTCTTGAGCTGATTAATTATGTAAAATTATTTTCCTATACACGTGCTCTAATGCAACGCTTTGAAGGAATTAAATATCCATGAAAGTAAATTATGTATTTCACAATATTATTGTCCTGCTTTTGTGTACAAAAATAGAATAACTGTTAAATACGTCGTAGGTATTCAATATAAATGACCTGCAATCACTCATGTTATTATATTATACAATTGTGTACACCTATGAGAGTAACTGTTCTAATGGAAAGTGCAAGTCAGTGGAAGAAAGTGAACCTGTTTACAGTTTTTTACGCACATATTTTTATCTTGCCTCTACCAGTAGACATGAAACATTTTTTTTTGTGATGACTGAAGTGCTGTGGTATATAATTCGTTGTTAGTTTAATTTAATAAAAGCTTTTTTTTTACACCTGCCATATCATTATAATTGAAGAAGCTGCACACTTTTTCATAATTAATTTCTTATTTCATGTGTTTATGAATGACGTGAAAATAATTAATGAATTATTTTCCGAGAATATTACTTATTTGTGGCAACACATAATAGATCCTTTGGTAATGCATATGAATCTTGAATAGTTTGATTGTGAATATGTGTATTTGAATAAGTCACTGATGGTAAAGTTGTAATTCACGAAGTCAAGAAGTGGTGAAGAAATCTAGATACTAAAGCTGTTTTTATGTCTACTATTATTAAGGTAACCATGTTATCAGAAGGTCTAAATTACAATTAAGTGTACGTAATAATATATACTAATAAACGGATTTTTTGATGAACGTAATAGAGTTCGTATTAAAGAAATTATTCTTTTCAATAGAGGCAAATAATTATTTTTTATAGAAATCTGTTTGAATCAAAGAGTATTCAATAAATTGAAAGACACACTCAAAAATGTCTGTTACAGGTTTCTTATTTGAAATAAATCAGAAAGCATATAAATTGTATTAAGTAATTTTTGGTTATTATTAGCAAAAGTGATAATTATTTTACAGTAGTTTATAACCGAAAATAATTTGGATTGGTAGAAAAGTGCATCCGTATGTGCATTGATAGAGCTCCATCACCGTTTGACAACTATGGACGATTGCAGGCACCTATTTGCAGTAAAGCATCGCGTGCTATGTGGACCTATTACATCACCCACAGGGAAACTTTTGCATCAAAGTCGATGAGCTCTCTACTACAGTTAACGATAGTTTTGACGTGACAATGTCCTATCCTGTGCATTCAAGAGACGTCATTAAAATCATATTTTTTTACAAGAAGGTCATGGAACTCCAGATACTTTGCCAAACCTGACTTTTTGCTGAAACTAGCCTATTTGTGCGATTATTTGATATACAGGATGCCTTGCATCTGCTCTGCAAGGCAATAGCATGAATATTTTGAACCTTTTGGAGAACATTACGGCGTTCAGGAAACAGCTGCAGTTGCGGATAAGAAAAATCAATGAGGATGTCAGTCAACGTGACCTCTCATAAAGTCGTTATTCCACAAGACTAGTTGTCCCTTTCGGTGAGCTTTGAGAGGTGTTCCTTTTCAAGGAACACCTCTCAAAGCTCACCGATTGGTTTGCAAAATACTTTGTGGAAGGCAATGTCGAGAAATTTGCGTGGATCCAAGATCATTTCTGTGCTCCAGCACCAGAATTCACTTCGCAGGAAGAAGATGAACTCTCTTGCGACAATATCCTGAAATAAAAAATTCCTTCTTTTGGATATCAATAAACAATGAATATCTGATTTCAAAAGCTGTAGGGATCCTCATTCCTTATGCGACAACATATTTATGGGAAACCGGATTTTTAGATGTAGCTGTAATACAAAGCAAATATCGCTCAAAAATCGATGTCGTTGGAGGTTTTCGCCTTTGAGGTAACTTTTTTTTATATTTTCATATTTTAGTTTGATGGTTGTTGGGATACAATTTTAATTAATGTGAGCTTCACATTGTGAGGTTTATCTTAAAAAAATTGATTTTATTTCTGTGCTTTATTGATATCATTTTACACATATTTAACAAGGGTGTGGGGACAAAAAATTAAACCTGTTAGTACGCCTTGGTACCCCTGTCATAGCCAAAACACTAATGGCGTCATAATTATATAAAATACAAAGTAAGATGAACACTTAAAAAACTATCGACCTGTTTTTCGTAAATATATATGGTTTGAGAAATAAGGAATTTATTGTTTTGTATGCACACTGTATCTATCTACTTGAAGATTAAATAACAAAAATATGATATTGAATTTCGAAAAAAAAAATTTTGAGTACATACGAGCACACATTGACAAGGCACGCACAAGACATCTGCTTGACACATATCTTACGAGACTCGTACAGATTTCTCGTTGTCGAAGTTGCAGTGTACGAGGCACGTATGTAAGTGTGTTTTCAAATATACGATCCTCGCGATAGTTCGCCTATGGAACTGTGTAGCAGGCCCGACAAAAATTAAAGAAAATTCGTCAACCCGTTGTCGTTGTTGAGATGCTTACACGTTTCGAGTTCATCTATACTCCGTTATTTAATTCCACGGACCACAAAGTATAGCCATGTGTACGATATGCAATATATGATGACATTTATTTTTGACAGATTTATGAAATAGGTTATGTACGTTCTGTTATCTATATACGCGCTGATATGCATGCAACAAATGCAACTGTCAAATGACTAGAAATAACTGTCAATTAAATTAAGTGAGTGTTATTTCGGCAGGAAAACAACCAATCGAATTGTCCACTTTTAGCCCTAAAATTTAAAGGTGGTCCGCGGAATTAAAAAACAGAGTATAGTACTCGTTACGCCGAGACCGGACACATTCAAACCATTTAACCTAAGAAAATCGTAATATGTACATCCCACCAATGTGTTCCAATACCTTAAGATGCTTGTCCATTGCGATAAATGACCCGACTTTAGCCGCACGACGGTAGCCGTTATGAACAAACTGTGCGTTCCGAGTCGTCTAGACACTTCTAGCTTAGTATTTTGGTTGTAACCTGCAATTGCAGTATATTGGAGTAAAAAGACTTGCCTTAGTTATTATCTCTTCTAAAGAAGAAGATCTTTCACTGTTATTACTACAGAACGGACGCCCCAGGTTTAAACTACGACGGAGTAAAGAAATAATGTAAACAGCACGCAGTTACTGAATAGCACTATTCATATGGTGAACTGCAACATCTATTGACGCCCTAGAATGAGCGCAAAAAGAGTCCATTTAACTCGTAAATTTCCTATCTTCATCGGCGTAGATAGGAGCGTGAGGGTTTTTAAAATTTATTATATTTCGTAAGATAAATAAAGTACGGAAAGTTTACTCGATTTGAACTACAAAATAAACAAATAATAACGTATTTTGTATTTTATAGATCACCACCCACTTGTTATCCAATTATATAAATAAAATTAAACACTTTTTAAAAATACAAAATTTCAATAGTGCGCCCGTGGGCGATGAGTCATTAATCTTTCGTGTAGGCTCTGTAGTTATTACTTAATAAATTAATACGAAAGGATCCTAAGATGATGCTGTAGGGTTGTCAAAACATTTTTTATACATTTTGTAATTTTTACGATTTAAGTTTATTATTTCTAAATGTACTTATGATTTTGATAACAAAATATATATCAAACTATCGGCCAATTTTGATACAAAGTGTATTTTCAAAAATGTTTGAGACAACAGTATATAGGAAGGAGGTTATCAGTTATAATTTTTTTTATGGTTTTCGAACTGGCAATTTTTATTATTGTTTTAACTGATGATAAGACATTTATTAGACTATAATTTGCGAATCGTTGCACGGTCTTAGCAGTGTTATTTTTAAACTTGATGAAAAAGTTCATTGATTAATAGACAACTTAAAAGAGTATATAGGTTATTCAATAATTAACCAATAGGAATATTTAATAAAACATGATGAAATGTCACCAGCATTAAAATGCAGCGAATGTTATTTATACATCCGATATTGTTTTCTTGAAATTAATATCATATATTTTTCTATTGAAAGAAAATGTTCGAATTCATTGCTGTTATCCATCATTTTGTTTCTAGAGTTTTGTTTGTTTTTGAAGTAATTAGTAGAAGCAATCTATTTTTACACTTTTAGCACTATATTTTACATTTTACGATATTCCTTTTACAATAAATTATCAAATTGTAATAGAAAAGATTTTGTGTTCTTGATATAAGTCAACTAACTAAATTACCTATTTCCTTATGAATATACTTTAAACAAAAGTTTACGTATAAAAATATTTTTTCAAGGATTTGTAGAAACTTGAAAGGGAAAGGCAATTATGTATAAATATTTTTGCAATAAATCTCTGCTAAAATAAAATTTTTCACTTTATTTAATTATAGCTTTTTGACTCTCTAATCTTATTTATCTTATGCTGCCCATCTCCGACATCAGTTAATGATAGTTCTCTTAAAGAGATGTGTGCTGAGTATACAAATCAAATTTGCGTGCAAATACTAATTTCGAAAGTGCGAGATTGTGTTGAATATTAGTGTCACTAAATATTTCAGTTCGTCTTCGGGAATTTATGTTTTGAATTAACTATTAACATGTGTATTTATATACATACACGCATCAATTGCACACTTTACCGTCATCTAGAGTTTCCACCAAGGTTTAAACTAACATGTTCTTTATGTTTATAAATACCTACAAATAAATATATGCTTGCCTGTATCTGTATGTAAAATATAATATCCGTTTTTGTAATTATTAAAATCAACGGTGGAATGCAGTCGTGTTATGAATAAATAAGTAACTGCCGCTTTGTAATAGTGTGAGAAAAGTGGCGTTTGAGAAATATTAAATAACATTAAAGTCTAAATTGATTTGGATGCATTTCCTTGAAATAAATCTTGAATGCATGTAGACAGAGGTGAGGCAGATGACATGCTAGGCAAGAACACAAACATGTCCTTAAAGCTTATGTATCGATTAAGTTATATTGTATAATAAATAGAATAGGTGTTGAGATGCAATTCTTAGTTGGTTGACTGCACACAAACTTGCAATGACAATTGACACAATTCTATTGTTTGTAATGAAATTAATTTTAAGAAATTACGTAAATGGTAGTGTAGTATATTGATATTTAAATAATAAGAATTTGTTACAACTTTGACAGAAACGCATATAAAATTTGTGTCCGATGATTAATCGAAACTGTTTCTGAACAAGAAATAATATTTAACTAGAAATTTATTTAAAGAACAAATAATATTATCATATATAAGAAAAAGGAATAGAAACTACAAAATTCAAATGTAAGAAAATTTGAAAGCTTACGGAGCACGTCCAGGTGAATAAATAGTTATCAATGAAAAACCATTGAAAATCTTTTTCCGGATCCGCTCATGACGGAAAAAATTGTGATCAAGCTTATAGACGCGGATTAATTTTATGATTCAATTGATTTTAGAAACATATTATTATGTGAAGAATTATCGTGAGAGGGGGCTATTCCGGATTTATTCCGAAATAGAATTCCAAATTTTACAATTTCCTTTAAACAAATATTGTTCCAAATTTAGATCTAATTACTTTTGCACTTAATTCGATAAGAGTAAAAGTCTTACTTCTGGTCCGAATTTTGATTTTTTTGTATATACAAAAATTATTTCAACTCGAACTCTAAATATTTTTCTATTTCAAATAAATCTGTATAGAATGCATAATTTACGAGATATTTACAAAAAACCGTTTTTAGATAAGATATATTGATCTACTTCCAGTTGGATTTTCGAAAAACTTTGTTTATAAAATGTTCCTAAAATTCTCTTTTTAACACATTTGTATTCTTTAAATTTGTTTAAACTTAGTAATTGACCAGATATTGGTAAATTTTGATTTTTTTATTGAACTTACACTACGTATAAGAAAGTAAAAACGTTTCATCAGATAACTAATTAAAATAATAATTCTTTCGACAATATAAGAGACAAAGACATCTTGACTGATGCCTAAATAGGGACCTGTTGGAATATACAAAAATAATTTTGAAGTTTAGTTTATAAAATCAAAAAAATATCTTATAAAAACACTATATATTTCTCATATAATTTAATACTTGCTAGTGACATAATATAGATATAAACAATGTTAAATTACTAGTTGTTAAACGACAATTTGAAAATTTTAAATGTATTGTCCGATTATAAAGTGCTTTAAAAAGCTTAAGTAATTGCAAGTAACAATTATATTGCCAAAGGACTAGATTTATCACTTCGCAGATTATAGCTTCGATGGTATACAATTCATCAGTATGGGCTGTGATCTATAATCTATATTATTTCCTTACTTTCGAACGCATATTTGTACGAACTTATTGACGTGTTGATTGAATAAGATATGTGTCGTACAGATACGAACCTTTCATAATGCTAAATATTGCAATAATTGTTTCCACGGTTACAGTGTCCACCAACAGTAGCTCGAATTGATTTCTATACCGTGAATATTATTTATTTACAGTAAGGGTAACTGACATTACTTGTAACTATAGCCATTACATTTAAATACGTACATATAAATATCATTTTAAATACGAGAGATGTTCTCTTTGCGCTGAGCCTATCATTAGCGACAAATTTTGTATGATAATTTTAATCAGTTGTTTACAAGTTTAGTTACTTATAGTGATAGTTATCAAATATACGTAATTATTTGTAAGTTACATTAGTTAAAAGTATTTCTTTCGCCAATAAATCATGGAACTGAACAAGGAACATTATCGAGCTGTGATTTTTTACAATTTCAAGGAAATCAATCGAGTGTTGGGTGACAAGTCGTGGTGCTTCATTACTGTAAAGCGGTGGTACAATGAATTTAAACGCGGTGGAATTTCCAGAAATGATACCTAGTTTTTGAGCTCCTAAGCAAATAACGGCAGTTACAGAAAAATTATTGCTCTTATTCGGAACATGATTGTAGAAGACCGGCATACTACTGTCAGAAACCTTCAAGCAACTTAAAATATTAGTGTGAAAGCAATTAATATTATTTTGCACAAACATTTGAAGGTCCGTAATTTTTGTTCTCGGTGGATTTCTCACAACTTGATTTACACATGCTTTAACCGTGGATCGTCTTATGTGATGTACGACATCTCATGGTCACCATAAGTTGATCATGAGATGTCATTATCTACACCTAGTGGATTTGGAAGAGATTAAAAAAACCATACGCAGCTTGAAGGGTAAGAGGAGTGAGGATACATATGGTGTAAGTGCCGATTTACTCAGGGAGGTTGCGAACGAGCTTTCTGAGCCTTTGTGGCTTTTGGTAAATTCATGTTTTGAGGAGGGAGTATTCCCTTCCTAACTGAAACTGGCCAACGTGACGCCATTACTCAAGAAGGGAGGTCAAACAAAGGTTGATAATTACAGGCCGATATTTCTGTTGCCTGCTTTATTAAACATTTTCGAAACGCTGATCAAAAATAGACTGGTCTCCTTCTTCCAGAGTTGGGACTTACTGTCGGAAACACAGCATGGGTACGGAAGGGAAGATCAACACTTACACCTCTGATTGAGTCTGTTGATGCAGTACTGACTGCCAGGGACAACCGTGAAGCAACAGACTTGGTGTTTTGTAATATGAGTAGGGCTTCTGATACGGTTCTATTATTATGGAGTAAGGGGCGTTGCGTATACTTTATTAAGATCCTAACTACAAGACAGAAGACAAGCGGTTAGTTGGAATAAAAGGACAACGAATCCACAGCTTGTTAAGTACGGGGTACCTCAGGTATCGATCCTTGGGCCTATTCTCTTTATTTTTTACATTAATGATTTACCATCAAACTTCAGTGGCTGCAAAGTGTGCCTGTACGCTGATGATACCTCCTTTGTTGTGCGGAGTGCGGATGCGCCTTCAATGAGAACGGCTAAGGATCAGCTGACTTCAATGAAAACATGGTGTGATGTAAATAAACTGAAAATAAACGAAAGCAAAACTGAAACGATTACCTTTTCGGGAAAAGAGTGGCGCGGCGGTTTTTTTTTTGTGGGATGGTTGTGGATGACGAACTATCCTGGAAGGATCACATATCACAGCTAATGGAGCACTAAGTACGGCGATTTATGCTATACGAAAGATAAAACACTTGGTTGGTCGTGGTGCGGCAAAATTGACTTATTATGCCAATTTTCATAATATAGCGACATATGCACCGAGAAAAAAGAAGGTTCAATTAACCAATAATTGGTTAACTCAATAGTTTTAAACTTTTACCAGTGAGCAATAGTTTAAATGGTTGGCATAACCATGTAAAAAGTGTTAACTTAAACGTTAAAACAACATTTTATTAATTGCCATACAATCTTTCCTAACTCTTAGGTTGACATCCTTAAATGTTAAAATGACATTTTAATAATTGCCATACAAACTTCTGGAACTGTTAGGTTGACATCCATAAATTTTAAAACAATATTTTAATAATTGTCATACAATCATCCCGAACTGTTAGGTTGACATTCTTAAATGTTAAAAGAACATTTTAATAATTGCCGTACAACCTTCTCGAACTGTTAGGCTGACATTCTAAAAAGTTAAAAGAATACTAAGAATTGCCATATAATAGATTCATTTCAAACTACTAGGTTGACATTCTTAAATATAAGGAAACAAAGTAGATTGTTTGGATAGTATTCTATTTCCCCCCATTAAATTTGATAGTGTCAACCTAATAGTTCGATAAGAATCTGTGGCAGTTCTTAAAATGTTCTTTTAACTTTTAACATTGCAATAATTTCCATATATCTTTTATTTTTGATTTCTACAGCGTGAAATCTGCCATAACCTTACTTGTAGGAAACCCAACAAAGAAATTAAAGTTTTTATTATATATCCAGCTCAATTCGTAGTTTATATCTAGATCAAAATGACATCTCTGTTAGCTTTCGTACACAGCTTAATAACATATTTAACACTATTGGCTGACAGGTGCTAAATGAAAGTAAACAACACGAATGTATCTTTGAGTTTTATTAGAATGAAATGTGGTACATCCATATTAACACAAACATTTTAAAAAGAAATTAAATTGCAACTATTTACCAAATGTGTTCTGATGCTGCGGGTTATTCTGCGTTCAAAACATGAAAAGATTTAAATATTAATTCCAAACATTGTATAACACTTGAACATTTATACACAAAGGTATCGATTACAAGATAAAAATTGTTTATTCTGTGTAGACTTGGTCCTTCTACAATCATATAAGGCTGGATTTTTTCTCTGTTCTTGGCCCCTTCTTCAACGGATCTTTCTGCTGGAATCTGAAAATATAATGATTTATTTTTTAGTAATTTAATTAACTATCACTGTTGTTAAGAACCGCCGATATGTATAAAGTTGTGTAGAAGTATTACTATAAACCACATATGAACTAAAAATAAAATATTATATTTCATAATTTCAAATGTTTTCATTCTGAAAGTTTGTTAGGTATTTAGATTTATGGCCGACTTAAAAAAAATAATATAAATGTTATAAATAAAAAAAAAGTTTATTTGACTCACACACGTCTGATTATATCAATTATTGTAGAGCCGTCCTGCGGCAATACTAGAAATTCTTCAGATATCACCACCGTAAAAAGAAACTGTAAACATGGTTGGTTCTTGGTGCCTTAATATTAAGCGTCACTATACATTACTAAGTAGCAAAATAGTACTACTGTTACTGTTATGCAAAATGTCAGCCATTGGGATGAATATTAGGAAACATTATTATAATATAATAAAAACCTAACATACATTTGAAGGTTTCCATTAACGCATCACATTCCAAATCTAATAGCAATTTTTCTACGTTTTCCATACTATAATTAAACAGATATTAAAAATATTAGTATGCATAAGTTATTTAAACTGAATGTTAAATAAATATATATAAATGTAGGTACTTACATTTTATGAAGACAAGTAGGTAAATATGTCGACACGCACTAGTACAAAATACGTGATACAAACAAATATAGAAGCTGATGCGATACACATATGGTCAAATTACGGAAATTACTTTAAGGCTACTACTCAGATTACATGTACCCTATAAAATATACTCTTAGAAGCAGCAATACTTGCTTCTAAATAAGCCGTTGGTTTTCAATACGCAAAACCTATTCTTTTAACATTTTTTGTTTAACAAATTTAGAACGTTGTTGAATCGCTTATTTTTCTAGACTCAAGTAATTATTGGTTAATTCTGCATTTTATATTTAACATTCAAAAAAAGGTTGAATTAACATTTCTTGTTCTCTCATTGTGGTTTGCTGGTGCGTGGTATGGCCCCAGAAGCGCATATTTGTATATATTTGTATATTTATTTATAGTTCGTAATTAAAATATTACAGAGCATCGTCAATAAATTACAAAACATTAATACAACACATTACAACACAAACAAAAATATATCTGCTCTTATGCGGTTGTATAGTTTTGGACCCCAGTGATCCACAGACAGTTGCCAATGTGTGATGGGGAGTTCTTAGTTGGTTTCTCCCTCGGGTAGTATATTGGTGATTGTACCCATTGGTATCGAACAAGTGTCTGTTAGCGTGAACATACACCACCGTCGCAAGAATAAATGTAGATGGCAGGGTAAGTATCCCCTGCTCTCTAAAGTAGTTCCTACAGCTTTCACCATACTTCATGCCGCGCAGCGATCTAACGCCTTCTTTTGCAGAGCGAATATTCTAGCCGTACTCGCCGTATGTCCCCAAAAAAAGATTCCACAGCTTAGTAGGGAGTGGAAGTACGAAAAGTACGCCACTCTAGCTGCCTCGTAGATAGCAACATGTTTTAATCTTTTAATAGCGAACGCCGCGGAAGTCAATCTCCCAGCCAGATCGTCCACATGTAGATTCCATCTTAGGTATGAATCCATAGTGAAGCCCAAGAATTTGGCGTTCCCACCTTCTTCTAATGTTTTTGTGGTAAATGTCAAGGAATGTATTTTGTCAGGATTCGTTTTCAATAGAGTTTTCGTGCTGCAAAAGCGTGCCATACGGATCTTGTGTGAACTACAGTTTAATGACTCTTGTCGTCGCGGAAGAAAAAATAATGACACTTGTGGGTGCATATATCTTATGTGGCGTAAAGATCGTCCATACAAGCCTGATATGTTTTAAAAATCATTCAAGCCTATAGGACTACGTAACACGGAATAGAAATCATCTTGTGGTGACCCACCATCGTATGAAGCAAGCCCAACAATCGGTGGACTACTGGGGTCCAAAATTATACAATACACTGCCGGATGCCGTTAAGGTCTTGCCGCCTGAAAGTTTTGCAAGAGCCGTTAAAAAGCTACTGCTGGAAAATGTGTTCTACAGTGTGGACGAATTCCTGTCATATAACTTTGACTGATTGCTGTTTGCTTTTAACGTGTTATATTTGTACTGATGTTTTTTGTCTGTGTATTGATTTATTTATTGTATTTGCAGTGTTACTGCTGATTGTATTTCCTATTGACTTGTACTATTTTGACTAAAATAAAACAAACAAAGAAACATCATGTGATGAAACATGAGTATACTGCTATGATCACGAAAAGAAGCAACAATCGACAGTTTGGGTCTTTGAGAATGAGTCGGCTCCAACAAAAATTGTTCGTGGAAGAAGACGAAACAAGAAGATGGCCACCACATTTTGTGGAATTAATGGGCATGTACTGTAATTTTTATCAGATTCTTTAGGTACTCGAGGTAATGCTGACAACTGCGTAGAATGGAATACCCATAGACAAATATCATGGACATGTGATGTAGATAATTTCGTTTTTTAATATTATAATTTGTTATATTCATATTTATATCTACAAAGTATGATCACTAAAGGGCGGAATATATGCACGTCAATTCAGTTAAAATATGCGCATATATATGCATCGTTTTTCTCTGAAATATGCAACAATATGCATTTATTTGTCAAAATATGCAATTATATGCCTTGAATATAACATGGAAAAATGGAAATAAAGAAACGCCGACTCTTACAAAAATTATTTATTTTAAGTAAAATTAAAAGAAAAACATAATAGGTACAATTTTCAACCTGAAATAGTATAAAATGCATTTATAACGATATATTTTTCAAAATTTTCCAATAAAAATGTTTGCCTTCTGTCTGTAAAAATATGTTTGTACAAAGAAAAAGTTCTTTCAACATCTACCGATGTGATCTGGCAATATTTTAATTTGGGTAGTAAGTTATAAGGCCAAGGTATTACTTCGTTGGATGGTTTACTATCAAAAATATTTTTGACTTCCATTAAATACTTAAAGCCTTCATTCTTTCCCACAATAACTTCGAGTTTCCTTCTTACTTGATTTCCTACATCACCGGGAACTTTTTTGCATTTGTCGGAAAAAGTTTAAACAATATTAATTGATTCTCTTAAACTTATATTCCTACTTTCTAACGAAGTTATTATATCTTGTACAAAACTAAAATTAACCTTAATAAAAACAAGTTCCTTAGCTAAATTTACATTTTTGAATAATGCTTGACTTTGCACTACACACTGCGAATTGTCTTCTAAATCTAAAACTATGTCTTTAATGGCTTCAAAATTGTCTGCGTAGAATATCGCGGCCTTAATCCATGTTCCCCATCGAGTAATTACGGGCTCTTGAGGTAAACAAACTCCTGGCAATTTCTCTCTATAGATCTGCACTCTTAGAGGTGCTTTCAAAAACACTTTCTTTACATTTGAAATTAATTTGTTCACCAAGGGATATGCTGTTCTAATAATTTCTGCAACTCTGTTTATCCCGTGTAAAAGACAAGTGACATGTACCATATTGGGATAAAATATTTTTAAGTTTTGGCCTACTTTAACCATATACGGCGCTGCGTCAGACAAAAACACTAAAAACTTCTCTACTGGAACTGGATTTGGTAAAAAAAAATTTGATAGAGACTGCTGAATAAATCGAGTTACGGTCTCATTATTTGTTTTGTCTAACTGTTTAGAAGATATTAAATATGGTTTCCCTGGCTCATTTTCTTGATGCCCTCCAATCATAAGATGTGGGATATATCGACCACATGAGTCTGTGCTTTCATCAACAATAATATAAAAATATTCATCGCCCAGTGTAACTTTAATTTCTCCCATTACGGTTTCGTATACTGTTTGCACATTCTTCTTTCTAAATGTGGATTCGTCAGGGATGTTTTGATTACAATATTTTTGCAAAAAATCTCTGAATTGTGTATTTTGCAGTTTCTTCAAAGGTATATTTGCTGCGACTAAAGCTTTACATAAGTCTTGATGAAACACCTCCTTTTCACTCTTTGGTTTGACATTTTGAAATGCGGTTTGCACACACTGCTGAACAGGCACTGATTTATTTTTTGCAACTTAGCTTTATGCATAGCTGTTTTCAAGTGTTGATCAATTTGGAACTTCTTTTCACAAACAATGATTTTGGCACAAACTTTGCAAAACACTTTATCCCCACTAAACTCCAACTCAGGAAAATTTTTAATCCACGAAGCGGCTTTCGGCATTTTAGGCGTTTGAAATAAAATATTTTCGAAATCACTCTTTTCACACTGGAATCTATCGACAAACTAAACTAAACAATATAAATATAAAAGAATAGACCACATCTGCTCTCCATTAGGCAAGCTGATTACTTGGAAATTCCTAAACACCCAATAAATGCCGGCAATAAACCATATAATAATAAAAACTATACAATATATATATATAAGAATAGACCACATCTGCTCTCCATTAGGCAAGCTGATTACTTGGAAATTCCTAAACAGGGTCGCACTTAATCTTTTCATAAAACGAAAAACATAAAAATATGCACACAAATTTTATTTTTGCCGAAATATGCAATTTTTTGTGAAATTTGTTAAAATATGCAAAATATGCAAATATATGCACTTTGCATATATTCCGCCCTTTAATGATCACATATACATAATAGAATAATACAAGATTTTTATAGGGGTACACCTACACGATAGATTAGCGCTGTATCATTTCATTAATTTAAACAACTTATTTGCCGCAAGAGTACATTTAAAATAGAAATTAGAATTTTTTGCTTGTACATCATTGTCACTTGTTTTATAGGTTAGATATTCTCTAAAAGATTAACCTTTTTACAATGTTTACTACGAGTAAATTAGATACATTAAACGCAAGAATATGAATTTGCTCATTTCTCACAATATCTATTTAGGATTACAATTAGGATTAAGTTTTAATTCTTAATTACACGGTACTATATTAAACACCATACACAGTATACTTTCAATGAAATTTGTAAACATAAATTAACTACTTCATTCAAACTCTATAACAAGGTTTACCTAACGTGAATAGAATTGATATCAAAAAATGTACAGATTCATTTATAAGATTACTTTAAAACAGAGGTTCCCAAACTTTTTTCTCTCGTGGACCACTTTCAAAGTTTTACTATTTTCGGTAGACCCCCTGCTGCTACATTTCTACTGTATTCCCAAAACTTCTAAAAAATATCACCATAAATTGGGGGTGTTAAGAAGAAAAAAAAAGTAGCACATTTTCTTGTGTCCTATTTATTAAAATAATACTTGTGGTTATACAAAATTATAAACATTTATTATCACAAACAATCAACAATTGACATAAAATCAACAATGAACTCTGAAATGTAAATCAACAATAAAAAATAGTCATACTTTTAATGAGACGAATGTACTTGATGAATTGACAGCAAATTATCAATATTTGGCTTCAGTTTTGTAAGAAGTCATCTCAAATCTCCCCGTTCTGTGATGTTCAATCTGCTCCTTTTTTTTGTTAACAGGTTGGTAACTGCACTAAAACTTCTTTCGACAAGATATGACGAGGGAAACACTATCAAAAATTTTCTCGCAATTTCCCACAGCCCAGGATATTTTTCGGGGATTTCTGCCTGCAGCCAAAATGTTTGATAGCCTTTTTTAAATTTCACCTTCAGTTCCTCGTTGGTGCTGAGCTCAAGTAGCTCCTCTTGCAATACCACATTCGCCTCTTCCGTTTCATCAAATGGGGTTATGATCCATGGTGGTATTTCCATCGTCAGAATACTTTCAAATCTATTTTTGAAGTCATCATGCAGGGTATTTAAATGTTGAGCGTATGTCTGAATATCCTCATCAAGACATTCTATCTGTGACAAGTGCGGAAACTGGGAGAATTCGCGCCGACTAATATTTTGCTTCATTAATTTCAATTTACCAAGAAAAGCCGAAATTACACCCTTTGTTTTTATTAAATTAAGGCTGTCCCCTTGTAACTGCAACTTAACGTCATTGAGTTTTATGAACAAATCTGTTAAGTACGCAATGTCCGCTTTATATTTGATCAGATTTTCTTTTAAATCTGGTGCTTTAGTTTCCAGACACTCTATCACTGATTCGAAAAGTGAGTAAAATCTCGATAAGCATGCACCTTTCGACAACCAGCGTACTTCAGTATGTAAGAGCAGTCGTTGGAAATCTTCATCATTTTCATCGCACAATAGTGCAAATAAACGGGTATCCAAAGCATTGCTTCTTATTTTATTAACTGCGTTAATCACAAATTGAAGCGATTGGTGCAATCTATCACTCAAATGTTTCGCTACAAGGTGTTGTCGGTGGATGACACAGTGAATTGCAATTAGTCCTGGTATTATTCTTTTAAGATGGCTTATAAACCCACGATATCGCCCGAACATGGCAGGAGCTCCATCTGCTGCCACCGAAATAATGTTTGTAAATGGAATAGATTTTTTCTGTAAAAAAATCACTCAGGACATTAAATATCGATTCACCTTTAGTGTTCGACATCAAAGTTTTTGCGAATAGCAGCTCTTCACGGATTTCTTCGTCCATAACAAATCGATCATATGCCAATAATAATGCTTCATTACGAGGCAAAGTAGACTCGTCCAATTGAATAGAAAAATGAGTGGTTTGCAGATAATTACACAAGAAGCTTTCTATATCAGAGCTCATTTCATCAATACGTCTTTGTACAGTGTTGTTACTTAAAGGAATTTTTTTGAGTACGTCAAATGGAGGTTTGTGCATAACAGTTTTTAAAACCTCTTAAATAGTGGGTAAAATTAACTCTTCTCCGATGGTGTGGAGTTTTCCAGATTTCGCTATAAGCAATGAAATATTGTAAGATGCCCGCAAGCCATCATCGTTACTTTGAGACGTTGAAGCAAACATACTATTTACGGTAGGTCTCTTTTCATGTTTTTCCTTCAATGTTTGAAAGTATTTCAGATCTTTACCTATTTTTTCCAGGATGACACCTTCTTAGATGGTCATCGAGCTTCGATGGTTTCATAGAGTCATTGCTTAGAACTTTGTTGCATAAAAGACACATGGGCAATCGTTTGTCTGCCGTTGATGGAAGAAAACCAAATTTCAAATAATCAACACTGGACTGTCGACATTTCTTCTTAGATTCAGCCATTTTCCGTATCAGTTGTGACCTGCAAGAAAATGTTTGTTTTTGAGTCGATTTTACCAGAATATGGCTATTATAACACAACAGAATAGAATTATTGCAATAAAAAAAAACAAATTGCCCGCGGAAACACCGCTCTTTTAATTAATCGCCGTCGTCGCGTAAATAAATATTTTTAAATAAAAAAGTACCTAGGTACCTACCTAAAGCTTAATCTTCCCTGGCTTTTTGTTCTTTTATAGAAGTTTTGAATAATCTCTAGTATTTAATTTTTACTACATAACTACCTACTACACTCAAATAGTAAAACAAATATAATATGATTGATAAATTACAATATACAATAAAAATATGTATAACAAATAGGCAGATACTTACTTTTTCCGGCACTGCAAACACTGACATCGATTCACTCACAGTCACACTTTTATGTTCAAAATCCCGGAAACAAATGAGTAACGTTTTGTTCTTGGCATTCGTATTTATACTAATGTAGATTGCAAGCACAGCGCAAGTCGCATTTCATCCCTTTGCAGGTCTAAACAAGCATCCCGGACGAGCGGGCGCACGGGCGGTACTTTGCAAGTCTCGACATGTGGTGTACATTTGTACTATCATCTATTTTTCTATTCAATTCTGTGTTTGAACTGAGTCTCGAATATTTTTGAGTACCTACCTAGTGAATGATGCTACCTACCTGCCTACGTTGATAGGTAAATCCAAGCCAAAAAACTTACAACTTGTGAACCTCTGTTTTCTTTTCACGTATACGTGGACCTTCGTGTGGTCTCCTATGGACCCCTCGGGGTCCACCTGGACCACTTTGGGAACCACTGCTTTAAAAGAATACATTTTATTTGTGATATACATATACAGGCTGTCAAAAGTGCTCTTTAGTTCTGATTATTGGAGCTATAAAGTTGGAAAAAATTAGCAAGTTGGCTGCATTTTTTGTTTTAATTGAGATGGTGAAAATAGAAAAACAATTCATATCCCAGATTTTTATTTTTACATATTATGAAAGAAAGTAATATTCTAGACAAAATATTATTAATACTTTTAAGTAATCATGTTCATTTATGTGTGGTTTTAATTGTTCAAGAATATTTCGGTTTCCCTCAAGATATTTTTCAACTTTCCTGATAGCGCTTCTTGTCAATTTGAGGATAATTCTCTCAGAAATGTTATTTAAAGTGCGTCTAATTTTAATATGGCTTTCCATCACATTTAGATACTGTTACTTATAAACACTGTCTTTGAGAATACCCAATCGAAAAAAATAGATGTGACCACCACACGACTTTCTTACACGTTTGGGCGTTTCAAAATGTGTATATAAAAGTTGTTACAAAGTAAGTTTTAAATTCTATGTCTTCTTAACAAAATAAAGCTCTGAGTGTTACGCCCTGTCCAAATGCGGAACATTTTTGTTAACCCAAATTCAGTTTAAAGTAGTGTTATTTTCTTAATAAATCTCTATAGAATGTATAATTTGAGAAAATTTTGAAATTATTTTTTTACAAAAATTGTTGCAAATGCAGCCTTAAATACTTGTGCACTTACAATAAATCAGTATAGAATGCATAATTTGCAATATTCGTTATATATTTATATATTTATATTTGTTATATATAGAAATTGTTCCAACACAATATTTCCTTATACTACGTCTGACTTTCTTATTCGTATTTGCGTTTCAAATTATACAATGGTGTTTTAAATTAAGTTTCAAATACTTTTATTTCCATAAAAGAAAATGAACCTGTGATAAAAAATGGAACTATTAAGTTATGAACCTACTAAAATGCACCAAATACGTATTTAAATTAAAGCTATTTTGTGGACTACCTGGATACACATCAAAGGATTTTGTCCGCTCCAATAATGTTCGTTTGTGTTGTTGTACATAATTGAACTTAAAATTATCTAGTTTACATCAATCGAAAAGCACGATAGTAGTATAAGCCTCTATCGATAGGTAACACATGCCATTTATATCTCTGCCAAAAATGAATTTCCCACAAACCTTGAGGTACTATGCTAATCCCTAAGAGCAAGCAATTCTATCTTTCCGTTCGTTTCTAGGTTGTCCAGAGTGATGAATACCTCTATGAGAAAAATCTCCCCAACAACGAATGCCTGTTATAATACATATTTCCGTTTCTCCGACTAGCAATTTAACGAAATGCATTACCCACATAATGTAGTCCAACGCAACGTCTCTTTTCAAAGTCGCTTAATTGGTGATAATTTTGATGTCTACTAACTCCTCTCATTTTTATATACTAATTCATATCTATGTATAGACTTTTACAATCGGAGAACTAAACTAAAGTGATCCAAAATAATGAAAAGAAAGATGATTTTTTTGATATAGTTTAGCAAAAATAAAAACATAAAAACATAAAAACGCGAGCTTTTATTTTTATTACAAGTAGATGTTTTCTTTTTTATTAACATTCTTTCTAATACCAAATAAAAATCTGCCGTACTCAAACTTTTGAGCGGTAGTATAGGGGTATATATGACATTTGATACTTATCTAGTATATACATTGTATGCGATATAAAATTCTTTGTGGATATTTACTTGACGGAACTAATTGATACATTGACCGGTTTCATGAAACTTGTGAGTAGCGTGTGTGGTATTGTGGGATATGCTACATTTAACGAAATGCCATGAGATAACTGCCAACATAGTATATAACCACTTGTGTTACAATAAATGACAAATACTGTTTTAACCAGTTTGTATTATGTAACAGAATATCAAAGGAGAGTTTGCGCGACAAGCAGTATAAACGCAGAAATTTTAATTGTTGAATGTTAAACAGACTATAGTCTCTTTGAGAAAAAAAGAAAAAGATTGACAATGAAATTAAAATGAAATTAAAATTCAACTAAGAAGATGTGAACATAGATTTTTTAACTACTTCTTATTAATTTTAGATATTATTGTTGAAGTCGTAGTAAGTAAAAATGGAGGATAGAATTCAAACAACAGCAACGTTGTACTTTGAATTAAGTAGATAAACTTTCAATAAAAGAGAGCTATGAACTAAAAAGAAAAGTAAGAATGTACTTTGCATTTCTAGAGTACACAGACCGAGTCCTGGCCGGCGCTGGGCGGAGTCTTATAGGTCAGTGTGAGACAGAGAAAGTATTCGGAAAAAGGAAATGATAACATTTGTTGTTTATCCTAATATTATAAGAATTCACAGCTGGTCTTGTGGGAAGGGAATCTCACCGGTCAGCTCTCAATTTGTGAGCTGTACGTACATAGCATATGTATATATATGTATACATATACTGTCAATTTTAAGTTTCTATTGTCCTAGTTATTTTTATGATTTAATCTATCTATTCGACATTATGTCATCATCAACCTAGAATAGTCAAATGATTTTTCAAAGTATCTCGTGTCATAAGTAGATGTATGCAGATACAAATACTGGTTTTATAGTATCTTTCAAAAATATTCGATGGGTAGTTTTCATGTTAAAATAAGATGATGATAGATAAAATTTAGATAAAATTCAAACGTAAAATATCAACAAACACAAGCCACGTGACATGGTGGACAAATACAGTGCACAATTGTGCACATATTTTTTTATAATAATTATTGAGTTCAGCATCTTAGCGAGCGATTTGTGAAAAGAGAATTATGAGAGACAAAGTATATTTAAATTGTTGTAAAATTAGAACCAAATACTTTAGCGTTTCGTAAGGAAGTTGCAAAATATATATTTTTTAATCAATGGAGTTAAGACTTTTAAGTGTGTTTTGCTAACTAACACACACAAATTTTTAATTAATTGAATTAATTAATGTGAATATATTTCTTTGCCTCATTAACAAATCTTCACAGCATAATCTATTCGTCTTTACTTGTTCTCTTCCTTTAAAAACTAACTCAAGTCCTAATAAGGGAAGCGAGTTATCGTCATTTGTAAACGACATGATCAAAGTACATTCAAATTGCAAAATATATATTTTTTAATCAATGGAGTTAAGAGTTTTAAGCGTGTTGTTTCAATAATTCCGAAATAGTTTTGCTAACTAACACATACAAATTTTTAATTAATTGAATTAATTAATGTGAATATATTCCTTTGCTTCATTAACAAATCTTTACAGCATAATCCATTCGTCTTTACTTGTCCTTTCCTTTAAAAATTAACTCAAGTCCTGATAAGGGAAGCGAGATATCGTCATTTGTAGACGATATGATTAAAGTACCTTCTCTCGCTTATATACAATTAATATTTGATCGTCTTAAAACGGTTTAAAAACTGTGGTTTGCGTTGGAGGATGAAGTGCTTCAGGTATTTGATGAGTTGCTAAACTTGAACTGTTGCCTCGTTGGACAAACAAATCGCATTCCTAAAACACATTATTTTGGAAATTTGTACCAAAGAGCATTTGAATTTTAGGCCTCCTGTTTCATATCAATGAGTTAGGGCTGTTATACATGTACCAGAAATAGTTAGCGTTATATTTAATCTAGCGAATATCAAGCTTCTTTTTATTAGGATTGATCATCCGGCATATAAATGGCTTTCGAGTTTAAAAAACTATGAAGCTCAGATAGCCAGACACACATCAACATGAGGGTACCTTTTCAAGAAGACTATGTCCAGAAAACTGCAAATATTTCATCAGGGTAGAAGATATATAGGTCAACACCATCAGAACTCCTTTAGTTACTGACGAATGCTAAACCTGACAAGTTTAGGGATGACCAAGTGGACGACTGAGACCTTGGCCGAGACCTGAACTGGAGGAATGTACAATAGATAAATATGGTAGCAACTTGGCTCTCATTTTCTGAATAGAGTTATCGATGATTTGTGTTTTTCACGACCGCTAGTTGTCGAAAGATTTAACATTATCATATGAGCTTGCAGCTCCAAAGAAATCGCCGTTGTATACGGGTAAATTGTCTTTTCATGTTGCTTTTTTCTAATATTTACACAATTAATATTTACTGATTTTATGTGTAGTTCTCTATTGTTTGTATATATTAATCTTTATATTTTAGTATATAATTTGATGTTTCGGGTTACCTTATATTAATAAATAATGAATAAATAAGAATAAGTAGTCTCTTTGGTAACTTACTAGTAAATATATTTTGTAGTGGCAAATCTTTTATACTACGTACATAGAACAGAAATAGGAAGCGTAATTTGGGAGTATTGTTCAAGGCAATCGTTACGATAAAAAAGACCGCACGCACCGGAAGAAGGCGAAAAAAGGAAGATTACAAGTAGGTCATGAGATCATACGCATAGGTACATATACAAACGGACTACTTGCCAAAATCGTATCAATTTTGTTAGAACGTTTCCTAGAAGGATGTGGTAAAGAGGTTGAATTTACGAAGCTTTACGTAGCACCTTTTTAGTTTTGATATTAAAATTTCTTTTCCAATACTTGTTTATTCATAATTTTAAATATCCCGTAAATAGCTTTCTGATCTTAGAGAAGATCTCAAAGTCAACAATATAAATAACAGCGATTTCATTCAAAATGTCTAATTATACTGAGTGCTTTGAGGGAACTCACCAAACCCTGTAGTGTATTTAGAATTAAACATATTGTTACGGGAGAGTATTGGTGAAGAAAGGTTTAGAATATATTTAATAATGAAATAATAAGAGTTGACAAGATAATTCACAAAATGTTTATTTTTAATATTACCGGTTTGTGTAAAATATTTTATTGTCTCTGATTTACTTAAATACAAGAATACTTTTTGTTTTAAAGTTTAGGTAATTTATTTATTGAGTTCTTATTAATGTTCTCACTATCAACTGGGTTCTTTAAGTTAAGGTTGTGATATAACAGCTGGTAACTCTTTTCGACACAAGATGCCCCTGTATTCAATTGCCATAAAAAAGTAACAATACACAGAAGTAATTTTATTTAAGTAACATAATTTATTAAGTAAGGTCACTTCAATCGTGAAGATACAGTAATGCACTAATGCAAGGTCACTACTTTGAGGAGTAGGTACTTATCGGATCGTTAACATGGAACTGCTGTACTCTGAAAAAGTCTCGAACATGCTTTCGAACAGGATTTTATGTTTGGTTGAGGCTTTTGTCTTGAATAATTGTACAGGATGTCTTGGAAATCAAGCATGCTACTTGGACAGGGTCATAAATTGCTTCATATTACTCGGTATCAGAAATAGCCTTAATAGAATATCTTTATGCATGTCATTCTTATTACTTTTTAACATGTAGGAACTATATTATCCAAATTGTAGGGCTATATTTATAAAATATTGTCAAATTTGTTTAAAATTCGGTTCAAACAGTAAACTTTAATATAATATTTTTGTTGTATTAATTTTAATTGAAAAGATATAAAAGATACAAATTTAGTGTGTCGTTCTCTTTAGAAGCCATAATTCTGTCCAGCTACTGCTTTTTCTTGTGAAACGCTGAAGCTTTGCAGCAATTGGAATGTAGAACTTGTAGGCATCTCATACTCTCAGACTTCTCAACTTTTTTATTATTGTTATTAGTTGTTAATTGTAAATCAATTAACATTACTTAATGAATTATAAATCAAGTAACAATAACAAATAAAAGTTTTTATAAATTGTAGTATTCTATACTAACTACTTTTTCGTTTATTTTAATATTTAACATTTTTAGGAGGTTAGATCTCGCATTTTTTAAGTACATTCAGGTGTAAAATTGTATGTTACTTCAAAAAAGTACACTTCAAAGCAGAAAATTTACAATTTACAGATTTTCAACTTATTTTGGAAAATTACTATTTTTCTCTCCTTTCTCCTGTTAATACATTCAAAATAAATCATACCGAATATATAGTTTCCTTATGTCAAATTTATATTTTTAATACTCCAATATGACAAGCATTCATTAAATACAATTAATGTTTATATTTATTTAATTTATATCTAGACATAAGTTGATAATATCTCTGTAATAGCAAAAACAAAATTGTATAACATTATGCTATTTAAGACACAAAAGAACATCTAAAATATAATGCTATAATAACAGATGAATATCAAAAATTACCTATAACAAATACTAATATCGCAGCATTTAAACTTGCTGTAAAAGAAAATTGCGTAGAAAGGTTATTCAGTGAGGACCTTTGGCCTAAAAATGCAATAATAAAATACTACAAAAATTTTCAGAAGCGAGCCTCCTATACAAACCAAATAAAGGAATAAATTATGATATTGGTCGCAATTGTGTTGAAAACACTAATAAGTTTTCTATTATCCACCAAAATATACAGAGTGTCTACAATAAAATGGATACCTTGCATATATTTTTAAATCATCTTAAACCAAGCGCTGTAAGCCTCACAGAACACTGACTTCACATTGATCAAGTGATGGCTTCTTGCTACACTCGATCGCTCAAAATACATGGCGGCTCTTGTATTCTTCTGAGGAAGGGTATTCCTTATACGGAACTGCTTTGTCTAAAACAAAAAAGTAAAGAATTAATTTTTGAATGTAGCAGTATTGAACTTGGTATGCAAAAAGTTATAATAATAAATTTGTATAGATCCCCCGCTGGTGATATAGAAGAGTTTTTTGACATTCTAGAAGATATTTTCGAATTATAACAACGAGGAAAAATACATATGATGTGGTTCTTACAGGAGATTTTAATGTAAATCTTTTGGATACCACTAGTGCAATTAGCAGACGTTTATTGGATCTGATGAAAAGTTGCAATTTGCATCAAACTATTTTTGAACCAACAAGGATTACGAATAGTTCTACGTGTACAGATAACATTTTTACAAGTGTGGTTCAATGCGAGAGTTGCGTGATTCATTCTGCCTTGTCGGATCATCTGGCACAAAGTCTAAGCTTCCACGGAAAAATACTCAAAAATGGAGTGTTCCATGAAAAAAGACTATTTACAGAAAATAATCTCCTCGAATTAAGGGAAATATTGGCAAGTATGCAGTGGCGAGATATCTATGACTATGAGTTATTTAATGAAATGTTGCAAAGCCTAATGAATA
The DNA here is from genome assembly GCA_963170755.1 of Amphimallon solstitiale. Taxonomy (NCBI): domain Eukaryota; kingdom Metazoa; phylum Arthropoda; class Insecta; order Coleoptera; family Scarabaeidae; genus Amphimallon; species Amphimallon solstitiale. The sequence goes on along the minus strand of OY720676.1, from coordinate 86,144,173 downwards.
CAACTTGCCCCTTGAAAAAATATAGAAAAAAGAACGACAACGCTACAAACCGTTAGATAACACAGGAATTAAAGCAGAAATGTAAACAGAAGCGAATTCTTTACGAGGACGCTCTAAATAATGGAATTGACTATCATGTATACCAAAACTATTCCAAAACACTACAAAAAGAAATACGTGATGCAAGAAAATGCATTTATTCAAACTTTATAGCAACCTCTACAAACAAAACCCAGGCAACCTGGCAAGTGGTCAGGGGTTTCACAGGCAAAAATGCTCAGAGCAGTTTTTGTGTGGGTGACCTACAGAGTGATTTACAAAATGACGAAGCAAAGTTGTCGTATGTCAATGGCCTTTTGATAAAGATATGCGAAGTCGCAGATAATGATAAAGAACTGCATATTCATCTACTTACCCGCATAGACAAAACCATATTTCTTTTTCCTATAACACCGAACGAAATCTTGGATATTATTCACTCATTGGAGAACACTTGTGCCGTGGGACATGATGGCGTTCCTGTTGAACTGCTAAAATCTTGTGCTTCTGAACTAGCCGAACCTATAAATTTCCTCATAAATTATACATTAGAAACAAGCAGTTTCCCAGATATGCTTAAATGGTCGACGGTTACCTTAATACATAAGAAGGGAAATAAAAATGACATAGGAAACTACCGACCTATATCGATACTTTCAAACATATCAAACATATATGAGAAGGTGATTTACAAGAGAATATACAAGTTTGTTGAGAGACACAATATATTACACACAATGCAAAATGGTTTTTTGCAGGGTAGATCCACCATACGAGCTATTTACCAGGCAATGATGGAATAAATGACCATGGATATGCGGTGGGAATCTTCATGGACCTTTCGAAAGCCTTCGACAGCGTAAATTACGAAAAGCTCTACAAGAAACTGCAATTTATGGGTATACGTGGAACGTGTTTGAAATTGATTAAATCCTATCTGACAGGTCGTAAACAAAGGATATCCTCTGTGGATGGAGAAGGCAACATCATCTATTCAGATTGGCGGGACATTGAACGTGGAATACCACAAGGCTCAATATTCGGCCCGCTCTTATTCCTTTTGTATGTTAACGAACTTCCTACTCTAGTGAAACACAGTACCGTACTCTATGCGGATGACACATCCGTAATAATAAAAAATAACGTAGACTTGCAAAGAGATATACAACTAACACTGTCCAGTTTTGAAGAATGGTTCAAAACAAACAGTATGTCACTTAATATGCAGAAAACATCAATTGTACTTTTCAGCCATTTTAAACAAACAATAGAAATAACCTATAACAACACTACACTTACTGGGATGGAAAAAGCAACTTTCTTAGGGTTGGAAGTGGGAAATCACACGTCTCCTGTTTGGCATCTAAGGTAGCATCTTTTAACTATGCTCTACGAGTTGTGTCTCAATACGTTGATGTACATGCCAGCCTATCGGCATATTATGCATACGTTCATTCGAGGCTCCGATATGGCATCATCTTCTGGGGGAACTCGGTGGATGCATCACGAATTTTTGTCCTTCAAAAATCTTGCATACGGAGTATTTTCCGCCTGAAAAGGAACGCTTCATGTAGAGATAAATTTAGGAACTTTTCTATACTTACCCTGCCGGGTATATATACTGAGTGGGCCACCGAAAACGAAACAGATTGAATATCTAGAAGGAGAAAACTTTCTTGAAAAAACGGGAAAACAGGTCGATTTTTGATCCAAGGGGGACACCCTTCCATCATATCTTCAACTGTGATACGTCATTCCCCTCCCCTCCATCACTCTAACCATTACAATTTAAATAGGGAAAGTACTAAATACGATACATCATTGAAAAGGTAATTGTACGGAGAATTCAGCAATGTGATTGTTGGTTGCGCTATTTTTGATTTTAGCGCCCTCTAGCGGAAAAAAAACGGTTACGTATTCCACAATGTGACACATCATTTCAAAGCTAATTTTATTAGCAACTAAATACGTAATATCTTTGACATTTATTTGTCATCATTCTCAAGTACAGACTGTCAGTGTCTTTTGTAAACGAATAAGTTCGTAGTTTCTAATATTAGAGCTCTGCAAGGTGTTTCGATTATTTAATTTTTTTTCAATTGTGCATTAAATTGCTAATAAAATTAGCTTTGAAATGATGTGTCACATTGTGAAATACGTAACCGTTTTTTTACCCGCTAGAGGGCGCTAAAATCAAAAATAGCGCAACCAACAATCACATTGCTGAATTCTCCGTACAATTACCTTTTCAATGATGTATGGTATTTAGTACTTTCCCTATTTAAATTGTAATGGTTAGAGTGATGGAGGGGAGGGGAATGACGTATCACAGTTGAAGATATGATGGAAGGGTGTCCCCCTTGGATCAAAAATCGACCTGTTTTTGCGTTTCTTCAAAAAAGTTTTCTCCTTCGAGATATTCAATCTGTTTCGTTTTCGGTGGCCCACTCTGTATATATATATGAGTGCGCCTGTTTCGCTAAGGAGAACTATGAACTTCTAAAGAATCATAAAATCGAACATAGTTACAACACGCGCGGTCGCAAAAACTGTCAGCTTGTGTTTATTATTATTATTATTATTATTATTATTATTATTATTACAACGCAAGGAAAGTAAAGAAAAAATAAGGTGTCGTTTTAGAGATTTTTTTTGGTAAACTCAGTTTATTCTCTAGTAAATGTTCATAAAATAATACTGGACATTATATTTCAAGAGAAGAATGAATGCAGATGTTTAGAGTGAAAGCTCACCACAAGGAAGAAAAGGTAATTTCATATCAGGTAACAGAATTTTAAAATGGTTACTATTTTTATTTATTTAGAGATACATTAGGAACACGCATTTTTCTCTATCTACATAATACGGCTAAGCATATATTACATTAAATTTGTGGTCTAATTTCTAACCAATCCCCAACACAACAAACCAAAACAACCAAGGATAAAAGAGCAATATACAAGCATACAAATAGTAAATATAGATATATATATATATATACATACAAGTATATACACAGCTACACTAATTACCCCCCCCCCTACCATGATCTGGTAAGTTCACTAAACCAATCAAGCTCTCAAAAGGGCAAGGAAACAAATCCTCATATTTTGGTAAAGAGTTTAGCAGTGTGGCTATATAGTTCAATGGCGAGTTTTTACCATATTCAGTTCGTTCATCTGGTGTACATACTCGGCAACTTGGACATTAATTCAGGTGAATCAAGGTTATTGTTAAGTAACTTAACCCCCAGTTTCCTATTTTCATTCTTCGTGCATGTAATGTCTCCTTGCTTAGAAGATCGCAACGTTCGGTATATGTATAACTCTGCTTAATAATATTCAGTTGAAAGAAATAGTATATTACATACCGAGCGGGGAAGTGCTCTATTACAGCCGAGCGTCAAGGTAGCTTACCGAGGTGCAAAGCACCGAGGTAAGCTACAGACGCGAGGCTGGAATGAGTTCTCCCGAGGTATGTATACGATTTTACTCACAATCTACTATTAGTAATTCTATATAAGTTTTATTTTAAATAATAATAATAATAATAATACATGAGTATCGGTATTCATTTTTATGATAATTTGATAAACTATTTTAAGGAAGATACTTGTAAAATCGTTGCTAGGCAATGTAATAAGTTTGTTGAATCTGACACTTAGGTAATTATTTTGCCAGTTACAAAATATAGTACGGCATTTTTAATAATAAAAAATCTTTATACGAGTATACTAAGAAATATGTCCGACAGTGAACTTGAATGCACCCCACCAGAACTGCGAGTAGCTGCAGAAAAAGCTACCGAAGGCATGATTCCGGAAAAAAGCAGGGAGAGGTACGAGAAGACTTACGAAGCATATAGTAAATGGTGCGCGATTAAGGGTGTGCAGCATACCTCTGAAACGGTACTCCTTGCTTATTTTGCTGAATTAAGTAAACAAAATAAAGTTTCCACTTTATGGTTAAGGTATTTGATGTTGCGAGCAGTTCTTAATATTAGGCAAAATGTTGATATCAGTAATTATGCAAAATTGCGAGCATACCTAAAAAGGCAGAATGTGGGATACAAAGCTAAAAAGTCAAGCGTTCTGTCCAAAGCAGACATTGATAATTATCTCAACAACGCTCCGATAGAATATCTTCCTCAAAAGGTAACATTCTAATTTCTTCAGTGCATATTAAATTTATGTTAAATTACATATTTCTTTTAGGTTGCTTTAATTATTGGCATCTCTGGAGCCTGTAGATGCGATGAACTTTTAAAAATGAAAATAAGTGATCTGGATATTTTAAAAAACCGAATTATAATAGTAATTCCTGTAACGAAAACCAACACCTCCTGTACATTCGTAATCACAAAACCGGAATGGATGAAAGTAATAAAGCAATACTACGACCTTCACAACAACATTGAATCTGAAAGATTTTTTTTACAAATGGGGTATGGCAAAGTTACACGACAGCCTTTTGGGCATAACTCTATCGGAAATTTTCCCAAAAAAATAGCAACTTACTTAAAAGTGGAAAGCGTTAATGGGTTTACAGGACATTGTTTCAGACGTACTTCAGCGACATTACTGGCAAATACAGGTGGAGACATTCTACAGTTGAAAAGATTAGGGGCGTGGAAATCCAGTACCCTTGCTGATGAATATGTGGAGAACCCATTACATGGACAAGTAAAAATTGCTAATATGTTGTCAAATGTAGAACAATCAGAATCGTCGATTTCTAAAAATGAACAGTATAATTTTAAGCAACAACATGGTCTTTCTTTAACAGTTAACAGTAATGATAATTCTAATGAAACCATTAATATTTACAACTCTAAATAGGTTTATTATTGTTTCTTTACTAAATAAATACAGAGTTTGATTCCAATTTATTCTTAAAAACATGTTTTAATTCCAAAATGACAATGATGTCATATTTGTGACTAATGAACTGACACTTGCTAGCTGGGGAAACACTTTTCCGGCTATAGCTGGGAAAGTGAAGTAGGTAAGCAATAAGTCGCTTCCCGACTGTTTCGAAGGGTACAAATCTACAGATTACTAAGCGATTGTGAGTAAACGTAATTTATCATGTACTTATGCACCCGCTCAAGTCTATTTACATGGGTAGACGTGTATGGATTCCATACAGTACAGCAATATTTCAGATGAGGACGCACTAGGCTATAATATAGTTTTATTATGCTAATTATATTTGTAAAGTCACGTGTTTGTCTTTTAATAAACATTTTATTCGATTTATCTATAACATGATTTATATGCAAGTCAAATTTTAATGAATGAGATAACTCCCAGGTCCCTAATACAGTTAAGGATTTCGATTAATGCACCATCAAGATAATAATCAGATATACTAGTAAGTTATCGTTTCGCTTCATTGTTACATAAAAAATAAAATTTTTATTAAGTATTGAATTTTCTCAAATTTCCTAAAAGTGTTCAAAAGTTTAAAATCTAAAATTTTTAGTTCAACCATCAGACTTTATTTATTTACATATATACATATATAGTATACACACATATTTTGTATGTTATGAATATTTCCCATTCAATTTTTGTATAGAAGGAGTTTGTTTATTGCTGTTCCGAACAACCTAATATTCTATTTTCATTGATTGAAACATAAAATTAGGAAATTAATTGATATTTTAAGATTAAATAAAATATATTGTAAATGACATTAATAGGTCAATAACTTTTAAATACAAAGGCTGTAAGTTTTATATTTGCTTTTATATTAGGCCAGCTAGAGGTTGAAAATTATTGGATCATTAATTTACATAGCGTAAACCAAATGACCCGTCTATGTATATAATATTTTCAAACAGAAGTTTCGAAAGACCATTATGAAACATTTTGTGAATTAAACACATTTTATATGTATTTTTGTTTAACTATTGACAAATACGAACTATATATAAGAATTTGTTTTTACATTGCCTAACAAATTTTGTGCTGTCTCTTGTGTTTGTTTGTGTGGTTTATTCATAGTTTCTTTTTCTAATATGTCTTTTGCAAATACACATAGTTTTTATAAAATAATATTTTAACTTATGAATATTACTAATATATTAAATAATCGATTTTAATTTATTTATCTTATTTGGAGCGATCAAAGGAGTAGTATTTGTGTATACATGGGTATGTATATATACACATATGTAGTAGTAGTAGTAGTAGTAGTAGTAGTAGTAGTAGTTTATTTCGCCATTAAAAAAACTTACATGGCATGTCAGGTACAAAATAGTGTAAAGATAAAATTCAGAAAAAAGAAAACTTCCGAATAACTAATTACAGTAACATGAATACACATATCATACTGCGCTGTCACTAATTCATCCTTACTTCTAGTATGGTAGCTGTGACTATCGGAATTTCTCATAAACTGGGTTTTATTTGTATGTATATACTTTACACATGCCACTATATATACGTTAATAATAGTCATAAACCCCTCCTCAGAAAAAACACCCCTGCAGCTGCCACACGGTCGCAACCCGCGCAGAGCCCACATAGCACGCTTCTGCAGCAAAAGGACACGCCCGAGCCCCGACGGTGTACCCCATACCACTATCGCATACGATGCTATGCTGTGGAAGTTCGAGTAGTACGCCAATTTCGCAGCTTCATGAGTTACCAGTTGTTTGATCCTCCTTATTGCATATACAGCAGTACTCAACCTCCAGAGAAAAGTTGTTACATGTTCAGACCACGTAAGTCTGCTGTCCATTATGACCCCCAGAAGATTTAGCATTTCATCCTGCGTGGCTAATGAAAAAGCAAGTGTTTGTGTGTTTTTCCCGTTTAGTTTTACCCTGTTTGCATCACACCAGGTTTTTATTTGAAGTATTATGCGATCTCGCTCATACACCATATCACTACCCCCTTTCCTCAATACGAAGGAGGTATCATCTGCATACAAGCATACTTTGGCATCAACATTTTCCGGAATATCATTTATATACATTATAAACAGTATTGGGCCAAGGATAGACCCCTGGGGAACTCCACTGTTGACTGATTCTCTCCTCGATATCTCATGGTTCCATTCTACTGCCTGCTGTCTATCTTCAAGATAAGATTAAACAGTTTGAGTGCGATACCTCCCACCCTATAGTAAGCCAATTTCTGCAGCAGCAGTCCATGCGACACCGAGTCAAATGCCTTGCTAAGATCACAGGCTACTATTTCCGGGGTTTCATAATTATCTCTAGCATCGATTATATCACTTAAAGTTCCTAGCATCGCTGTTATTGTGGACCTTCCAGATCTGTTGCCGTGCTGTAATGGGGTAAAAATATTCTGTCTTTCGAGAAATGAAATCAATCTCGTGTGTATTACCATTTCCATAACCTTTGATACAGTTGGGAGAACAGATATGGGCCTATAATTTTCTTCATTATCCCTTTCTGCTTTTTTTATATACAGGTGTAATTTTAGCAAACTTCAATTGCTTTGGAAAGATTCCTTCTTTCAAGCAGCAGTTTATTATATATGTTAGTGGTTCTGCAATTTCCCTTGTTATTTCCTTTAACAAGGATACACTCATACCATATGTACTGGCCGGGCTACCAAAGAGTATTTACCCAATAGCCATATTATAGATAGATATTTTCCATTGTTTTTAAATTAAGAATAACACCGCGTTTATCTTTTATATACGGTTAGTTCAGAATTAGTTACAAGAACAATATCTAGATTTATAGAAAATTTTGAAAAAAGTTGCAATTGAAAGAATTAAGATAACCCCAATCTATTATTAAAACTTCATATAATAATATATAAATCGTTGGTGCGTCTGTGAGTGATTGTGTAACTTCTGAATGACTTGAAAAATTGAGGACGATGGCTCATAGCTATGCTAGGATTCGATACGCGGCGCTGTAGTCAAAGTATTGAGAAATATTGTATTTATGCACCAACATGAATTTCACCATATAAATTGGTTTAGCGCCAAAGAAGAAAATCACAAAATCTGAAGGTAGTGCTGTGGTCGAGTTATTCATAAATTTTATATTTCTTTAGTCTAAACGTAAGTCAGAACACAACAAAACCAACAACAAACACTTAAATCTATTGTTTTCAACTAAAGTAAATGTCCAAAATGATATTTTTCTTTTTCAGTGTATCGTCGAATTTTCAATTTGATTGACTTTCTAACATTCCATATAATCTCTGGAGTTTTGTTTCACATCACCTGGTGTTATCGCCTGCATAGTATATATAATGTGTTTGATGTATCGACCATAAAAAATAAAAAACCCAATTTACGTCAATCCGGGCAGTCGATAGCCATTGTCGTGGGACCACCACTTCTCTGGTTCGTTAATTTGTAGGGAAAAATCCTAGGGGTGTGGCAGAGAGTAACTTTCTTGACAGTAATCTTGAAAGATTAATCTTTCGCCAATTCATACTCTACCAACTGTAACAGCTCTTGGAAAACGTCTTTTGATGCCAGAAGAAATACATATGTTGCTGCTGCTAGAAAGACCTGCAGAGTTTGATGTCAAGATTCGAGAATATTTAAATATGTAAATAGTCGACGAGATTCCCGGATTTGACGTAGATTGATTTGTTACAGGCAATATATATCAAATATATTGTGTATGCTATACCAGATGAATTGAAACAAAACTTAAGAATCCCTTACTAAACAATAATTGTAATTTTTTTTATTGATTTTTAGAGTCACTCAACCTAGATTTCGTTTGTGCATTGAAGGAGGCAGCATTTTGAGCATTTACTTTAGTTGACCGGAATAAATTTGTAAACTGTTTTTTGGTTTTATTGTTTATTGGTTGAAGCTTACATTTTTTGTTTGCGAATATATTATTTATCATCATAAGTATACATATATACATTTATACGTAAAACGTATATGCATATATGTAAATGTATGAATGCACATCTACCCTAAGCAAGCATTGCGAACAACAACATGCAGACAGCTGTTTCAACCTTACATTGGTCTCGTCAGTGCATGAACGTGTTATTCACAATGCATAAACAACTTAGATCACCTGATAATGTCAACTTACGCACCAAACGCCATGAGAAATTACCAGCGGCATCTGTTACACAAGTGCGACATCGCAAGGTAATGTTACCCTCCTGTAGTACTACTACTAATCAGGCAACTGTAGATATACGTGCATTCAATGAACACGCCATAGGTGGCGTACCATTACAAATCAATGTAACAATATAAAATACTTGAATGTGTAACGTACATTAACGGATAAATAATATATGTAAATGTACATTTACATATATTATATGCATATACGTTTTACGTATAAATGTATATATGTATACTTATATTATTTATCAGTTTAAAACTTTCTATTAAATGTAGTAATAGATTACAATAGTCTCGTCTTTGTTGTTTCTTTTTTGTATTTCAAGTCTTTGAATTATTATTCAAATTCTTCTAAAAATCAAAAAAAATGTTTTTGCTAACTAATTTTAAACTTGGATAGATGAATAAACAAAAATTAACAATTAGTATGTGCGTAATTCGAATAAATTAATATGTTAGTACCTACATCCAAAGCTTTATTATGCATATGCGGCAGAAAATCAGTAACTTCGTCTTAAACACGGTATAATCAAAATATTTTCTTTCTGCAGTCTTTCTCAGAACGAAATGGCAAATTAACCACTAAAAGTAAGCATGTTTTAACTAAATTACAAATGTTAACCGTGTCCAGAATAATATATTAAAAAGAAAAGTAGCAAGAGAACAATAAGTCTTTCTGTTGTTTTTGCCAAAATTCAAACGGAAAAATTCCTGTTTTCTTTTCTGTGTTTCGGGTTAGTATGGTTTGATTCTTGGATAGTGACTGCCGATAATTGTGAATTAGTAATATAGTTTGAACTTCTAGTAAAGTAGAGACTAAAACCAGGTTGTGGCACTATGACCACTTTCCTGAATCACACTTTATGATTTATAATATATTATTAATTTTTGTTGCTTAATTGATGAGTCATTTCTACTTATATAAGTTAAAACAAAGACTTTTATTATTATTATATTGTTGGGAGGCTTTTCTCACGAGGATCGTTGACGAAGCTTTAGTGGATATAGAAGAAATACCTAACGAAAATATATGAGACTAACATTACTTGCCCCTAAGGATTTGCATTTTCCGTCAAAGTTTATGAAAAGTTTTCCTTTTGCACAGGTAGGCCGTAGAATAACAAAGCGCTCCATATGTTGCGGTATTTGCTATTTAGGGTTGATTTTCTGTCCGCCAAGATTAATAATGCCTCTCACTAAGTGACTTCGTGACCTTAGATTAGAATAGTTTCATGTTCTGGTCGTTTTTTAAAGAAAAAAATAGTTTTTGTTCGTGAGCCAATTATGGTAGTAGAAGTGGCCGACGTCGAACAAGAGAAATACAGTCTTTGAAATTTTTCGATGAACATGAGACTACTCTTACTAGAGAAATGATTATTTGAAATAAAATTAACATAGAAGTAAAGCGCTTCATCAAGTAAGATCGTGCGTAAGGATAAGGTTTTGGGTGTTCGCATTCCACCCTCCCCCGAACTATTGTTTAAAGTTAGCACCTTTATGAGCTTCCGCTTATATCCAATAGCTAAATAGAGCTATATTGTAGCAAGATAACGCCAGTCCTCATGTTGCAGTTGTTACATTACGAATCCTGCAAGAGGCAACATAAATATTATTAATTAGTTTGCGCTATGGGATATGGTAGGTTGTAGGGATGCTATGTTTCCTAATCTTCTAATAGCTGCATGATGTCCAACAAGCTGCTTGGACTGAGCTTCCACAGGTGTCTATAGACTATCTTACTTGAAGCATGCTGAAGCAAATTGCAGATTCTATACATTTACGTAGAGCGCCAACTAATTATTAAATATTCTCTATACACGTTAGGAAATTGGGAATGTAATTATACAAATTAATCAATTGTTATTTGCAATAAAGTAAGCATTCCTAAAAAATGTGGATGAACAGCATTACCACATATTGGCTAGTTGCAGTGATCCAAACAGTTGACGTCACTCATGATGTAATTGTACTCGCTTAACTTGTAAAAGGAAACTCGCCTCCGTAGCTGCTGGTCGGTGCGGAAGGTGTGGGTCTTTAATTGCGCCACATGTTTTTGCGAAAAAGTATAAAAGCAAGGCTGCATAGCTACGACAATCAATCTGGCAGATTCAAGTAATAGAGTTTAATGAATATTCAAATTGCAAAATGTATAATATTAACTAGAGGTAGAGGCAAAACTAATTAATTTGCAGCAATAATTAGAAGGCCTGAAAAAATAACTACTTGTAAAATCAACTGTTAATTATGATCGCCCAGTATATGTTGATTTATGGCAAGCTCAAACAATTATTTCGAAGAAAACATGTAGATTGCAAAATCAATTCCTATATGTATTAAACTAAATTATAAACACGACATTGAAACAGGATATGCACGATTTAAAGATCTACTTGCACTTTTAAATCGGTCCGTAGCAGTTGTTTTTGTCGACTAGATTTATTCCTTCAGTGACAAGAATATAGACAAAATACAATAAACTCCAGATATAAGTAAGATCAACAGCACAACAGTAATTCACAGTCATTACTTGTTATGATCACATACCTATACAGTATTATGTCCATGGTATAGGGGTATATTTTTATTTAAATAAATACGAAGGCCTTACATCAAAAACAATAGCAAAATTGTAAGTCTACTTCACTATAAAACTGTAGTAAGATGTATGGATTGCATTGCCTATACATTTTAGGTAAACCAGTGTCGTCAATAACATAAGCTAATAATGCAACAAAGCTATCAGAGAATCCACCGTAAGTTTACGAAAATACCATATGTGCCTTATCATTTACGAGATACACAAAAATATATAAAGAACTTATCTAACCACACAAACTCTCAGGGTTCTGTCTTCTCTTTTTGCATATACAACATATAAAATATCAATATGCGTTACTCACTTCCAAACAGAAAAATGATGCGTGGCCACCACACGACTTTCTTATACGTATATGAGTTTCAAATTATACAAAAGTTGTTCTAAACTAATATTTAAATACTTTTATTTTCTGAAAAAATATATAAAATCTTACTGTACTACTTCTATTCTCTTAATAAATCTCTATAAGATGCATACTTGGCGGGGTATTCGAAAGAAAGTGCTACTAGCTAAGAGTAAATTTCTTTTATACAAAAATTATTCCAATTGTAGCTCTAAGTACACTTGTACTCTTGATGAATATATATAGAATGCATAATTTACGAAATATTTGCAAAAATCGTTATTATATAAAAGTGTTACTTCTGGCCCGAATTTTGAAATATTTTTTTTAGCAAAAGTATTGAAAAGTAAGTTCTAAATACTTTTATACTCTTGATAAATATATATAGAATGCATAATTTAAGACGTATTTGCAAAAAATCGCTATGTGGCAAGAGGTAAAGTGTTACTTCCGGCGCAAATTTTGAAAATTTTTTTATACAAAAGGTATTAGAAATTAAGTTCTAAATACTTTTATACTCGTAACGTACCTGTCTAAAAAGCATGGCTTGCGGAATATTCGCAAAAAATTCAATTTTTTCTGTGAAGTAAACTACTACTTCCGGTTTACCGATTTTACTGAAAAACTAATCAGATCTCAAGAGAGAGATTATACACGTAAATACAAAATTTGGAATGGATATCTACTCCGGTAGTGGGAGGGGGAGAGAGAGAGAGCCACTGAATTAATGTTATTTAGATGTTCTCTAAGCGTTAGAGAACATTGTATACTTTTACTAGGTCTTTTTTTGTCACAGCATGTACATAAATATATACAACATAATATACGATGTAAATAAAATAGCTGCTTACTCTAAAACTAATTGATAATTTCTTAGGTTTATAGTAGTCTTTTAATATTTCGTGATTTACACCATTATCTAAGATACGTGTGAGAGGTATTACTTAATTCACTTTTAGTTTACAGTAGAATTTCGAATACAAACTAAAGAGGTTGGGATGTGGCACGACAATCCGTGAAGGCAAATAATACGAATCAAAATAAAGATGGTATTCTTCGTCTAACGCTGAAATTATTTACGCATTAACCGAATCGTGTAATTATATAGTTTACAAAAAGATGAAATATACGTAACATGTAGAAAGTGAGACAAATTTATATATAAAGATCTTTTCCATTGGAAAAATAACTTGAAAACAGTTTATATTGCAATTTGTCATTCTCAATTCAATTCTAAACAGAAGTATATTATATCGCGTAGTATTTCCGAGTTCAATTGCAAAACAGAAATGTATTTTAGGATTTTCTATTATAGAAAATATCGACCATGTCTAAAGAGCTTTTAGCTGTCTATTGTTTTCATCAAATTCTTTGTTTACTTTTGTAATACTTTTAGATTTACTTTGGAAATCACAGTCGACCACAAGTTAATCCTGTTAGATGTTTCTTATATTAACTTATTTATTTAACCAAGGAACACTTCAAATTGCACTCAAATAATAGTAAATATACCTATATTTTTATTTGGTCATCTTTCACAAACGAGACTACTGTGTTATACGAATTTTATATATAATTTATATATTGTATAATATTAGTTTACATATGAGGAACTGATATCTCAGTAAGTACCATAACTTTTTGCACTATGTAATATAGATTTATTTATGTAGATGAAAGTATACAAGACCTACTTACATCTAAATTCCACACGTGGATGCTTTTAATAGCTTTACAACAAATTAGTTGTAAATCACCATCATGAAACATTGGACATTTACTTCCTTTTAAGTCTTAAAACTTCGAAGAACTGTAAAGTGGTCATCATGTATTCTCTTCATGTAGTCTTGTTAATGGTTTTTGGACGGTTCAGATTAATTCATTTGGGGCTATTTAAACGATGTAACACGATTAGATTGAAAAATAAATATACTTGTCACGAGAATTTAGGAGGCAATAATTTACGCCTAACAAATTGCCCTCTCAAATAACCAGCGTTAATATTTTTAGGAACGCTTCGACATATTGATGTACGTCCTTTCACACTATAATAGTATTTGTCAAGTGACAATGTATTTTAATAACGCCATGCATGAAAATTGTTGCACATATTCCTGTATTTATTTTCATCTGCCAATATATATCTCATTTTATTGTCTTATGAAACTCACCTAGGAAAGGCGTTAATTTGTACAAATTGAAAATAAGATTTATTAAAGAATACACACAATATATTTATTTATTTTCAATTACATTTTTGTGAAAAGAATATAGGTATTGCGAAAATAACACGAATAATAACTTTTGAATTGTTAATTATTTTTAAGATAACTGTTGAAAATGATTACTAGGTTACTATTACTCAGATCTGTTAAAATAAAGGAAAAATTAAGCTTGTTCCAAATCATTCTTTAAATACTTTTATTGTGTTAATAAATAGAATGTATAATTTGCAAGATATTTGCAAAAGACCTAGGAAAAGAAAGTGCGACATCAGTACCGAATTTTGATTCTTTTTACAACATTGTTTCAAATAAAGATCTAAATCTGTTCAGAATGCATAATTTGCGAAATATTTTGAAAAAAATGCTTTTCAATATGAGTACAAGTGTTACTTCTGGAACGCATTTTGAATTGTTTTTATAATAATTATTCCAAATAAAACTCTGCGCGCATAGCCTAACAGTATATTATGTATCAAGTTTTATAAATCATTTTAATCATGAGTTTTATTAATAACGATTAAAGCGTAGCCGTGCGAGTGTTTAGTAAAACGAGTGACTAACTGTCATATAATACAGACTTACTTGTTTGTGGTCACACCATGTCGGGTTATTTTGACAAATTGATGACAAGTGTCAACCAATTTCATTAATTTTTGCTATTAAAAACCCTAGAGCTAAGTTCAGCAAGTGACTAGAGAGCCCAAGGCTAAGTTCACACCGCGACAAAAGCGTACGAAGTCACAGTTTGTCATGGTGCATTTAAAAGATCACTTATCCCAGGGAAACACACGATAAATGACTTTTAAAAACTGGGAGTAGAAAAATACTTCTATGCTAACATATTTGTCTGGAATACATTATTTGAAAGATAAATACAAAACGAAACTGTTTTTCGATGAGTGTAAAAAACCTGCCTTTGGTTAAAATTACGAAAACTTTGATGTTCTCATATTCACTTCTCGTGTGACGAAAATTTCGGACCTCGACATTAGTTTACTGAGAGCGAAAATGTAGTTCTTCAAAATGTCTCTCTGTCCCCGTACGTGTATGACCACGATATGATGAAAAAGCTAACAATACTAAAGCGTGTACTGAGAAAGTATATTGATCCTCTAAAAATATGATTAGATTTTCTTGACAAGTTTAGACAAACTTGTCAAGAATACTAAAGTACTCGAAAGTTAAGTGAAAAAAAAATTTATGAAGAAAGTTTTTCAATATTCGTACCGGAAGTAGCTGGATATCATCGGAAAGCTCAAGGTGGAAAAATTATCATTAAGAATTTATTTATGTTTTAAAAATTCAGGTGCCTAGTTTGATATAAAATTATAATTTATAATTCATTAACTTAAAACCAAATATAATATTTTGTCATCTTCGTATGACTTAATTAAAAATAAAAAGTCTTAAATACTTAGATGCTAGAACTAACATCAAGAGGTAAATACTATTTACATATATACATTTATACGCAAAACGTATATGTATATATACATGTGTTTGGGATACACACACACATCTAGTCTCATTACCGACAATCAACGCACAGTCACCGTGTTTCGGGCTTTAAAGCCTCGTCAGTGTATGTGTGACTACGTATAAATGTATACCGTATACACTTTTCATTTTCATTTTTGATTGGTGGTTCCGCCTAAAGGCTTTTGGGTGGCAGATGTCGCTGTGATGTTCACACGACATTTTCCACGCAAGGCCGACATAAGTAGCATAGTCATTACCGACAGTCGCAACGTACACTGACGAGGCCTTAAAGGCCGAAACACTGTGTCTGTGCGTTGATTGTCGGTAATGACATTAGTTGCGTGTGTATATTCCAAACATATATATATATATATATACATATACGTTTTGCGTATAAATGTATAGTTTTATATTTATTTATATCAGATACTGCAAATAATGAAACAAGTACAATACTTATAAAGCATGGACATTTACACAGTAACCTAAATTAAATATATAATACTAACTCTAAATAATGTTATAGTATATTATGCAATGAGCATTTAATGATAGCTATTAAGACACGAGTAAGAAAATTACAATACGAGGCGAAGCCGAGTATTGTAATGAATACGAGTGTCTTAATAGCCATTAAATGCGAGTTGCATACACTATTTTTTCTACGACCCCATAATAAAACATTATTTTTTGAACATTCCATTTCATAAATTGAGGTTAAAATTTTCCATGCACCTTTGCGAATTTAGCTGGTAATAAATTGTTCGTGGTTACTAAGGCTTGTTCCATAATTTCTGGTGGGCTCAAATTTTACATTTCACTGTAATTATCCCTCATTTTTACCGTTTATATTTTCAAAAAAGCACAAATTTTAAGTACTTACTTGTAAATTGCAGAGAACTGTCACATTTATTTAATTTGTATATTTGTCAGATATGCAGTCGCCATATTGAATATTGTTTGAATATTAGAATGTCGCATTCCTATTGGATATAAACTTGTATCGTAATAAAAAATCTGTATTCCTATTTGATATACACTTGTATCATAAGGAAAATCTGTATCGTAATGGACATCATTAAAGTACAGGTTCGGCATATCTAATAATGCAATTAAAGTATGGGAGTAGAAAAACTACTTTAATACATATATGAGACAAAGCTAAAGGTAAAATTTCGATTATTTTATACATAACTACCTATATAAGTAGGTTAAAGTGTCTAAAATTTTTCTGACCTCTAATGTTCGCAAATCATAGTTTACGAAAGACAACTCAATTAAAAACGATATTTTAATAGTTTTAGTTTAAGTAGCGAAATGAAAGACTAATTAATGAAACACTTAATCAAATTAAGTATTAATTTGTCGTTACATAAACGCACTCGCAAGGAATTTTTGATAGAAAAACTAATCAATTAAAGCCATAGTTTTCATTAGGTAGTGCCTATCGCTTTCATGTAATAACTACAAGTGTTTATGTAAACAAGCGAGAACAAATTGAAAACCAAATGAGTAAACAGTTAACCATATTGGGAAACTAAGACCTATAATACAAAAAGTTGTATTTGCTTAAAGAAATGTTGTTTTAATTCTCGGGAGGGACGCAGATGAATAAATACGTAATTGCTTACGAACTTGTGGCGTCCTATTGGAAAGTAAATTATATTCAAGAGTAAACGACAGATCCGACACTATTTATTTACTTGTTAGGAACTAGTATCTTGTGATAGTAATCTTACTCATTTATTATTATTGTATTTGTTATTTATAGTATTAGATTCAAGTGTGACTACGTTTGTACACTGAAATAGGTAATAGGTAATAGGTAGATTTCGTTTAAGTATGAGTGGTCACCTGTGGGCATTTTCCTAAAAAATTAAACAATTTAGCAGAAGATAAACTCGTAGCAGTAACGATATTTGAAGATATCACAGAAAGTAAACGAATGCTCTAGGTACCTATCCATAAAACATAGTTTATGATTATTCTAAGGAATAAATAACAATTCATCTGAAACACAAGTAATACTCTTGCGTAATATTTTCTATCTGGCACATATATGTATAATAGGGTTGCTGCACGACAGTGTTGTGCGTATTGTGATTATATGCAAACATTTTGTGCTGGAATCTGTGGGTTAATAATTGGAAGGCAGCAGTATGTAATAAACACGACGTCGTGTTGGGAATTAGTGCAGCAAATAGTGGTGGTTATTGGTGTTTTCCTTTTTTCCAAACTGTTATTTTGGAAATAGCATTATATACTTATATTTCTTTATCAGGGATTGCTTTACACTATTATCAAAGAATAATTAAGACCTAACCCAACCCAATCCAACTCCAGCTACAAGTGCCAAGCAGAAAATTATAATTACAATTTTCAAACACTGGTAACCTAATTTTAAAATTATTTAAAATAGAGAAACATACACCTAACTGCGGGCTTCTCTCTCAACAATTGTTATTTGATGATGGTCTCTAGGGCACTAGCATTAGAAGGTCGAGAGCTCGAATCTTACCCAAGGGCAAACTTTTGTAATTAAAATTTTTCTAATTTAATTATTAGTGCGAAACAGAAAATTAAATTTGCATGTAGAATATTTAGTTCATGAAAGGGCATGTTCTACCTACCCATGGCAAAAACAAGTGAAGATCTCAAATTTTGGTTGTCAAGTTGAAGTGAACTTTCGATGTTTACTGAGCGAGTTTGGTTAACAACCAAAAAGTTTTGTTGTTGAGTAAAATTTAGGTAGAACACAGAATAGTAATCAAATTCATGATGAGGGAAGAAAGTGGGCCCAAAAATATTCACCAGAAATTGATTAGAGTCTATGGGGAAAGTACGCCGTCATATTTTACGATAACATTTTGGTCTATCCATTTTTTATGAAGTAGGAAATTTATTGAAGATCACCCGCTATGTTAAAAGGCCTGTTGAAGCAAGAACGATCGGAATCATCGAAAAAGCTGAAATTTTGGTCGCAGTAGATCGAAGAATAAATGTTTCAATGATGAAGTAAGGATATCGAAACCTACAGTATTAAAAAATTTGCGCAAAGATTTAGAAATGAATAAGGTTTCAGCATGTTAGATTCTGAAACTACTTACTCCCGAACAAAACTGTGCCGGCATCACATTTGCGAAGAAAACTTAACGAAGAAAAGCTCTTTTCGGAGATGTTGTATTGAAATATTGGTATATTACTGGAATTCATACAAAACGCGAATCCATGCAGAGGGTCCGTCAGCGATTGTTACCGCCAAAAGGAAAAAACGCAAAAAAGCTGACTCCGGGTTGGGGTTAGGGATGGAATCTCACTATATGAACAAATGAAAAGAGTCTCTACAATAACTGGAGACGTCTATAAACAAACAATCACAGAGTAGACTATTGCCCTACTGCAAAAAGCACCTCACAGTTGTGTTCAAAATGTTTAAAGCATAAACGCCGGAATAAATGTGTGAATGGTCTAGGAGATAGGAGTAAAAGCATCAGATATTGTAGCCAATATTTGAAGCCGGTCTCAACGTCGGCGGTTTCGAACCTTCGACAGAAAGTTTGTCTTTTGCTACCTCTTCATGCATCTCTTTAAATGTAATGGATACAATTCAATAAAGTAACAATGCAACTGAACACTTTAGGTACAACACTACATCATTACATTAGATGGCCCTATTTACACATATTTATGAGTTCATGAGCTGAGTTGCACAACAATATAATACTGTTATACGTTATATTAGTATATTGAACAGATTATAGAACAAAACTTCTTTGTTGCAGTATCTAATATACGACTGCTATTATAACATTTTCATTTTTTGTATGGGTTCAATAATTGAAGTATGTATTCAATTTTTCGATACATACTTATTTTGGTTTTTGTAAATGACTGCATTTTTGGTAGTGAAAATTGTTTTTGGGTTGTTTTTGATATTCTATTTGATCTGAAAAAGCTTTTATTATTTACTTACTTATTCTTTACCTTTGTATCCCTGTTAGGTAGCTCCTTGCTTCTGTGCACTTTCCTCACGTCTTCCTGCTGTGTTTGCTGCATTTGTCCAGATAAGTCCTCCTGCACTCAACGTTTTCACTACATGTTCGTACCACGTTTTTCTCAGCGACTTCGTGATCTTTCCCCGCGAGCTTTCTAATCAGCGCAACTGATTCTTTTGCTTTCCTTGTTTCTCGTAGATTTTTTACACATCACACCTTCTATTCTTCTGCACATAGCCTTATTTCAAGAGTTTGTAATTTGCTTTACATACTTGAGAATGTGGAATATTACGGTTAGCTCTCATTTTTCTTTACATCAATTTTTTTTTCCAAAAAAATTCTTCCCTAGAGAATAAGTCTTTGAAGCAGTACTTAGACGTATAGTACTAACTAAATAATTTATACTTAAAGTATCGTTGATCTGCATGTACATATTTATATATACAGTATGTCCACGGATCGAGTTCCAAAGAGGAAAAACTTTTTTATTTTGCATTTTACAAGAAAAATGTATTCTTGATAAAAGTTTTTGCATGTCTCGAAACGGCCAAGTCAGTTTTAACCTTTTCAAAATTTCTTTTAGTTTAAGATAAAAATCGAAAAATTGGTCGTTTTATTTGAAAATTTTTTCATAAACTCAAAAACAAAAATGATATAACTAATAACTATTTCACTCAATCCATTCACCGCCCTTTTCAACGCACAATTCTAGCCGTCGGCGCAATTCTCTATAACTTCTTCGAATTTCTTCGAGAGTTAAAGACGTCACAGCGTCTCTAATCCTCTCCTTTAAATCTTCTACGTTCGGAGGAAGATTATTTGCATAAACTATTTGCTTCAAACGACCCCAAAGATAAAAATCAGCCATTGTTAAATCAGGGCTCCTTGGTGGCCATATCACGGGACCATTTCGACCTATCCAATTCTGTCCAAATTGCTGATTTAACCATTCAACAACAATCCTAGCATAATGAGCCGGACAACCATCTTGTTGGAAATAACACCTTGCGAGGTAATTAATCGGTAGATCGTCCAAACGTTCATCAACAAAATTTTGCAGCATATCCAAATACGTATGCTGATTGACAGTATTATCAAAAAAATATGGTCCAATGATACCATGGTAAGAAATTGCACACCACACATTAACTTTTGCCGAATATTGTCGATTGTGAGGCATGCGAAAATTCGGATTGTAATCGCTCCAATATCTCACATGTTGAGATGCAACAGTACCATTAGTAGAAAACGTGGCCTCATAAGAAAAAATAATATTTCGGTAAAAGTATTGATTATCCATAATTTGAGCGCCCATCCACAGACAAAAATACAAACGTTTCGCAGGATCTCCGGGTTCTAATGCATGATTAAAAATGGGCTTGTAGGGACGGAACTTCCTTTGTTTCAAAATCTTTTGAATGAGCGATTTACTAATTCCCAGATGGACTGATCTGCTCCGCAAAGAAAGTTTGGGATAGTTCCGTACTGAATCCATTACAAGAAGAGTGGCGGCGTCGTCATCATCGCGTGCTATATTTTTTTTCTTTACATCCAGTATGGAACCAGTGGATAGGAATTTTTTGACTAATGCTCGTGCACCTCTATTTGAGATGTAAATATCCGGAAACTTTTGATTAAATCCTTCGACAACTAGACGGATCGCTTTATTACCTTTGCCATAGCATTGAATTAGGTAAATTCGTTGGTCTTTTGACAACATTTTCAACGGTTGATTTTTCTAACTGACAGTTAATTAGATAATTAAATATGGATAATTACCATGACAACGCAACTTAATTTTTCAAATAAAACGACCAATTTTTCGATTTTTATCTTAAACTAAAAGAAATTTTGAAAAGGTTAAAACTGATTTGGCCGTTTCGAGACATGCAAAAACTTTTATCAAGAATACATTTTTCTTGTAAAATGCAAAATAAAAAAGTTTTTCCTCTTTGGAACTCGATCCGTGGACATACTGTATATATGTAGTTGATTTCATTTATTAAAGACAGCTGAAATGAATAAAACATATTGACACAGGAACTTAAACTTCTTATAAAGTTTCGAAAGTTATGTAGTCTTTGTAATACAGTAATGATTAACTTGCCTGAAATGTCGGCGTTTCTTTATATCCGATGGCATTTTGTATATCTTTGAGGATACTCCTCACTGGAAAGAGAAACATAAATTGATTGTTGATTTTTCTTTTTATGAGGCGATAATGGAAAAGTCATAAAGGATAGTTAGGAAATCGTAAGCATCTTCTGGATTCGGTATTATTCAAGGTTGATCACTAGTGCGGCACACTAAGCTTAAACCTTTAAAATTAAATAACTTATAAAAATGTTAACATATTATTAGCATGTCTATCACATACATCTTACAAAACATTTTCAGTTTATACGGGGTGTTGAAAATATAAGATTCCAACTCCTACTTCCTTTTCTTAAATGGGAACGGTACCTTTTTTCTTTTCACCTAATAACAATACATCTGGTGGTATTTGAAACTACATAAATAATTTGATAACATATACCGTCTGTCCTAAAATTAGCATCAAATTAAAAATTATTCTATTATATATTTCTCGATATTTTGAAATTGAACACTCAATTTATATATTAGTAGACCATATAATTAGTAATAACATTCAGTTTGGGTTGACTATTGGGTTTCTATTTCTAACCCACGTGGTTTTTGACTTATGATTGTGTAATAGTAAGGCCCCTTAGTTGGTAGCCATATGTAATAGTACGGTTTTAAACTACAATAAAATAAATAATATAATTAATGACTAAAATGTCCCAATGTTGGGCACCATATGTAATAGTATATGTTTATTTAAACATGAAATTAAAATGAATAAAATTGACTTATTGAATACTCCTCGTAATTAGCTCAGATAATAGTTCGGTTTTGTATAAGACTCTTAATTTCAAAGCGGTTCAGGTATTAAGACACTAAGGTTATTTTTCTAGACGTACTATTACTGCTTTTTTATAATCCAAATTTCTTATGTTAAGGTAGACAAATAATATGCAAAAGGATATTTAAATATTATGAATATATTGATTAAAACACAAACAACACAGATCAGGTTACAAACAAATGTTACAGAACGAAACACAATTCAAATGGTATGTCTCAATACAAATTACGCATCAGTTACAAAATAGGCAAATATAATAGATCAATACAACAACGTTGCCTTACATAAATCCTATATCGTGAATTTAACTAGATTCTAATTCCTTATTAACAAAAACTGCATGCATGATATAGGCCTTTAAAACAAATTACGTTGGGTACCTTTATAAAGATGCTATGATGATGGAAACGGTGTTTTCCAAGCAGCTTCCCCCAGGATAGATTGAAATGCCGCCTTCTTTGTATCGTACTAGGGCACACACTTGTTTTTAATAAAACTTTTACCCCGCGTAGCACACTATTTTTTTTATTAGAAATATACAGTGACCGGCAGAAAGTGGGCAGCATATGGGAAAATGGTTTACCTTTGAATATAGCAAAATTATTTTATTGCATCATGTCTCGGCATGACTTGAGACCAAAATAGCACTCGCGATTTCTGCCGAAACTCTCATCGTATACGAGGGAGAGTCAAAAATACAAAATTACGCTAAGAGTAAAGAACCCCCATTTTTAACATTAGACTTTTCTTTATTAAGCAATAGTTCTTTGGTTTTAAAAATTAAAGTAAAATATCGAGTTTCATTCACTTTTGATAAAAAATTTCAGTTTACTGTTTATTCTGAATTACCCTGTATAAGAAATTGAGCACGCTCATACAATACGCAAATCTTACTCTCTGTAGACATCGTAACAGAAAACCATAAATAATACGTCGCAAAACTCAGCTACAAAAATAATATAGCTCTTGAAAATAAAAATTTAAGAATGTGAAATAATTTTGCTGCACACCATATTTTACGTTTTCAGAAGTCAAAAAATTTTATTTAACTAAAATTGTGTGATTCATTTTAACTTAATCATCTTTAAAATTGTAATATTTTTTCATAAAATAAGCAACACATCTTTTTATTAAGGTTTTAATAATAATAATACATAATAGTAGGAAATAAAACTCAAAATACATTAACAAAATCGTAAACAAAAATATTTATTTACAAGTACATTATTTTTCTACGTGAGCTCCCCCATTCTCAATACATTTCATTGTCCTGTTGTTAAATTCTTGTGCTACGTTTCTTAAAAAAACCGGATTAATTTGAACGACACACTGCCTAATCGTATTTTCTAAATGGTCGATGTTTATATACTTGGTTCTTTAAGTAACCCCAGAGAAAAAAATCCATTGGGGTAATGTCAGGCGATCTTGCAGGCCAATGATTTTCTGAAAACCGTCCGATCCATTTTTGAGGAAATTGTTGATTAAGCCATTCTCTTACTTGCAATGTAGAATGGATCGAAGCACCATCTTGTTGAAAATACATATTCGCTCGTAGATTTAAAGGCATATCATCTAGGAACTCGCAAAATTCATTCTGCAAGAATTGTAAATATCTACCTGCATTTAAATTTTGCCGGAAAAAATATGGTCCAACTATTTGAGTATTCAATATACCACACCAAACGTTTGTTTTAAATGAATATTGGCTTTTACATTCAATTGTAAAATTAGGATTTTGATTAGCCCACCACCTACAATTTTGAGAACTTACTACGCCGTTGCTTGTGAAGGTTGCTTCGTCAGTAAATAATATTTGACTTCCAAAATGGGGATTATCTTCCTTCTTGCCTTGGAACCAAAAACAAAAGTCAATTCTAGCATCTAGATCTCTTTGTTGAAGAGTATGGTGAATTTTGGTTTATATGGTAAGTACTTGTTTTTTTTAAGAATTCTTCTAATCGATTTTTCGGAAATACCTAATACTTCTTGTCTTTCATGCAATGGCATAGTAGGAACTTCATTTACTGACAATAACACATTTAAACTATTTTCTTCATTAGTTACACTTTTCTCATGGGGTTGCTTGTATTTACTTTCCACCGAACCAGTTTGTTTAAATTTGTTCACAATTCGGCATACAGTAGAATCGTGAATATTTTTATTGTGTCTATTGTTAAAAATATTTGCTGTTTCGCGATAGCTATAGTAATTTTCACCACGAATTAGAACTATTTCTACCTTTTCTTGTACCGATAACCTTTCCGCTTCCATTTTTATAGCAAAACTAAATGTCTAAATGACATTTATTGAATTAAGTTCATGTTTTTTAAAATCAAAGACATGCAGTACGAAAAAACATCTGTCGAGGATTATGCTGAGGCTAACTTTTTTATTTTTGTCGCTCTTTCTCGTCAAGCGTTTATTATTAAAACCTTAATAAAAAGATGTGTTGCTAATTTTATGAAAAAATATTACAATTTTAAAGATGATTAAGTTAAAATGAATCACACAATTTGAGTTAAATAACATTTTTTGACTTCTGAAAACGTAAAATATGGTGTGCAGCAAAATTATTTCACATTCTTGAATTTTTATTTTCAAGAGCTATATTATTCTTGTAGCTGACTTTTGCGACGTATTATTTATGGTTTTCTGTTACGATGTCTACAGAGAGTAAGATTTGCGTATTGTATGAGCGCGCTCAATTTCTTATACAGGGTAATTCAGAATAAACAGTAAACTGATTTTTTTTATCAAAAGTGAATCAAACTCGATATTTTACTTTGATTTTTAAAACCAAAGAACTATTGCTTAATAAAGAAAAGTCTAATGTTAAAAATGGGGGTACTTTACTCTTAGAGTAATTTTGTATTTTTGACTCTCCCTCGTATACGATGAGAGTTTCGGCAGAAATCACGAGTGCTGTTTTGGTCTCAAGTCATGCCGAGACATGATGCAATAAAATAATTTTGCTATATTCAAAGGTAAACTATTTTCCCATATGCTGCGCACTTTCTGCCGGTCACTGTATATATATCCTTTCTCACTAGGCTTTTTCTTTTACTTTTTAATAATGCTTAGAATTACTATATTTCTATTAGCATTATTAGCATGTGAGATCGTTCCCTGTAATTGGGGTGTGGTCCAGCCGTTATTCGACAAAAGGGACCTGTGAACCTACTTGTTCACGAGTTAGGGAACGTCTGACTGCCTACTCCTTGCTTAAGGCAGGTCACACCGTACTCTTTTAGGGAATTCCCCGAGCCACTTATGTACTTTACTTCTATTCAAACTCTGTTCGTGGGAACATGCACCCGCAAAATATGTAGCGTTCAAGGTTGCCCACGTGTTGATTGCACACAAACCGTTTCTTGTTAACGCCGCCTAAACTCTTGGCTGACTTTGATAATATTGACGCCACTTATGTTTCTTTCACACAGATACACCTACGCACTATTTTTCTCTTACATATACAGAATTTATATAGAAACATTTTAAAAAGGAATATAATAATTTAATACAAATAAATGAATAATATATGTTTGCCGATCTGTGTTGATTTATTATCTACCTTAATTTCATGATATACATTACCTTAAAATAAATATTTTGGATGTTATATTATATTTATATTTTATTGATGATATACGGGCCTACCGTTACAATTGGTTAATTAAATATTTTCATTCAAAATTTTTTAATAGGTTACTACATTAACCATGTATGTCAAATGCCAATGTAAAATAATTAATAAAGGTTTTTCCCAGTAAAAAATGCGCATTTTAAAGTGATAAGTTTAGATATACTTTCTTCCTATTAATAGCTGTTAAACAATTTTTTCGTTTAGATTGAAACTAAAATCTAAAATTGAACAAAAGTACACTAGGAAATAATTGTTGTAAGTATTCAAAATGACTACTAGTTTTATCAGCATATATTTTTATTATTCGTAGAAATGCTCTATGTAGTTACCCTACGTAATGAATCGAAAGCGTTTTGTATCATTTGCTTTATTCCTTCACGAGTTGCTGTAGCATTGCGGTAAACTATTTTCTAACGTACCCCATAAAAGGAAACAACACAGTGATATCTGGAAATTTAAATGGTCAACTGATTGGCTCAGTTCTTCCTATCCATCTGGTTGGATAGTGTTCATTCAAAAAGTTTCTCACTACAAGTACATAATGGCCAGCGGCACCAACGTAATGAACCCCCCGCAAAAGTTATATTAAGTTATGGTGTACAAATCCAAGTTTTGTACACTATTATGGTTACCATCAAAATGTGTGACACTGACATAGTTTCCAATAATTTCACATCACACATTTAGTGACTATTTGTCCTTAACTTAAACGCGATATCATAAATTTTAAATTTTGTCCAGTACAATGATGGACGTTATGTCATTCTTGTTATTTTAATCGGATTTCAGTAGCTCCTGATGAATTGTGAAACTGAAAAGATGATTCTTTTTATTTTACACTGACTTTTGGCATGTAAAGTTAATAAAGATACCTATTAACAATACATATTTGAATTAACATTTTGTTTTAAACCATCATAACTAAAAGACCAAGAAGTTTTTTAGTTATGTATGGTGCAAATTTTAGGATAGACTCTATAAGTTATCAAAATCATTTAAATAGTTTCAGGTAACGCCTCATGTATTATTATCACTAGGCAAGGCTAAAATGTTTGGTAAGTTACTAGTATTGGGAATTTAAATTCTATGAAACCTTTAACAAGCCAACGTATTGAAGAAATATTAAATATCCCATAAACCGCAAGAGATAAGTATAGCAATAGTAATTAAATTTAGAACAAGGAGTTCTACCGCAACAGCATTGAAAAACTATACTATTTAATTAAAAAAAAAAAACAAAGTAGTCGTTGGAATCCTTCATGTACAACACGATGTATAAAGTGAAATTTTCTTTTGGAAGATGTGTATTATCATACATGCTAAATATCAGTTAATTTTTTACAAAATTATAAAATATTAATGGTTGAAAGTATTTTTGCTGTAGGTATTAATCAGCCACTTTATATATGTCGTTTTTATGCAAAATATTTAATACTTTCGTTTTCAAAACACGAAAAGTGCAGTATTTTAACTCCCGTGTGAATAGGAGCAGAGTATTTGAAAATGCTAACTCACGTGAACACGTTAACAATTTGAATAAGCCCTATTTTATTGCGATTGATATCTCGCTTGACGGATAGTTAAGAATGTTTTTGTTAAATAATAAATTACATTAAATCTCACTCAAAGTGTTGGTTTTATTGTAACCTGATAATTAATGAGAGGAAATCATGAGATTCCGATATTTGAATCGGCAATTTATTCTTCCATTGTTTCCACTTCATATGTATTTTAGTGTAGGTACCACCTTGGTAATTATAATTTCAAATGAATTTGATTTCATGAATATATTCACAATAAGAGCTAAATAGCGGCAATAAAGCTGTTTTATGGCTAGGTTTAAATACCATTTATATTTTACACATGACTTTGAAAATTAGTATAGAGGAGAAGAATATATGTAGGTATGGTATGTATGTATGTACAATGTATGTATGTATGTACATATTTACAAATACATAAATAGCAAGACACTGCGTTTATACAGTGAGGATTTAAACACACATTTATGTTTATCTACAATAAATTATTGTGTAACATATACTTCTTGTGCTGGCAAAGTTAAGATAGATTATACTGATAATTCATTAAACAAATACCAAAATAGAAATTTTCTTATAACGTAATTATTATACAAATATATCATCAAATCTTAATCATCAGAGGTGAAATAAACTTTTTTATAGTTACTCATTTCTTCTATTAGCAAATTTGTCGATATTTTTCTGCCAATACGTCACCTGTTACCTGTTACTGGGTCCGACATGGATATAGGGACTTATGGTTCACGCTTATTTGAAAGTTAATCAAACATACAATGCTGCATGTTGTTGCGCATTATCTAGAGCACGTTATAATTATACAGGGTGAGTTTTTTTCCATTATTTGTATGGGGATCTCGAAAACCATAAGAGATACGCGTTAGGTTGAACGGAGAAAGATTTGCATCTTTGTAAGCCTCATGCAGATACGTTTTTGTCCATTTAAGAAAATGCATGGTTTACTAGATATTTGCACAAAATAGAAATTCTCTAAAACCTTTTCAGTGCTATAACACTTCTATTCTTAAAGTTAGAAAAAAACTTTTTGAATATTGTTTTTAAGAAATTCAATTTCAAACGACGACAACTTCTTAAATTTTTAATTTTGGTTAGCATTTTTGAGTTAGCAAGCAAAGTCTAATTTTTTTAAATGGAAACTATAGTTGGCTATGACATATTCTAGTAGTGCATTTTTTTCTGATTGCAATGATGTAAGGGTTGAAGCACTTATTTTAATAAATAACTGCACAATACACTATTGTTATGTTTAACAAAAATCATGTCTTGCCATGGAAAAGAAAAGAAACTTATAATATACAATCTAATACAAGAAACAATAAAAAAGCTAAACGAATTAATTATTAACAGCACGTAACACGCTAAATTTACATTAAGTGTTCGAAATGTCCACCATTATTATCGACGCACATACGGCACCTTTTCAACACTGAGCTAATAGCTCTCCTAATTTTGCGCACATCTAAGCTATCAAATACATTAATAACAGCTTCCAATAGCTCCTCTTGGGTTGCATATGATCGCACATATACGAGATCTTTTATTGTTCCAAAGACGAAGAAATCTAACAGTGAAAGATCTGGGGAACGTGCAGGCCATAAAACAGGACCATTTCTGCCGATCCACGAGTTTTGAAATAATTCATCTAAATATATTTGACCTGTGCCTGATAGTGAGGCGGAGCACCGTCGTGTTGAAACCACCGTAAATTTGTACGGGTCTGCAAATTTAATTCATCTAGGATATTGTCGAAATCTTCCCTAAGAAATTGCAAATATCGATTTTCGGTTAAAGTTTAATTAAAAATAAATGGCCCAACAAGTTGCGAACCAATAACACCACACCATAAATTGAAGCCAAACCTAATCTGGGGTCGCCTTTCTTCTAAACGGTAAGGATTTATTTGCGCCCACAGGTGTTCATTATGGCGATTAAATATGCCGCAGTTTGTAAAACGTGTTTCGTCGGTCCATAAGATCTGCATCGGAAAGTTATTGTTTTCATGGCACATATTTACGAACCAAGCACAAAAATGTAATCGTCTTTCATCGTCTCCAGGGTGTAGAGTTTGACCAACTAATTTTTTATAAGGATGGTATTTATGTTTTGATAAAATTCTCACTGCTGTGCGTTGTGAGGTAGCAGCGCCTTGTGCAATTTGCCGCGTTGATGTTGATGGATTCAGATTAACAGCAGCTATAACATTTATCTGCGTCTTTTCACCAATATTACCCTTATTTCTAGGTTTAACAAAACTTCCATACTCTTTTGTCTAACGATGGTTGAGGGCGATCAAAATACAATAAAAAATAGCGTTCGGCGGCTTCTTTACTATTTTTGTTACAAATCATGTATCATTCAATCATATCAAGTTTTTCAAGATGTGTGTACACCATAACTAACTTTGTAAAGCAACTAAATCACTAACAAAACCAACTATAGTCACCCTAATGAACGAACTGTCAATGATGAAGTAAACATAATGCTTCAATTATTAATATCGCGTTTTCCATGGCAAGACATGATTTTTGTTAAACATAATAATAGTGTATTGTGCCGTTATTTATTAAAATAAGTTCTACAACTCTTACATCATTGCAAGCAGCAAAAAATTCACTATTAGAATATGTCATAGCCAACTATGGTTTCCATTAAAAAAAATTCGACTTTGCTTGCTAACTCAAAAATGCTAAGCAAAATTAAAAATTTAAGAAGATGTCGTTGTTTGAAATTGAATTTTTAAAAAATAATATTCAAAAAATTTTTTTCTAACTTTAAGAATAGGAAAGTTATAGCACTTAAAAGGTTTTGGAGAATTTCTATTTTTTGCAAATATCTAGTAAACCATAAATTTTCTTAAATTGACAAAAACATATCTGGATCAGGCTTATAAAGATGCAAATCTTTCTCCATTTAACCTAATGCGTATCTCTTATGGTTTTCGAGATCCCCATACAAATAATGAAAAAAAACTCACCCTGTATATATAGGCTGTTCCTGTTTCAGAAAGCAGTGTCTGATCAAAGTTGTCCTTTTTGATGGAACGTCCTGTATATTCATAGCTACAAGTATTCGTTCTAGGAAGGTATTTAAGATCGACATAATATTATGTGTGGTTAAACATCGCTTCAGAAGTTGTTCCAAATTAAACTTTAAATTCTGTCTTCCTTAATAAAATAAATCTGAGTAAAAGTGTTATTTTCGGTCCGAATTTTGAAATTTTTTATATATAAAAATTGTTCCAAATCGAACTCTAAATACCTACTTTTGGGTTAATAAATCTGTAAAGAATGCATAATTTGTGAGATATTTGCAAAAAACCGCTTTCGATAAGACAAAAAACCTACTTCCGGTAGGAATTTCAAAAAATCTCTTTTTATAAAACCTTTCTAAAAATTACTTTTTAATACATCTGTATTGCTTAGAAATTTGTCTAAACTTGGTATTTGTGGAGATATTAGCAACTTTTGATTTTTTACTGAAGTAAAGTATTACTTCCGGTCTACTAAAATCTAATCAAGTCCCAAGGGGAAAATTATACTCACAAGTATAAAGTTTGGTAATGGTACCTGTAGCCGTTTGGCCGCTATCGTGGTCACACACAGACTGACAGGCAGGCACGCACACACACAGAAACAGACATATTTGCAAAAACCACATTTTCGATATCAGTGTACTTCAAAACGTGGTCATCTGCAAAAATCTCGAGCTCTAAAATTTTCATCACAATACTTCCTCATACTATGTACGTATAAGAATTGTCATTAGCTACTTCTAATTTCAAGGATTTTTGTAATGCTAAATGTTAAACAAATGTCTTGCTTTAGACAATTTATAAGTTATTTTCCAACATTTAGTATTACAACAATCCTTGAAATTCAAAGTAGCTAATCAAAATACAGAATTTTTTCTTTCATTTTAAAAATTTTCAAAAATTAAGTGTCAAACATATTTTTTGAAACAACATAGTGTAAACATGAACACTAATTAAAATTAATCTAATGTTAAGAAAACGACATGTGGTTTTCACTTCAGAAAATATGTTTGACAAATTTATACGTGTTGTGTATGCATCCTATGTATATTTATCGAAAATACAAAAGTATTTAGAGCTGTACTTGGAATATTTTTTGTATAAATAAAATTTCAAAATTTGGATTTTGTAAGGAAATAAAGGTATTTAAAACAATGTAGAACAACTTTTGTATATCGCCACACCTCATTATTCTTCGTATTTCGTACTATGTATTGTTGAGTTATCAACGTTAATTTTTTGCATTGTTATATAATTAGATGTAATCTGTTGGGCAATAAAGATATATTAGTAATAATAATAATATAAATAACAACACAACTACGACATATTTGCAAAAAATCGCTATTCGACAAGAGTAAGTCTTACTTCCGGTCAAAATTTCAAATTTTTTTTATACAAAAAGTATTGCAAATTCAGATTTCAGTACTTTTACACTCGTAATGTACATACCTGCCTAGGAATCATGACTTGCGAAATATTTGCAAAAAAACTGATTTTCGATAAGAGTAAGAGACCTACTTTCGGTAGCCATTTCGAAAAACTTTTGTAATCAAATTCTTCTCAAATTTAATTTTGAGTACATTTGAATTCTTCACGAATTCGTTTCAACTTAGCAGTTGATAAAATATTGTCAAAATTCGATTTTTTCACTGAAGCTACTACTTCCGGTCTACCGATTTTACTGAAAATCTAATCAGATCTCAAGAGGGAGATTATACAAAATAGCCGTTTGACTGCTATCGTGGTCACACACACACACACACTGATGACACACACACACATAGAGAGAGAGAACCTTTTTTTTTTAAAAACTATTTTTCCGTATCCAGGGGCTCCAATACGTGGACATTTGCAAAAATCTCGAGCTCGAAAATTTTCGTCATAATACTTCCTTATACTACGTAAAAGAAAGGAAGAACAACACGAAATACATTATTAAATAGTAAAGATAAACAGACATTTACTAAGTGCAAGTCTGAATGTTTACATTGAAATTATAAGAAAGAGTATATAAAAAGGCACCTGTCATTTGGCAGCTCCTGTAAAGTATAACATTCGAATGGAATTGTATTTTCTTTCCTAATTAATGATACAATTGTTCTAATTTTTAACCGTTTCTTTGATATTTGCGATATTGAACTGAATGAAAAGTAAGCAGGATATTGTGACCTATAATTGGGACAGCTGTTTTGCAAATTTCGAACTGTTGGTTTGTTTATTCTTCCTAATAACTTCCTATGTAATATATTTCGTAGGATAAATATACTAAGGCTTGTGCTTTGATGTGACATTAGAACGTGTGTACATATGTTACGTGTGTACGCACATCACTTGTATACACATATACCTACATAGATATACAGCTAATAATCAATAGTTGTCTAATTAATATGTCGAGAATGTGTGTACAATAATATACCATGATTTTATATGTTGATTAAACGCTTTAATAACGTTGCCTGAAGACTAGATATTATACATACATGTATCTATAAGACACAGTTAGTATAGTTTTTACTTTCTTTTACGTATTACAAGGAAGCTCTCTGATGATCAAAATTTTTGGTCTCAAGATGTGTGCTGACGTTTCGAAATCTGGTAATAGTGAAAAAGGTAGTTTTTGCAAATATATCTCTTCCTCTGTGTCTCTTCCTGTGTGATTACAAAGCGGCGGAACGATTACATCTGTAGATCAAAACTTATAATATTAAACAGTATAATCTTGCCCTCAAGATATAATTGGATTTCCAATTAAATTTGTAGATCGATAGTAATACGTTACTTCAGTTATAAAACTCAATTTGTCTTGTCAACTATAAAAGTTAGACAAATCTAATCAGTATAAAAGTACTCAAATATGAATTTGAACACAATTTTATATAAAAAAAGCTGTCACTGACGTCATTGCAAAGCAAGTCAGTTTTGAAAGTTCTCATCCGGCTGGCATTTTGACACACTTTTAATTACTTTATCGAGTTTTTACATCAAAAAGAGTAGAAATAATCAGACTAAATATTACAGGTTTTCCAAAGAGGAGACGGTACCTACAGAATTTGTGCTTGATGTGTATAAGAGGCAAGCTTGAATAAATTTTTTAAAAAAAATTAAGTTTATTGATTTTGGCATGTCTCTGTTCATCAATTTTGAGCCAATTTTTCAGTAAATCATAGAGAGATTTAAATTCAGATGCAATTTCCACATTACTTTTTCGAGACACAAGAAAAGATAACTTGAAACAATAAACAATGAGGTGAAAATCCTTAAAAAACAAAAATAAGTTACTCTGACAAAATTTAATACAACATTTTCAGAAAAAGATGTATAGTAGAACAATGTTGGAGTAATAAATAATAAATATTTTTATCATAGCTTATAAATATATTTTATATCTAACTTTTCCATAAAATATGTAGCATACAGAAACTACCATTTCCACACGAATAAATAACATTATAAGCATCTAATGATCTCTTAATTATTTATACAACTATATATTTGAAATTTCTCCTTAACATATTGAGAACTAACGCCAATTAGAACTAAAATTCTGTCCAGTGCTTGCTGATATGTCACCTAGGAAAGCGATTATGTGATTCTATATACTTTTTTCCAGGATTCCTCACATTAATAGCATCACATCTGTGCGTCTGTGAACATTAACATAGTACTTAGAGTAATTGTATACATCATAACAAAATACGTAGCTTGTTTGCTTTTTAAAAATTTCTAATTAACTACTAATATTTTCACGATGTTTTTCTTTAATATATGGTAGGGATGAAATGAGAATAGTAACTGAATTTTAATCTCTAATAGGAAAGTTGTATAGCTTTTTCTTTAACAGTGTTGAAAACATTATGACTCAAACTGAATTGAAATAAACTGCTTGAAACATCAAAGTTGTTATTTATATTAGCACCATACTTGACCTGCCTTTCGAAAATATATATCCAAACACTGTCTCAAGAAACGAAAGCTTTATCTGCTTTTTACAAACATGTAATCACAATCTTCATGGTGACTCTTTCTTGAAAAATGTAATACTTGACCCATCTTCTACAAACTTCTATCCAAACCCTTTATGATTTCTTCCTTAAGGAACATAAAATACATTACCTGCCTTTTATAAATATCCAGTCAATCTTTTCTTTGACGTTAGCAGATTTGTTGTTATTCTTAAGCCCTGTGGTAAGGAGCATTTAGAATACTCCAACGTAAGACCGGCGAGGGGTAAGAGTCCCCTAAACGAAGTTGGTCATGCTTCTTTATATCTAGTCCTTATGTAGACATTAGCAGTCTTGGGTGTCACTTTGTTTACACCTCATTTTTGGATTTCATTTTTGAAGCCTACGTTTTTGGTAATTTATTGGTTTGGACCTAGTGTAACTTCGTAGGAAGTGTCCAAATATATTAGAATAACTTGTTGAACCTCTTAGGAATGTGTTAGTTTATTTTGGGTATTTTGATTTTCATGTTTTATAGATTCTAACACTGCTAATTTATTCTGGAACTCTTTTTGGTTTTGAGTAATATTGGTTGATATTAAGTATAGAGTACCAGAAGTGTCGATTATGTTGTATCGGATTTGTTTGAGGCAACGACTTTTGCATTTTATTATCCTCGGTGGATGTAAATCACTTGGGTTAGACTTCTAAAATTGTGAGTGAACCTGTTGGATTTGTCTTTTTGGTGTACCTTTGGGGGTACCATGGGTTTGCTTTTTGTGTAACCTTCAGTTTAGGGATTAGTTTGAGCAAGACACTTTGAGGTTTGCCTACTTCTGGCTTTGTTTCGGTTTTAGACCTCTTGAGATTCGGCTTAGGTCGTTTCTACGTGATTTAGATATATTACTTTCGGATTAACGTTACGTGGTTATGATGCGTGGTTTGGTTTAGATATATTTTGGTTATGTTTCCTGTCGAATTGGAACATGTTGTTATTGCGTATTATTTTGGCTAGATACCGATTTACCATTGCCGCTCTTAACCAGAATTACCTTTTCTTGTGACGTGTATATTTGAGTGCGGTCTGTGTGATTTGATGATAACAAACCCTATTTCCCGCGCACTCTGATTGAGTCCCAGCAATCTGCGTTTTGCTATTTAGTAAAATTTTTTGTTCTGGGTCTGGATGGATTCTGTTTGTTTACCATTTTTGTTGTATGTCTTCAGCATTATCAGTCCTTACTAGGCTGGTTTGGATTTAAAACTTTATCGTCTTGTTATCGCTTTTTGTTTAGCCATCTGGTAGTTTTTTTTGTATGTGTAAGAGTAGTCAAGCTTTTGGTTGACTCTTCGGTCTTGATTATAGACAAGTCACCATTTTTGCCTTCCTTTATATTTTGCCCATCCTTATCCACTTGTTTCCCTTAACGTGTAGTTAAACCTGTTTTAGTTGTCCTTTTTTTTGTTTGTATTGAGTATCTTACCCCATCTGGGAAGATTGCTCCTTAACACTGTGGGTTGCCGTTCGTTTTGCGGAATGTGACTCCGTAATAGGATTTGATTTCTACATTTAGCGCAGCTTTTTCTTTTTTCGCCGTTGGAATTAATGTTCGCCTTCCAGTCTGAGCTCTTTTCCATGCATATGCATCTTTCTCTATGTCGACTTTTTTTCTTTGGGGCGCTAGTGTATGAGTTGAAGACTGTTCGGTTTTGCTTCCTGCTTGGGGATCCACTTCCTACAGATTCGTTCTTTTTGTTATTATGATTTCTTACTTTACCTGTTAATCCGACCGAATGTCGAAGGATCCATGTAGTGGTTTAGGATAGCAAGACGGGAAGGAAGCATGTACACAAATGAAGACATATTACAGGAAAATATACGTATATAAGTGAACTGTGTATAGTAAGATTGTTGTCGAATTCTGCAAGAGCAAATAAATAAAAATTGCGTCAAATTTGAGATGTTGCAAAGTTTTATTTGTCAAGTAATCCATATTCGGACTGTTATAACAATAATAATACTATTCATACATCTTTCGACATTTGTCATAATTACCTTTTGGTTGTCATCCAAACAATACAATTTTATCAGCAATGCTAGCCTATTAAACCGAATACCCAAGTATTTAATATTATATTTAAGAACTCTATTTTTGATATTCAATTTTTTAATGACCTTTATGGAGTAGTATTAATATAATAGGAGCTATATGTATCTTGAAGTATTAATTAATTAGTCTAATTTGTTTGTTCCGGAATTGTTCCGGTCGGTGTTAATTTGTAGAAGTATTAAATTGTAATCTATAATTCGCTATAACAAATATCTCAAATGTTTTGCTTGGTATTCGCTTCTACATCAATTTTTAATTAATCTACTTTCACATGATTACAAATAAGTTTGATTTAATTGTATAAATATTTTGAAACTACAGTCTAGCTGTTTGAGAGCTGAACAGTTAATACAAATCGAATCTATGAAGTTTACAAATCTAAACTTACATATAATTAAAATTAAAATACCTCTTTAATGATGCATGTCGGTTGCTAAAGCGATTATGCAGTAACTATATGTGCTATGGAATAATGTTGTAGAGCAGCGTTTCCTAACCTTTTTCTCCTCGCGAACCAAAAGTAAAATCCAACAGAATTTGGCGAAATCCCTATGTAGTCGTTAATGATAGGCAAAAAAACAATAAAATTTTGTAGAACATTTATTTTACATATTGCACAAACATTAATAAGACTAAAATGATTAATATTAATAAGACTAAAATAAGCTATAAAAATTGAATACAAAATAAATTTAACAAACTGGTTCTTATTTCAGCACATGTTCCCTTTGAAAAAGCTCTTAATGGGATGTTTTTGACTGTTTCATGGAACAAAGCAATTGAAAGTTTGGCTCAATATCTGACAACTTCAGTCTTAGATCAGGTTCTGCATTTAACCTGTTTCTGTATTTATCTTTCAGATAAGTATATGTTGAAAATCCTTTCTCGCACAGATATGTTGTGCAGAATGGTAATAGAACGTCTATGGCTTTTTTTGACAGAACAGGATATTCATTTTTTATACTGAGCCAGAAGTCAAATAAGGAGTGATCTTTAAAAATAGCTTGCAGAGAACTGTCACAGGATAGCTCTATGAGCTTTTCTTTTAATAATAAAGTTAGAGAGGTTTCTAAACTTACATTTACTTGAAATGGACTACGTATCCAGTTGTTTGAGATGGATATATTGCATCTATTGGGAAAATAGTCATCGAAAGTTAATTGAAGATGTTTCAGATGTTCACATATATTCCTTTTAATGTTTTCGTCAAGTTTCATTGAATTTTCTGATAAAAAAGTGCAGAGAGAACTGAAACATTCATACTCATTCATCTGGAGACATTGGATCCAAAAATTGATCTTTTTTAGCATAGCCTCAATTCTATCATGAACACTGAAAATGGTGGCACCTGCGCCTTGTAATGACATATTTAATTCATTTAATTTACAAAAGATGTCAGTTAAGTATGCAAGCCTTTGCAGCCAAAGAACATCGGATACACAAGAGGACAAATAAAACGGATGATCAATAAAAAATGCTTGAACTTCAGACTTCAATTCAAACAAGCGTGTCAAAACTTTGCAACGGGAAAGCCATCTAACTTCTGTGTGAAGTAGTAAAGAATCGTGGAGACTTCCAAAGTGTTCACAAAGCGCACGGAATAGACGGCTATTTGTAGCACGCGATTTTATAAAGTTTACAATTTTTACGGCTTCACTTAAAGTAGTAGATAACTCTTCAGGAATACGCTTACATACCAACGCTTGTCTATGAATACAGCAATGAGTCCATTCAATTTTCTCGTTGATCTTCTTCATCCGTGCCACAAAACCAGAAAATTTGCCTGTCATTGATTTTGCACCATCTATACACACACCCACACAATAAGACCAGTTTATTCCATTTTTTTGAAAATAACTATTGATCATATCGAAAATTGCTTCTCCAGTTGTATAGGTTTTCAATGGTTTTGCAAATAGTACATCTTCTTGAACGATATTCGTGAAAATATATCTAACGTAGACAAGCAAGATTGCGGCGTTTGCTACATCAGTCGACTCGTCAAGTTGGATAGCAAAATAAATTCAATTTTATTCTCTTCAAAAGTTCGTTCTCCACATTATTTGCCAAATCATTAATTCTACGCGACACCGTATTGTTAGATAAGGGAACCAGGTCAATTTTCTTTACTGCCTTTTCTCCAAGCATACATTTCGCGATATCTTTTGCACATGGTCCAATTAAATTTTCTGCCATTGTATGTGCCTGCCCAGATCTTGCAATTCTATAACTTACTCCAAATGATGCCTCAAGAGCCATTTTACTATCTTCGTTTGAAGACAGGAAAGAAGAGAGGTTACACTTTTTATTATCTGATAATTTTCTGTTAAAATACTCAAGATGTTTATCCTTGTGCGTCGGATGTTTTGTTTCAAGGTGTCTACGAAGAAGTGATGGTTTTAAACTACTATTAGCAAGAATTTCGTTGCATATAACACAAAGCGGTTTAGGTTCCGACTCTTCCCCAGTAAAATGAAAGCCTAGTTGTAAATAGTCGCTGTCATATTTTCGCTTTTTCCCTTTTTTCACACCATGTTCACCATTTTCTTGGTTTTTACTCTGGTGAAACGGTAGCTCAATACAACTTTCAGTATCATCATGTGTTGTTTCTAAACGACCCGTTGTTAACCATCGATCCATAATAAAATTGGGGTATAATAATTATTAAAAGTTATGTACACGAGAAGAACTTTAATAAACAAACAATGTCACAGTAGCTATTCTGCTAATTGCGAACTAAATCACTCAAGGTTTATAAGCCTATGTATGAACGTTTGTAAATGCAGCACTACTCTCCCAGTTCCCAGCTGTGAACAAGCATCTAATTCTAAAGTCTGCGTGCAACTAAAATCTAAGTTTACATGGACCGTTGCCACTGTCATTTTTACGACCGTTTTCTAAGTATTCCAGACGTTTGAACGTTTTCTAAGTATTCCAGACATGTATTTATTTAGTGCTGATATTTAACGGTGCATGTAGACGCATCATTTGATTTTTACGGCATTGAGTTTGAATTTAAAGGCCGTAAAATAGCTTAACTAACTGTTAGCAACCATAACATATAGGCAGTATGCATACGTTCGAAACAACAGCGTGCAATCTGCATTGCATTTGGTGTGTTTTTTTATTTTTTTGTGTGTTTCTGTTTTTTTTTGCTTTTATTTTTCTTTGGCCATTTAAAATCCCGCCATTACGCTATTATTTTCGCGAAACCCCTTAGTACTCATCGCGAACCCCCAGGGGTTCGCGAACCACCGGTTGGGAACCACTGATTGTAGAGGATTGACTATAAATCTGAATTTGTATCATAGAGAATCTTATAAAGAGGAATTTACATTTGATAAACTATTAAGTTTAGGATACCAACGTACTTCAAGAGTTGTTCATTGTTTGGAAACAAACGTACCTAATTGTCATATGGCTAATTGATTTATTGTAATACCAGAGAAGATAATTATTGGTTACCATAGAGGAGAAAAAGTAATACTATGAAATAGATAAGCATATATTACTTATGTAATATTAAATTTATTATTTCCTATATGTCTTATTTGCATTTTATTTAATGAAAACTGCGAAGTAATTCTTATTTTAGAAGTTATTATTCAAAATCTAGTTTATTATTTCGTCTCAATAACAGTAATTAAGAAACACAATACCAAGCCATCTATCTCTCTAGAACAACAGAATGCTTATAAGTATGAAATCCAGCTTTATATATTTAGCCATAACACAACCCACACTGCTGTCTATAAAGGATTAGAATCTCTTGTAATCATATTAATAGTTGTCACATTGTATAAACTCTGAAACTTAAACACAGAAAATCTATGGCATATTTCATATTTTAAAATGAAATCAGAATGTAAAGTTTAATATTAACAAACAACTTTTTCCTTTTAGTTTAATAGCCTTATAAACTCAGACGTAATTTGTAATTTGCAGTTATAACTTCAAATAAAATATTCAAATATCTTCTCTAAGAATAAATTATATGTAATGGTAAACTGTCTTATTAAGAATAATTTTTATTTATTATCATTATTAAAGATGTAAAGTATTCGTTAATGTGTAAGTAATTGATTTGATCTTTTCTTTTGAAATTTAGGGTTATTTTATTGTATTTTATGGCCTGTAAGGTTACCGTTCGACTTCAATGTATTTGATATATTACTCGAACTCTTACTTGAACTAAAAACACCCTTGCATTACATTTTCCTTTTAGAAAGCAATGAACTGTTCTACGGAAACTGTGAATAGTGTATGTGTAATATGTAACAATAACTTCATACCGCTACAATAAGCGATTCTTTCAAATATCGAAAATTTGTTTTAAAGGAATTTTAAGTGTGCGTATCATAGTTGAAAAGGTCATGTTATAAATAATAATATATATTTTTCAGTTTTCCTCCGATTTTAATTATAAAACCACCAAAATATCGCTATTGTTTTTTTGCTGTTATTTATATCTTCTCAAAGGATTGTTGATGTAAAGGGCCCCCCCACACTGCGTTTTTGTTCGACAGTTTTGTTCGACGAACAAGTCTGTTCGAACAAAAACGACGAACGTCAGTTGCCCACAGACTACAGTTTTGTTCAGCAGTTTTGTTCGGCAGAAGACAATATATGTGTGTGCAGTGGCGGCGGCATTAGCCATAAAATCAAAAGAGAAAAAAAGAAACGGGCAAAATGGGCGAAGGAATGGCTTTTGAAGAGAAACCAGTTGTTAAGTTGTTAATAGATGTTTACAAAATCTCTAATGTGGGGAATAATTACCTTCGGAGAATTGTGTTATAGGTGCAGTAATTTTAATTTTGTAAAATATTTGTATGATTTAAATTACATTATTTGAATACAATAAGTTCGTGTACAGATCTTGAAATTACGTAGATTAACTAAACTTGAAATGGTAAAGATTTTACAGTTATAATAACACGACTTAAATAAATATGAATATACAGGGTCGGGCAAAAAGAGCGGAACACCGAATTTATGGCTTAGCTAGCACTTTTTCGAAAATTTAACCTAAATTAAAGTTTTTGTATACTTTATGTATTATTTATTGGTGTTTGCAGATTTTCCGTTTTTGTCACATTTTTGGAGATATGATGTCACCGGATAGTATTTTAAATGAATCACCCTGTATTTATATTTTTTTTGAGTAGATATTTTTTTCCTGAATTCACTAATACCAGGTTTAGTGGGTCTCTGACTTATGGTTTCATAAGAAAAAAATAAAATGTAATGGCACCTAAATATTTATTTAATAAAAAACGAACGACAATAACTAAAGACTCTAAAAAAAGTTAATGCTGCATTAAAAGTTCATGTCACCTTTAAGCGAGAAATGAATTTCATAATCATTTGTTAAAGTTAATGGACGTTAATGAATAGAATCTTTAGTTATTGTCGTTCGTTTTTTATTAAATAAATATTTAGGTGCCTTTACATTTTATTTTTTTCTTATGAAACCATAAGTCAGAGACCCACTAAACCTGGTATTAGTGAATTCAGGAAAAAAATATCTACTCAAAAAAAAATATAAATACAGGTTGATTCATTTAAAATACTATCCGGTGACATCATATCTTCAAAAATGTGACAAAAACGGAAAATCTGCAAACACCAATAAATAATACATAAAGTATACAAAAACTTTAATTAAATTTTCGAAAAAGTGCTAGTTAAGCCATAAATTCGGTGTTCCGCTCTTTTTGCCCGACCCTGTATAATACTACATAGAACTACACCACTGCAAAAAATCGTCGTCTTTTAAAACTGTTTACCCCACACACTTCAGATTTGTTCGACGGTTTTGTTCGACGAACATGATCGACGGACATAAACAGGCCGAACCAGATTATTTTCAGCAGATTTGTACGCCAACATCAACAACGGTTTTCGACCCACACACTTCGGTTTTGCGACGTTTTTGTTCGAACAGACTTGTTCGTCGAACAAATCTGTCGAACAAAACCGCAGTGTGTGGGCCCCTTAACACACTAATAAGCTGGACTTATAGAATTAATATATATTTTATAATTGATTGGTCTGTCATCTTCGTGAGGAAAGCAGATTGTGCCTTTATGGATAAAGATTTTTCGAAGGGGTGATATATATATTCGTATGAAACTATATGACAGGTACAATAAAAGAAACATATGTAACCATTTGGTCTAGGATGTAGGAAAAAACCTGCAGCATAAAAAACCCACAGCGTCCCAAAACTAAAGGTCTTTAGTTTTTAAGATCCAAGCACCAGCGAATGGATCGAAGCGGTGATGATAGCTATTAATTAGGAGCATCTTTGAAATTTATTTCGAATTACACTGAGTGTTTTATAATTTGGTGACTTATTATATTTAGAGTTTTTAAATGGAATACTCACTATATTATTATGTTTTTGTAATCCTTAGAAAATTGTTAATTAGATTAAGAGAGCATAGGCTTAAAATTGAATGTGTTCAACATAATTTGATGATATTTGAATATGCTGTTTTGAGCCACAATAACTGCAAAATTGGCAATTAACCAATTTGCTTCTCAGTTCATGGTCACATTTTTTTTGATGCTAGTCAGTTTAAAATAATTTAAACAGAAGTGTGTTTATAATGTTTTGATTTCTTTACATTTCTTGTGTCATTTTCTCCGACTCCTGGTTTCTCTTTCTGGATTTCTAACTGTAGTCTTTCTTAGGTCGTCTTTCACGTGTTGGTGTCCATACATACCTACCTCCACCTCTACTTCTCCTGTTTGTTGGTTCTCGTTCCATTACTATGTTAATCACATTTTGTCGGTTTGCTCTCCACACATGTCCTAACCATCTCAATATTTGTTCTTCTATTATACCTATAATATTCTCTTCTTTCAACCTTTATTCTCTTTCTAAATTGGTCCTCATTTTGTTTTATCCATTAGTTTTTATGTCGCGCCTCGTATTATAATTTTCTTTTAGCAATCATTCTTTCCTCTTCTCTTTTTGTCATGGTTATTGTTTCTGCTACATAGGTAAGTATGGGCTTTACGAGCGTTTTATATATTTTCATCTTGGTTCTTCGGGTTAATGCAGTGCTTTATTTCTAATTATATTTTTTTTTATTTCAGTTGCCTGTCAACCCGACTCCCAGATATCTGACTTTATCCATCTCTTAGAATTAGTATTTCCTTTGTTTTATTGTTTTATATCTTAGCTCCTTTCTTATTCTCATTATTTTCGTCTTTCTTTTGTTTATTTTTAGTCCAATTTTTTTTCTTTCTTCAATTATTTCTTCCAACATGTGTAACGGACTTTTGTTCGTTACTGTATAAATTATCGAATAAATTTGTATTAATGCTTTTTATGTAATTTTAACATTAATGAGTTCGATAATTTAATACAAATATTCTAAAATATGTTTAATTTATCTAAAGTCAG
The DNA here is from genome assembly GCA_963170755.1 of Amphimallon solstitiale. NCBI lineage: Eukaryota > Metazoa > Arthropoda > Insecta > Coleoptera > Scarabaeidae > Amphimallon > Amphimallon solstitiale. The sequence goes on along the minus strand of OY720676.1, from coordinate 86,099,761 downwards.
TTAGTAAAGAGAAAGATGATGTTTTTGTTAATTTTCTGAATGCATTTTTGCACGCGATAATATCGCGCGTTTGAGTACAGTTCATGCTTTTTACGCGTGATACTTCGGAAAAACACTGTTTCTAGCTATTATTTGTGCAGGTCCGGGCCTATATAAGACAACGACTATGTTAGTAAAGTTAGAGTTATCCTGGCAGTCTAGAAGAATTCTCACCAAACTCTCTGGCAGTCTAGATAGTACCTAGTACCTATCCCTTAGTCTTTCTAGCAGTCTAGAAAGGCGGTCCGTAAGTTGTTTTGTTTCCAGGCAGATCGTGGAAAGAAAACAATACCGTTCCCGTAAAGCGTTTTGTTTCCAGGCAGATCGTGGAAAGAAAAGAATTCCGTCCTGTAAGTCCCGAGTAAATCTTTATATGGTTATTCCGTTTATTTTAAACGTTTATTTTAAATAATCACGTGCAGATAGATTTTATTAATTTCAAATGTACCAAAGTAAATTTTAGGTTCACGTAAGATTTCAGAGAAATATATTACTCTCGTCGAATGCCTCTTCAATAATACGAACACAAGTACCAGTTGATTCCTTAACGTTTTTGCTAGACTTGTGTAAATATCACCTTTCTCGAAGTAAATATCATGTATATAATATCTCAATTCACAAAATATTTATGACCGTATATTTTAATATTCAATGTTTGAATATTCCGTTAAATGTTTGTTCACATACTGCGAATAATTTTTCAGTAAATGTAAAGTTAATTTCAATATATGAATTATAGTTGCTTTTGTATATAAATAACAAATACTTTAAGATCTTTTTGTAAATATATGTACTAAATTTGTGTAATTGAATTTCTGTTTTATATGTAAATAAAAAGATTGACATAGTAATATTTCGTTTACTCTTAATGCTAGGAGGTAATATAAAATGAATATTAAAGTATTAAACATGCTAAAACATACCGAACCAGAGTTTTGTTCTCCGTAAATCGTATTTGAGCATTACTGTTGATAAAATTCACATTCACTAGACACTTAAAACACTTGATTTTATCATTACACGTATTGTTTTAAGTTTAATATCTAATTATCTGTCAAATATAGACAGATAAGGTGGACGAATACCAACTATAGATTTAATAGACGACAATACCACTCTGATGTTAAATATCCCTAAGACTGTACAAAGACGTTTAGTTATCCGTTGATAGATGGGATAGTATTATTAATTAAGTATTTAACAATTTAAAGAGGGTTTCACGTCGCACATGTTAACCATAATATTCATTCTTTTAGCAATTAGCACTGTCTTTTGCTTATACTACTAGCTGACCTTCCCTTGATCTTATTTTATCTTATATATTTAATGATATTTACTTTTTCTGTTTTGCTTTTTGTGTTCTTATGCTTACTCTGGTTCCCCTCAAGGTTGTATATACGAGTCTTCGGAATTTTCGCTGGTATTTATAGTTCACCTAAGGCAGTCATCAGTTCTCTTCTATTCATCAAGTCGAAGGCTTTAGATGGAAACCTACAAATAGTATTTTGAGGGCTGCTATGTACTTGTATGCTTTTTTTAATGATTTGACTCGTTATATGTATTAGATCCGTTGTTGATTTTTCTTAATTGATATTGTCCTACACTTCTTCTTCGTCTTCTTTCTCTTTCCTTAAGACTTAGTCTTGTTTGTTCTACTCTTGATCTCGTTCAGCTTCCTGGGTAGCACATATCCAGCTCTCGCACCATCTTTTGAGAAGTCGACTCGGGGGTCTCCTTGTACTCGGCTTTTTGTCCTTTGCCCATTTTGCCCATCGATCCTCTGTCATTCTGTCGACATGTTCTCTTCAGTATCGTCGACTTTTGAGATCTGCTCTTATATCTTTGCTTCTTATCTGGTCTCTCAAGTTTACTCCTTTTATATTCCTCAATGTCTTCTTCTCTGCTGCCCTCATCATGCTCTTCGATTTTGTTGTATTCGCTCGAGTTTCCACTGTATATATGAGTACAGGTCTTACGGCGGTTTTATATATGCGGACTTTGCTTTCAGTGGACGTGTATTTGTTCCTCCATATGAGGTCCCTCAGATAGCCAGAGACTCTTGAGGCTTTGCTCACTTGGGTTCTGACTTCTTGTTGTAAGTTATTGGAGCTCGTTATCTCAGCTCCTAAGTACGTACATTATATACATTGGTGGATGGGTTTGTCGTTTACAGCCAGTTTACATCTAATGGGCGTAGCAAAGTATCTTCATCGATTCTTGTCCGATTCTGTATCCTCCATCAACTTCTTTTACACTATGAATTATTTTATCCATAATGAGGTTGAACAAGATTGGACTCAAACTATCTCCCTGGCGGATTCCAGTTAGTATTGGTACTTGTTCCGTAAATCCCTGTGATGTTTTGATCTTTGTCGTGCTATTTTTATTGAGCTCTTTTATTACGTTAATGTAAGGACGGGTGTCCTATTTTCCTGGAGTATATCTATGATCTCCGTCGAACGCTTTCCTGAGATCCATTAGGCAGAGAAACGAAGGTTTATTATATGCGAGTGATTTTTCAATCATTTGTCTAAAGATGAAGATTATCTCCACTGTCGATCTAGTTCGTTATTTTTGTTGTTCTAATTTTTGTGAACAGCTTCCTAATGCTGGCTAGTAAAGATATCATTATATAATTTTCCGGGTCGTTTTTGTTTCCCTTTTTGTAGATTGGAATAATGGTATGATTGATGTTTCCATTTGAAGTCCTCCGTACTTAAGCATTAGCGTTAATGATTTGTCTGGGCCAGGGGCCTTTCTATTTTTCCATCTTAATAGTGCTTGATGTACTTCGTCCTGTGTTATGTTATCTTTTTCCAAAAGTTGTTCTGTGTAGGTGTTGTCCTCATCATTTTCATTGCCACCTGCTCCTGTCCCATATAGGTCTCTTACATGTGTTTTCAATTCTCCTGGAGTATGGTTTATTTGTACTTCTTCGGTTCCGTGTCTGTAGAGAAATTTTCTCAGTATGTCATCTTTATTTCTCTTATGACATTATTCACTCTGTTTCTAATCGTTTTATACTCTTGGTATTCTTCTGTTGTTCTTCTGCTTCTATATCTGATGTAAACTTCTTTTTTTGCTTTGCTAACGTTTTCAATTCGTCTGTAAGCCATTGCTTCCTGTTTTTCTTACCATTTATGTTCACTTTCCTTATTGCGAGTGACTCTGCGGCACCTCCTATTATGTTGGTGTTGATCTTATCTCACATTTCTTCGGCGTTCTCTCCCTATGCTATAGGGTTGGTAGTAATTTTTTCATTTAATCTACTCTGATATAATGTTTTTGTTTAACTGTCATTTAACGATTTCAAGTTGATTTTTTCAATATACAATGATGCTTTCTTCTTTTGGAGGTTAGCTTTGAAGCGGTATTTACATAGAACTAGCCTGTGCTCTGTACCAACATTTGCTGAAGTAAGTGTTCTTACGGCTAGTATTTAACTCGGGTATATTGTCCTATTGGTGATAATGTCCTACACTGTTACTTAAAAATCTTGTATCGCATGTTTAGCAGCGTTATTCCTCTACAATTTTTACATTTATGTTTCTCTCCATTCTTGTTAAAGTTCGATTTTGATTTATTTATATTTAAAATAGCGCACCAAAATCCACATTTTGAGAACACTAAATATTTATAACGCAGTGAGTGCTCTTCCCAAGGTAGGATTCCTGTATTTTCTGAGTACTAACAAGAACTGTGAAGCACAATACGAAACATTATCCAATGAGCTAATCAAGGTGAAGTAAAATGTTTTTTCTACTCCCATACTTTAATTGTATTATTAGATATGCTGAACCTGTACTTTAACGATGTCCATTACGATACAGATTTTCATTATGTTACAAGTTTATATCCAATAGGAATACAGATTTTTCATTACGATACAAGTTTATATCCAATAAATATGCGACATTCGAATATTCAAACAATATTCTATATGGCGACTGCATATCTGACAGATATACAAATTAAATAAATGTGACAGTTCTCTGCAATTTACAAGTAAGTACTTAAAATTTATGTTTTTTGAAAATATAAACGGTAAAAATGAGGGATAATGACAGTGAAATGTAAAATTTGAGTCCACCAGAAATTATGGAACAAGCCTTAGTAACCACCAACAATTTATTACCAGCTAAACTCGCAAAGGTGCATGTAAAATGTTAACCTCAATTTATGATATAGAATGTTCAAAAAATAATGTTTTATTATGGGGTCGTAGAAAAAATAGTGTATGCAACTCGCATTTAATGGCTATTAAGACACTCTTATTCATTACAATACTCGGCTTCGCCTCGTATTGTAATTTTCTTACTCGTGTCTGAATAGCTATCATTAAATGCTCATTGCATAATATACTAATTTTCTACTTCCATACTTTAATTGTATTATTAGATATGCCGAACCTGTACTATAATGGTGTTCATTACGATACAGATTTTCATTATGTTACAAGTTTATATCCAATAGGAAAACAGATTTTTCATTACGATACAAGTTTATATCCAATAGGAATGCGACATTTCAATATTCAAACAATATTCAATATGGCGACTGCATATCTGACAGATATACAAATTAAATAAATGTGACAGTTCTCTGCAATTTACAAGTAAGTACTTAAAATTTGTGCTTTTTTGAAAATATAAACGGTAAAAATGAGGGATAATGACAGTGAAATGTAATAATTGACTCCACCAGAAATTATGGAACAAGCCTTAGTAGCCACGACCAATTTATTACCAGCCAAATTCACAAAAACGTACGGAAAATTTTAACCTCAATTTATGAAATGGATTGTTCAAAAAATATGTTTTATTATGGGGTCGTAGAAAAAATAGTGTATGCAACTCGCATTTAATGGCTATTAAGACACTCGTATTCATTACAATACTCGGCTTCGCCTCGTATTGTAATTCTCTTACTCGTGTCTTAATAGCTATCATTAAATGCTCATTGCATAATATACTATTTGCTAATGATGAACGATACTATAATATAATAAAGTACATATCATTTATCTCAACGACGTTGTATGTATTGTTCAATTGTTTTTCTCCTTAGGGAATGTAAGCATTATGATTATAAAACCGTAATTAGATTACTCTTCAGAAGCAATACTCTTCTTCATATTTAATACGAAACATAAAAGAAATGGGTTCTGCAGTGCACGAGGAGTAAAAGAAAAATGCCAGTCATATTAAACTTATGCTGCTTGACGTATGTACGAGGAAAAAATGGGAGTAGAAAAAAGAAACAACGAGAAAAGGGCAACGAATATTTTATACGCTTATCGTGAAAATCTCACGCATGAAATTTTAAACATCATTCCATTGTTGTACAGTGATCATGTTTTTTTTTTCTTTTCATTTCCTATTATTACAAGTTTGACACACATTCAGCTCACACTGAAAGCATATTCAATGTATATATTTAAATATCGCGTTGACCTTGAGAGTAAAAGTGAAATGACTTCACGTCGATGGAGATTGCCTTTGCCGACACGACGTTTGACGTACGTATGTATATTGAATGAAAGATATAAGAGCAAGTTCTCCATCACGTTTGATCCCATAACAAAAGCAAATACGTTTCGTTAGATAAAACTGGAGTAGGCGGCTTCTAAAAGCTCCAGAAACTTTGCCGAAATGACATTGCTTGTTTTTTCTTGTCATATATTTAGTTCTTTTCGAGGATTTTTTGCACAAAACTAACTATTTGATATATTTTTATCCTATTACTAAGCTTATGTATATTTATTCAAGTTCTTGTTTAAAAATTCACTATTCAGGATTTAGATATATGTTTCTGAATGAATATTGGATTGGTTTTTCAGTAAGTAAATATATTTGTAATAAGGAGAATTATTTTCATTTTCGTATCATGTTTATTATAAATTATTTAACAAATGAATGGCAGTTATAACTACCTAAAACAATGAGGTGTGGTCCCCACACGATTTTCTTATACGTATGTGTGTTTCAAATTATACAAAAGTTGTTCTTTTATCTTCTTAAAAAAACCTGTAAGTGTGTTATTTCAGGTCCGAATTTAAAAAAAATATTTATACAAAACTTAAAGTAAGATATATAGAGAGAGCATAATGCCAGTTTCTAGGCAAAAAAAAGTGAAGCCTAGTAGGGTATGGGCAGGGTAGAAATAGTTCAACTTGGCGGGTTGCATACAGCAAAGTGTTCACATGTAATAAAATTTATTAAATTTTTTAAATTCGAATATTATTATTTTTTAATTGTTTATAGACGAACACCTAATAATTATACTTAAAAAAAACAGTTTATAGATTTTTCTAAAAATAAATATTTGCTAGTGCCCACAAGGTACTCGTAAACTTTCAATACATAACTGAGTAAAAATGTTAATTTAAAGATGCCTTTCAGAAAAATTAATAGTTCTCGAAGCATAGAGATGTGTGTCATTCAACTGTAATATTCACTTAATATTTACTCTATGTAAAACTGAAATTTAATAATTAAGAATGTGTGTACCTCAAAATTTTTACCTATGAACTGTGTTATGAAAAATGTCACTGTAGTTGTAAATTCTAACAATGGAAAAGTATTATAGACTGGAATTTTTAGAAGAATATTGTGAAGATATGGTTGTTCTATATATGTAAATCTTCTTTATCACATAGAAGTAAGATGATTGATAGGTACACCTTTTGAAAAGAGGTTTTCAGATAATAGCAGAGATCTTGATGTATTTACAAGGTTAGGCATCAAATATGATAATCTTTTCTCCAATCATCTTTGCCGCCTTAGGCTGATTTTCTAGCTAATACTTTCGAACACCTAAATATCTTGAGAAGTAATTTGTAAGCTGCTATGTTAATATCAGAACATTTACGGACACGATTAATGAATTTAAGAAAAAGTTTGATTTTATGGGAAACTTCAGTCGAGAAAGTGAATGTAAATTCATTTGAGTGCGTTTAAGATTCATGGACGATGTAGCTAAGTACAATGTCATAAATTCTGAGCAAGTTTTTCTAGAAACGCAATGTATTTACTTTGTGATTTTTTTGTGTGTATATTTTCCAAATCAAATTCGAACCTGTTATGACAATCATAGATGGATACTGAATCCCTTTTTTTGCATTCTTCTCTTCAACATGCTAAAATGTCAAAAAACATGAAAGCAAAACTTATTGAAATATCAAGTAATGAAACATTGAAACAAGAATTTCAGAATTTCGCAAAACAGAAATGGAGCAAAATATAAGAATATCCCAAACTAGCAAACGAAGTTTTTAAATAGTCGGTCCCATTTGCAGTATCATATTTAGACGATTTAAGTTTCCCAACAATGACTGCTATTAAAGCGAATGTTAAATAACCATAATGAAATACTTTCTAATTTCTTTCTGTTTGTTTTTTCTTGTAATTATTATTGATTTAGTTTAAAACGAGGCGGTGTTCCATCTGAACTGGTGTTCGTACACGATTGAAAAGATACTGCCGAATCAGCAATGAGCAAACGATAGTATTTTTACTTTCTTATAGGTAGTATAAGGAAGTATTGTGATGACAAAAATTTTCAACCCCTAGATTTTTGCACATGTCCAAGTTTTGAAGTCTCCTGATACCGAACAAGTGGTTTTTAAAAAATGTCTCTCTCTGTGTGCCTGTGTCTCTCTTTCTCTGTGCGTGACCACGATAGCGGGCAAACGGCTATAAATATCAATTCCAAATTTTGTATTTATGCGTATAATCTCCCTCTTGAGATATGATTAGTTTTTCAGTAAAATCGGTAGACCGGAAGTAGTCACTTGCTTCTGTGAAAAAATCAAAATTGGCCAATATTTCGCCAATTACTAAGTTTAAACAGATTTATAAAGAATTTAAATGTAGTCAAAATTAAATTTGAGAAAAATCATAATAAAAAAAGTTTTTGGAAATCCCTACCGAAAGTAGGTCTTTTACTCTTATCGAAAATCAGCTTTTTGCTAATATCTCGCAAGTTATGCTTTCTAGGCAGGTACATTACGAGTATTAAAGTATTTAAAACATAATTTTTAAAACCTTTTCTATAAAAAAAATTTCAAAATTCAAACAGGAAGTAACACTATTACTTCGAATAGCGATTAATTGCAACTATGTCGTAAATTATTCATTCTATATATATTTATCAAGAGTACAAGAGTAGTTAGAGCTGGATTTGCAATGGTTTTTGTATACATGAAATTTCAAAATTTGGACCAGAAATAACACTTTTACTCTTAGCGAGTAGCACTTTTTGTTCGAATATCTTGCACAGTGTGCATTCTATAAATGTTTATTAAGGGACTAGAAGTACTTAGAATATTTTTTTTTATAAAAAAATCTTAAAATTTTATAATTATAACGGTCATACGTATAAGAAAGTCATGTTGTGGCCACACCTCATTATTTTATTTGCTGATCATACTGCTTTTATATGAGGTAACGTTGTAAACAACAAATACATATGTACAGCTCACAGACTGAGACCTGGCCGATGAGATGCCCCTCCCACAAGGTGAGCAGTGGATCCTTATAATATTACGATAAGCACGAGCGATCTCTAAAAGATTGTCAAGCGTTACACATATATATATCTCTTTTCAGTATATTACAATTTCTTATCTGCATTTACTCATTCGTCCGGCTAATGTATGCGATGTAGAACAAATGTTATCATTTCTTTTTTCCGAATACTTTCTGTCACGCACTGACCTATAAATCTGCGCGACTTATAGGTCGAGGCTCCTCCCATTGGCCAGGACTCTGTCTGTGTAGTGTAGGTAGCTACCTATTAGAAACATATATTCGGAAGATAAAACCATACTATCGTTTGTAAATACATTATTTTGCTTATTAGAACTAATGATTAATTTTGAATTAACTTAACATTTATGTCAAATTAAACAATTACGTAAAAATTATTTAGTTAACAAAATCATTTACTTGAGTCAAGTAATGGTACCGATCAAGTTTACAGAAAATATAAGTTTAAAAACCTTTCTCTATTTATTTAGTTAATGCAACTTTAAAGTAAACGCACAATAGCACTGACTTTGTAGGTTAATTAAGAAATAATCTTTTTAGAGTATTTAACCCAAACTTGTGTCTTGAATGCTGATTTAATACCTCTTTTTCTCAATTTGTATACATCAGTAATAGTATTGTGCAGTCACTAAAATAATTAAGACACATAAAGAACAAATATTTAAACTTTGCACGAAGTTATGGTTCTTGTGGGTTAATTATCTTATGTGCATGTGTTTTACTGTATTTCAAGTTAAAATCGTGTGTCACAATTATAGAAACGTGTACCAGAGCTGTCACTTACGAAATCGTGGAAACAGAATGACTTAATGATCTTTCACAATTTTTTGTTAAATGAGTAAATCCGCAAGGCTTTCAATCGTACGTCCTGAATATATATTATGTACAATTCATTAAATTGCAAGATCTCTAAAATAAAAACTTGATTAATTCGAAATGATTGTATGCGAAGTGTTTTATGTGCGACATTAATGTCTGGCTGTTTAAGTACTTATGAAAATTCATTATCATTAGTGTATGTAGAATAATATACTTTATATTATATTCCTAATACAAATTTCCGTTTTGGGATAACCTAACATAAACTACGTTCTAAATGTAGTTTCTTTCATTATAATGTTTGCTGAAGGTACTGTATTTAAGAACACTAGTTTTGTTTCTGTTCTATCCTATATATAGTTTAATTATGTAGTATTTACTAAACAATTTGTATGATATAATCTTTGTAAAACTAAATTTTGATTAAATCAATAAATCAAAGCAGATATAGTTTGATTTTTACGCTTGAAATGATCGCAGTCAAAATGCGTTAGATCAAAGTATGGCAAAGCCATTTAGACTTGAATAATGTATACACATTATTCAAGTGTAATACTTTGATCTAACGCATGTGTTTATATATATACATATATTATATTGTTATGGTTTGAACCGGCTAATAGTGTTAATGATGCTTTTTCTTTAAAATGAGACTTTAAATAGTGATTATATCATTATATGTAATTTTGTGAACAGAAAATGTAATGTAAAGTATTTTTAATGAGAACGCCAATAATAACAGAGCATATAAGCTAATGTGGTTGTTATTATAGTATACATTTTACGTGAGATAAATATGTGTGACTTGACATATACGACTATGAAATCACAGAGGGAACTTGACGTTAGATACTGATGGCACCACCAATAGTAATATAAATGAATTCGGCTTACTTTAACTAAAAATATGGCTCCAAATAAAAACCTCAGGCGTTAGATGACTTTACTTTTGCAACATTGTGGCTCTCCTTCGAGTCTAAATGCAATATTTGTAAGTTTCTTCCTTTTATTTACAGCAACCGTCCTATGATATTTTTCTTACTCTCACTTTAGGTTATAGCAATATTTAAGCTTCTTCAAATACTACTTATTGTTATGAGATAAAAATTAGGAACAAAGAAACAAGACAATGTTGCTAAATAAGAATGTTTAATACAGTAAAATGTACCTATGTGAGTATTCTACACCATACAGTTATATCGTAAAATAATAACTTATAAAATATTTTAAAAATGCATTGCCATTGCTTCTTAGTGAGATATTGAAGCGTTTCGAATTAAATTTGAGTCTCCTCAGCATGCCGCACACTTTCGTAATAGCAAGTTCATAACTTGTCCTATATATACGAAATAGTAGTATGTTTGTGTGTATGAGATATTCCGTATATTTCAAAAATCCTTAATTAAACATATGTGGATCTAGTTTCACTTCTCTTCTACAGACATTTACAAATCACAAAGTACTAATTTATCAGTGATAAAGAGATTTTTTCGACTTACGACTAATACCATTGAATTTATTTGAAAATATATTGCCACTGTTTCTTAGCAAAACATGGAGGCGTTTCGACTTGTTTGTCTCTTCAGCATGTCGTTTTCGGAATGGAAATTTTATAACTTATCGTATATATACGAAGTGGTTGTGTGTATGTGTGTACGGAGAGAAGTGAAAATAGATCGACATGTGTGAAATTAAGGGATTTTACGGATTTACCGAATATCTCATACACACAAACATACCATAATATATTAAGTTATTCAAAGTTTGTAAAATGCCGTAGAATGATATTACGAGAAATATGTATTGCTATATGACAGATTCGTATTAATTATTTCGTGATTATTTACGAATTAAGAGCATTCAAGATCGATAAATAGAATATAATGTAAAACTCCTGATTAAAAAAAACTTCTCAATGATAATTGCTGAGTTTAGTACTTTTACCTTAAATTATTTGAAATAATAATCCAAGGAACAAAATCTGCGTTTCTAAGACGAAATCATTCTTCAATCCTAGACATAACAATGGCAGCGAACAGTATCAAAACCAAGATCATTAAATGGCAAGTGATTGATAAAATACCATTAAGCGACAACTACCTAGGATTTAAAGTGGAAGTAAATAAAAGGATATTCGTGCATAGTTTTCCGTCTATTCAGTGGATAGTTAGGAGCTTAGACCAAAACAAAGTCTTTACTTAAATAATCAAGATATGAGATGACTACAACGTGTGCGTTGTAGTCATCGTAGTAGTAGAATCGTATAGGTTCATATAACTCATGGATATACGAAGTTGAATGAACAGCTGCTATTAGCCAGACTTAAATTAGAGCTATAGCGCACAGTAAATTTGTCTGATTGGCAATACTGTTTCAGAGGACGACGACTGTATCGGACGCTGTCAGGGTAGCACTGCGAATTGCAGGCACAGCAGAAGTATTCTCGCATGCCTGTGATTACCTTACACGTGCGGAATCCTGTAAATACTGCAACCTGGCAATTCTTACTGTAAGCATAAGACAGAGAAATATGAAAGAAAAAGAAAGATCCCCCGGGGATCAGTGTTGCGACCGACACTCTGAAAAATCTTGTACGACTCTTTGTTGAGAGCGGCCCTGCCCGATGGGGAGCTTGTTGGATTTGCGGACGATATAGCCCTGATAAAGGTGGCAGCTAATGTTCAAAAAGAGCGTTTTTAGGTCTATTAGAACTAATATCTGGACAATACTCTTTAGAGAAGAATTGTAGATATTTGCTAAAATTTCATATCAATATTAGAGGTTTTGTCTGAAGTTAAAGCTACAAATGAGACTGCCGCAATCTCTTTTTTTTTGGCATCACTACTTCTACACAAAATATCCATTTGAGATTGAACGAATTACTATAGAATTTTGTAAATATGTATGTTTTTGACAGAATATTATGCCTTAGTATTTTATTCATATACTTTATAAACTTAGCTCTGTTTGTTGAAGATTTGCTTTAGCTGGAATCTCTAAATGCAAAACTTAACTTTCTTGGAGGACACTGTATGTTTTTATGTAGAGAGTTTCACCGATTAAAGAAATCTTATAGGAGTTTGGCTGGACACCCAAGTGTATATTTTCTGCCTACATCAACCATATAGTAGAGAAAGCTGGGATGACCATTAGGCTACTCTAGTATTCTACGCGGCTTATGGCATAAAGCAGGTAAGACCAAAAGGTCGGTTAGGAAGTTCACACTAATACAGAGGCTGTTGAGCATCAGAGTAAGAAGTATGTACAGAATGGTAACGGCAGAGGGAATATGAATCATTGCGGGAGTTCCTGTAGAGTTGTTAATTGAAGAAAGACGTGATAGATATGGTGGGATATCGAAAAAGCAACCAAAATGTAATACTATGCTCGGATGGCAGGAGAAATGGCGCGCTGGAAGTTAGGCTATTAACTCCAGGCGTGCAGATGTGGGTGAATAGACCTGTATGGGAATTGAATTATTTTATGACACAGACGTTATTTGGTCATTGATGCTTCCGTAAATATCTTATATAATATGATAATGCGAGACGTGCTACTTATAATATAAGAAAGCAATATACGGCGGAAACTGTACATACTTTTAACTGCGATAACATGATAACGAATATAGTAACATCCGAAAGAGTTATTCTTAACATCATCGAGAACAAGCAGAGATGGACAAGGATATTCAACGTTAGACAAGAAAGTAAGAACGCGATATAAGAACAACTAATTGTACTTAAGAAAAAGATTCTATGTCACATGCAAGTTGCATCGATGTTTTTAAATTATTTGTTTAGTTTTGGTCAGATTAGTCTTGGGAACAACTAGATTCATTCAACTGACGTTTTGCAATAATGGTAGTGTTTGTAACTGTCACACGGCTAACTTTCTTTCGACTGTATTTGATATAGATTTTAAGCATTGTGACTTTGAAGTGCAATTTTTTGTCAACAATTGGTTGAAGTGTGGCCAGCATGCGGCAATGGGAATGGAAAAAAGAGGAAAGCCGTCGAATTTTAATCAGACAGTTTCATAGAACATTGGTTTGTATCTGTCCATGGTATCTTACAGAGACTGGGTTAGAGTTAGTGCGTAATGGATTCCTCGTCTCTTTTTCTGTAGACACAAAATCCTCGTGAATGAGTTTGTTTTTGCAGCACTTCGCATAATACTACGCAAAGTCAAGAAGAGCAAGAGAGGGATATTGTGGTCATTATTTGTAAATATATGTATCTTATTATTATTATTTTTTTTTGGACTAAAAGATATGTTTCAACTGAACATACATCATATATCATTATCCATGAACAAAGCATATAAGAATAAGAAATACTTTTGTTTAAAAAATTAAATCAATCATTTTCGTGTTTATGGCCGCTCGCCCATGACTCTTATTAGTATCCAAAAGTTTAGAATAAAACCTTGTACTTATCTTGATATTTTTTGACATGCGGATACTGTGGGGCTCTGTATCTATATGGTTGTGAAAATCTATTGATAAATTACCGTTATGGACCTACGGGTGAATACAAACAGTGTGTCAAGTTGTAAAATGTGCCAAGAATAATAATTCAGGAAATTAATTAAATGGGACATAATTTCTTTTTACAAATTTATGTTACCGCAATTATTTATTAGCTCTTTAGAAGAAAGGAGTAGTATAATTTTCCTGTGTAATTATTGATTAACTAACAAGTAAAGACAAGATAGCGATTTTTACGTTCTAAAATTTGCGCCTTTCTTTTGCGTTCCATCATATTTTGCAATTAAACGAAATTTTAAAATTAAAATCGAATTCAAGATGTAGTACGAATTGTTAAATGTAAAATGCAGTGTTTTGCTAATACTTATTTGTAATATAATTACTATATTTTAACATAAAAATGTAAGTACAATAACTCTTAATTTAGAATATACGAAGACTCCATATTTATTGTAATAACAAGGCAATTTTAAAAATGTCAAAATATAAATTCAACTTGCAGAAAGATTTTTTAAAATGTAATAACCTGTTTTTAAATATGTTATATCATTATAACTAAGTGTACAGATGATATACAGATTTGTCTAATGTAAAACTTACTAAAAATTATCAAAAACTAAGCAGACTACCAAGAAATAGATCGGCTATATTAACATTAATAACAAGAGTGCCATAGGTGCGGCTGAAAACTCAATGTTAATAATATATGTGCATATTACATGTGTCGACCTGATTTTTCTAGTGTCTATACAATTGATAGGTAAATACAATACGCACAAGGACTTTTTCCTCGTTATTTTATGTTTCTTAGAAGCTGCATTATTACCATTATTTAGATAACAAGCAGTAACTATGGCTCTTCAGGCCTAATTATAAGAATTAGAAATTCTAAGAAGAAATGTAAGGGTTTATTATGAAGCAAATAGTTTTATTGACTACATTTCTCTCGGTAGTACCTACTCAAGCCGCTTAATAATCAAGCGGTTGCAATATATTCCTAAATTGAAAATTGTAAGCATATATTTATTGTGAATAAACGTTCATGTCTAATTCGAAAATGTAAATAATAGAAAAATGTCTTACTTTAATGCATTAGCTTATACAAAAATTATACAGTAATTCAAATAAGAATGCGCTTCTTTTTACTTTCTTATACGTAGTATAAGGAAGTATTGTGATGATGAAAATTTTCGACCTCGAGATTTTTGCAGATGTCCACGTTTTGAGGTTCCCTGATACTGAAAAAGCGGTTTTTAAAAAATGTAGTTTACTTCCGTGAAAAACTCGAATTTTGCCAATATTTCGTCAACTACTAAGTTAGACAAATTTATAAAGAATTCATATGTACTTAAAATTAAATTTGAGAAGAATTTTATTAAAAAGTTTTTCGAAATTCCTACCGGAAGTAGGTTTTCTACTCTTATCGAAAATCGGTTTTTTGCAAATATGTCGTAAATTATGCATTCTATATATATGAAGAGTACAAAAGTATTTAAAGTTGATTTGGAATATTTTTTATATAAATGAAATTTCAAAATTCGGACCGGAAGTAACACTTTCATACGTATAAGAAAGTCGTGTGGTGGGCACACCTCATTTTTTTGAAGTGGAACACTGCTGATATAGGCTTCATTATTATAGAAAGTACCATTAAAAAAATCGTTATAAGCTGTTGGATAATCTATAAAGAACATGTAACCCTTATAAGTTTTAAAAAACAAGGATCCTATGGTGATTTATTAGCTCACTGACATACGATAAGTGAAGCTTGATCTATTTTCTAAGAACAAAAATGTTATTTGAACATACGACTGTGGTTTGATGGAAGGTGAGACTAGCTCCAATGTTTTTTGTGAAAAAAATCGTACTATTGTCGAGTAGGGCATACGTTTTCAACGGGATATTTAATTCAATATAGTTTGACGTTTATTTATTTATTTATCGTATGGCAACAACAGCAACATATAGCACAATACAAAAACACAATTCAGAGTTGAATGTCTAAATTATTAATATATTCAATCGAGTCTGGTGTCGCTGTCAGAAACTCATCCGGACGTTAACTTTGGCAGATACAGTTTCTTAAAGAATGCTTTCTCCTCACCGTAAGCAAGAGCAAGATTGGCGCTTTGCAAAACGATCGTCTAAATATTGCTAAATCTCTTGTGCCATGAGCTCTGTATACCTTACCTGGGTAATCTACTCAATTCTCGTCGCTGCTGTGCCTTATGCGGAGAATAAGTGGTTCGAAGATATTCCAAAGAACTACTATCAAAAATGGCGCCAGTACTACTGATTCAGTAAATGGATGAGCTCCTTGAGAGTTTTCTCACTCGAGGGAAAATCAGAATCACAACAATAACAAAATTCATTTAGAAATTAAAAGTAGATGAATGTAGCAGTGTAAATAGTGAAATGGTTTCCCAGTAAATATAATAATAATAACTTTATTTGACCAACGCTTTACAATTAAAGGACAACGGTATTAAATGTACATACATGTTATTTAGAAAAAAATTAAAAAGAGAACATTCTATAATTAGCCATTGGTGCAGAAAATATCATTGTAGTGAAAGTTCGAAAGCGGCACATCTTGACGAGCGGAGATCGTTGCAGTAAATTAGTTCTTGCGAAGGGAATTAGGAATGTAGGAGAGGAACGAGAGGATAGTCTGGGAGTGATAAAGTTCAGAGAGGAAAGAAGATCTGGGCAGTCCATCCATCCGTTGCACAGCTTTCTAATAAATCGCGCTCCATGGATATCGCGTCGGTGCTTCAAAGACTGAAGGCAATGAGTCTCCATCAGCAACGAGTAGTCAACACCTCGCGGAGGATAAGTTCCGGTAATCCTGAATGAGAGATATTTCAGAAATCGCCGCTGAACCTTTTCAATGGAGAGCTGCAGGTAAATATATTACGGAGACCACACTTGTGAAGCATACTCCATCTTACTGATCACAAAACTAAAATACAACGTCTTCAAAACTAGTGGGTTGCTAAATAACTTAGACGAACGCATAATAAAGCCCAAAGATCTTGAGGCTTGAGGCACAAACATGATTAATATGGTTGGAAAAACTTAATCTGCTATCAAAAAGGACCCCAAGATCTCGGAAAACAATTAAACAATTAAATGAAACTAATTTAAGATTATAAAATAAAGAAACACAGAAAATATGTCCAATACAGTAATATATTACCCAAAAAAAGTACCAAAGCTTTCATGCACCTTAATCGATACAAAATGACAATTGCCAAAGATGTTTAAACGAACCTCTCAACAATTTTCTCTTATACTATTTAACTGTATTTAAGCACCAACCATGGTTTCATCTGCAGTTTTTATTTTAAACTTAATTAGGAGCACTAAAAATACAAGGATTTAGATAACTTAAAGTTTAAGGTATGTGATTAAACTGGAGTCTGTCTAGTCTCATTGAAAAAATACTCGTTTTCCCCTAACTTGCTAAAACTATTTGTAATACTTGGAAATGAAGAAATTGCAGAGGTACAGCTAGAGTACTACAATGCAACGAAAACTAAATTGATAAGAATTTGTAATAAAGTTACCTAATTTAACACGAAATACTTAATACAAAATTAATCTTCTCAGAAAATAGAATTACTCGTCATTCAAATGGCAAAATCAGCGGAAGTGGTTGTTTAAATAGACAATAATGAACATAATATACTTAAACTAAAATAAATACAGATTCGTTTTATTAAAATTCCTAGAGGAACTCTATTATACGGACGTTGAGTGGGGAAAAATAGCTGAAGAATGGCATGGCCACGCAGCATATATCCAGTAAATAATTGTTAATTACTTAGCCTCGTAATGGTAATCGGAAAACAAGAAGTAAAAACAAAACACTAAGAAAGAAACGACAATTAGAATGTAAGTTACGAATAATGAACCCACGAAGGATATTTAAAATATATGCTTACCCGATACAACTGTAGCCGAATATTCCGAAATCCAGCACTTTTCTTACAACAAAGTCAATCGACATCATAAATAATCACTTATTGCTACTTATCCCATTTAATAAGGTATCGGCAACAGCCCAATAATAAATATGCGAGTAGTCGACGGATAGACGGTATGTGGAATCGGTGCTCATTGCGACGGTGACTTAAGACAAAGTGCAACTTAATACTGTCCTACCAAAAACACGAGACTGATTCGTGTTCATGGACGTAAAAGACAGGAGCTACTAAAAATAAGCAGCACGAGAGAATTGAAGATCAAAGAACGTACGATATTCCAAAATTAGTGGAATAATTTTAGAAACAAAACTGAGAAACAAATTTAGGGAAGCACAAATGTAACGTAGAAATGTAAGATATGCCGATATTTTGAAAATCAACTGAAAGCTATCATCGGAAGATAGCGCGATATATCCAGGAAGCCAATATAAAATATATAAAATAAAAAATGGGACATTTTAAAATTCAACATAGAGATTTTAAATTTAAATTGTCGTACACGGGCTTCCAAAAATTAAAGATTACGACCTAAAAATAATAAATTAAAATTGAAAATGTAGCAAGAAGATGTATTTAGTGTAAGTAGTAAAATGGTTAAGATGGCACTTCGTTGTGCAATTACGTACTTGTTTTAAGAAGATAAACACAACTGAGATTTTGACAGATATGCATCATTGTAATCTTTTGCAACGGTGGTCTTTCGAAGGCTATTATTTGACCATGGGTCGTTCGCTTTAAACGTGAGAACTTGACTCTTGATAATGGAGAATTACATGGACCATCAAACAATATTATCATTTCAGAAATAGCTACAAATTTTATGATGATGCTTTACGCGACTAAAAAGTGTTAATGGAGAAGATTTCCAAGGCTGGGGGCATGCGTGTAAAACGTTATACATTCCATTTTACAATTCAAATTAGGCATGTCCAAACTCTCTACCAGTTGGTGCAGTGTTTAGAGAATGCAAATCAAAAAACGTGGAAGAGTGCAAATTTCCATTGACGATTTGAAGCTTTCTAGCATGAACCCCGCAGTTTTTTTTTAGATGAAACGTTAATCTCAGTAGTGAATAGGCATCGCGGTAGTTCTCCGTTAAAGAAGGCGTTTCCTTTCGCTGGAAAAGTAATAGTTACGGAATTGTCAAATTCGAAGTGGATACTTTTTATCGATTATCTCGAAAAGGAAAAAATTATCAACGGAGACATATTATGCTGCCCTTCTGAATAAAGTAAAATTTGCTATAAATGAAAAATAGACTCGCAATGCCTTGAAGAAAAGTATTTTGTCATGATAATGTACCGTACCACACCATTACCATTGTTTGAGACAGACTGTACTAATTAATTTCAGATTGTGCATCAAACACACTATTTATTGTTTCTAGCCGCTTTAGACTTCCATGTAATCCAAAAACTCAATATGTTTCTCAACGGAATGGACTTACTGAAAAGTCTTATCTTCCGTCAAATCATCCTCGTATTTTGCATTTTGTTTAGTTACGGAAAAAATATCAAAGTCTTTAGGGACGACTTGAATTTTGCCACTGGTTGTTGTAGCAAATTAATAAAACGACACCTTAGTTCTCAAATTACGTGATGTAAATAATGTCGATGACAAACATATCTGGGCATTGCAGAATCAACATGCTGTAAGACCACAAAGTTTTCAACAGTGCTCTAGCATCAATCTTTGGGAAAGAATTTTACTTAAAACAATACAGTAATGCAATAGTTACTGAAATTTGTTGGAGAACACACTTTTGGACTACTTGAAGATGTACTTCTTAATGTATTTGAAAATACCAACATGTGCGTCTCCACATCGAGGAAGTATAGTAACGGGAATGGTTCAATAAATATTTTAGAAATAGATGGACTAGTAATGGAGGCCCTACTTCAAGTTCAGCACGTTTCCCGAGCCTCAATCCCCTAGATTATTATGTCTAGGTAAAACTGAAGCCATCAGTTTGCCAAGAAGAGATTAACTACAACAAGATTTATTGGAGGATTTGTAAAGTGCTGTCATAGAAATAAGAAACAAATATTTGGTATATCGTGTCATTGCGTAGCATGTATACAAGCAGAAGAGGAGCATTTAGGGTATCTGTTTTAAGGGAGTTCATTTTAACAGTTAGAATTTATTTTTTGCTGTGTTTAATAAATCATTTTAAATATTTTTGTAATATTCTGACATTAAACATTCTAATTACGTAAATTTACTAAACTGGACATAATGTTAATTAACATATTTTCCATAAAATTACATACATTTTTGCTTATACATGTTTGCTAGTGGGCTTATAGATCACACTGTATAACATTTTATAGATGATTATTTCCATCTTATCACATGTATTTAATGTTTAAATGCATGTTTGAATTGCTTCATAAAAACACTCTCTTTCCTTTTCCATCGGCAATCGAAATTAGAATTACTGTATAATTATATATATCAGATATTTAGAAAAGCGTTATTTTTGCATTAAAATGTAGAGGTACCTTAATAGGTACTAATATAACTGAAAAATAAATCTTTCCCTTACATTTTCTTCTTTACATAAACTCGAAAATTTTCGTGTGCGGTCTTATATTTTTCCGATTATAGAAAAGGTAAATATGAACACCGTGACCCAGATTTGTCTAGGAGCATAAAAGGAAATGATCTCTACATCGTCTGTCTGTACTACGATCTGACAGCCGCAATTTATTGCTTTACCTAATACAAGCACCCAACCCAGTATCAATTGTTGTTCGAAATAATTTGAAGCGCATTCTTCAAGTTGTCAGCCCGATGAAAATACCGGAAGAACATTCGAATTTACGGCTGTTGACCGTCATTGTTGCAAATTTAACAAAATGAAAAATGAAATACGAGCGTAGAATAAATTGAATGCATAACAACTGATTGTGAGCGAACAGCAAATTGATTTTATATTACAATTTCCGTTTTAATCAAAAAATTATAAATGTCGCACGTTTTATCCTATGTTTAAAAGGTTCGGCTTTAAATATTGGTACTAAATAATGACAATAATAAATTTGGTAATTATATTACCAAATAATGGCTACACATACAGTGCATATCGCAGAGAATATATATGTATAAATTCAATGTTTTTCTTATTTGTTCATATCATTGAGAATGCAGTATATATTCCTAATGTTTTTACAGGTGATTAATTTTCAATAAACATACGTATAATGTTATAAACATTATTTCTTCGACTGCATTATAAAGCGATATTTTATTATACTGTTCTGCGATATTAAAAGAGTATTTTCGTTCACTAGTACAATAAAGTATAAAGTAAAATATTCGGTGTTATAACAAAAGTCAACTATAAAAAATCATTGTCATTCTTTGATATAGCTTTTAAAAATCCTGGAACTAATATTTAGGAATAATTTATACTCATGATGGCATGTACTTTACCAAATGACAAAATTACTAAATTTTACGTTAATTGCAGAAGTAAAATGATTTGCCAACACTGGAATTTTCTATTTCTAGGAATACGTACTAAATGGCCGAACCAGCGCAACTGATTATTTTCTATTGTTTCATTCATTGACCTCATTCATAAACGTCTTCTAATTTCTTTGTTTCTGATACAGTCATTACGCGTCAAACCTTCCATTCTTCTGAATATCCTCATGTCAAGTGCTTGTAATTTGCTCTTGAGCTGCTCGGTGAGTACCCATGCTTCAGTTCCATACATCAGAATGGGAACTATTGCGGACTTAAAAACTCTCACATTTGTTTCCTTTGAAATTGCCTTCTTCCCAAAATAGATTTCCCTAATGCGTAATAAGCCCTTGAAGTACTACTTATACGGCTGTTAATTACCTACACCAACCTGTCTTCATAGCTAATTTTTGATTCCAGGTATGTAAAAAAATCTCCTTGTTTGCCTATTTTCATCGATATTGATATTTAATTCTATTTTAATTTTTGATACATCATTTACCTTCGTTTTATTAACATTCACATTTAATCGGATTTCATTAAAAATTTTATTCCACCCGTTTATCAATTTCTGCAATGTGTCCTCATTCTCCGCCATTAACACCATGTCATCAGCATAAATGAGTTTTCTTATTATCAGTGGCTCTAATTTTCTCACCCCTACAGGTATTCCTTTCAGTTAATTTTTAAACCTATGTGATAATTCATCAATGATTATTATAAATGATAATGGACTAAGTATTCCACCCTGCCTTACCCTTTATTGGTATGAAATTCCTGCTACGTGATATTACCAGTTCTCACAACATTTCTGCATTTATTATAAAATCTTCTAATTGCATTTATTAGGTTTTGTTCTACTCTTCTTTTCCATAGTACGTCCCATATCATATCCCTGGGGACACAGTCAAAAGCTTTTTCCAAATCCACAAAGTACATACAGAGGTTTTTGATGTACCTCAACGTCTTAGATGTTAATTGACGCAAGCAGAATATCAGGTCTTGAGTTCCTCTACCCGCTCTAAATCCATAGTCGCATATAGTATTATCTCCATTTTTGTATATAGGAACAATTATGGCTATTTCTCAATCCTGTGGGGATATCTCCGCCGATACAAGCTGAAGAAAATATCGTATGTAGTAACCACGTGCGCTTTACTCCCATGGATTTTAGCATCTCCATCTCAATTCCATCTACTCCTGGAGCCTTACCAGTTTTTGTTCTAGCTACCGCTCTCTCGATCTCCCAAAGTTCTATTTCGTCTGTTACGTTATCCCTTTCCGTTCTTGCTGTCTTTGCTTCCTTCGCTCTTCTACCGTCTCCTTCAACTATTGTTTTAAAATGATTTGCCATATATTTATAATTTCTTCCTCCTTAGTAACTAGTTTACCTTCTTCATCTCTAATAAATTTTGTTGTATTATTGCGCCCTTTCCTCAATCTGTTCATTATCCAAAGCGTTTCAGTATCTTTGGATCGTAGCTCATGACTATATCGCTCAATTTGTCCACACTTTCTCGATATTTTGTTTTTATTGCTTCGTTTTTCAGATTTTTGGCTTTTTCTAACAGTTCTTATTTTAGCCTTTTTCACCTTCCCACCTATTTCTACCTTTGTTTCCAAGCTTATAGTTAGTAGAAAGTGATCAGTGTCCAGTTCGAATCCCCGTTTAACCCTTATGTCCTTGATCTCCCTTAATTACTCAAAATCATTCGAAATCATTTTTATCTAAATACTTTTATTCTCTTGATAAATCTGTATACAATGCTTAATTTACGACATATTTGTGAAAAATTTCTATTCTATACGAGTAATAGATACTTCCGGTGAGAATTTAAAATTTTTAGTAAAATTGTTTTCAAATTCACTCTTTAGTAGGTACATTTTTTTTTTGTTCAAACTTAGTAGTAGTAATAGAAATATTGATAAAATTAAATTTTTTTTACTGAAGTAAACTACTACTTCTGGTGTATCGATTTTATTGAAAATATCGTCATATCCCAAGAGAAAGAGTATACTCGTAAATTTAAAGGTTGGTACTGATGAGAGACAGAAAGGGAGAGTGGCGGGAGGGGGGGGGGCGATAGATGTTTGCAAATCCCACTTTTTCGGTGTAAGGGGACTTCAAACGTGAACATCTGCATAAATCTCGAAGTCGGACATTTTCGCCATCACAATATTTCTATACATACTACGTACAGGAAAGTAAGAAAGACCAGCCCATCCTGTAGAATATTTACACGAATCCATTTGAGTCATTTTATAAATATTTAATGTTAACGATAAAACAATAATTATCTATCTATAGCTCGTTACTAAGGGTATGGAACCACCAAAGCTTTTAATTTACATTTTACTGAAGACGATTTTTTAAAATTATGAGTCCGTGGCAAAGACAACTCCCCTCATAAAGTTTTATGGCACCATTTTTGCAAACCAAATTAAAATTAAAAATAATTTTTCGACTTATTATAATAAATGAAATTACTTATATTCCTTATCCACATATACATTATTTTTACTTTTATTTTATTCATATACCCATCTCTTGATTTTGCTTGTATTTAGACCAAACGCAGTGACAATCTGTTGTTCATTTATCTTACCTAATGTTTTCTTGTAAGAAGCACTGAAAACAACAATTTTCGGAAAAATACAGAGGGATGCATGAATATAGACCTTCCGTGCTTATTATTCGAACGAATGAAGTAAAATGAAAAAAGCTATTAACCTAGAATTATCATGTAACATATGCGCGACGAAATGCACAAACATTTCCGCCAAGATACGAATACATTTCTGAGTTGTTTCTTTCTTTTTCGCTATTACCCTATACATCTTATCATCTAATCATATATATTTATATATCTAATCTTACGTATCTTCTACTGTAGACTCTTAACTGACTGTTTTTTAATCCTCTCAATATCTCCGGTTCACTTTATTTTACATCATCAGCGTCTTTGATGCTGTAAAGCTTCAGAAAGTAGAAAAGTCGCTGATTAAGATCCCAAGGAGCATCGAACGACAAGATGCATATTTGCAAATTTTACAAGTTTATGGAACTTTCCGTGATATTATGCATTGCATATACGTTATATACACATGCTATGTTTGTTTTAAGAGTAATATACTAGACTTTTAATACGTCATGTGTTTTTTATAATTGGGTTCACATCCTAGTTAAATAGATTAGGTTATGTGCGCGTATCTAATTGTAAAAGACATCTAGAATATGAATGAAATGTGTATTTTCATATAATTATCGCGCATTCAGAAAAATGTTGTGTCAAAGTATATATGTACTGTACATATATGCGTCTGATAAAAATAAATTGGTACAAAGAATACATCTGCTTATGAATGAAATAGATAAATTATTTGAAATAGTTTATTATAAATTAGTGATAAGTAGTTGAATGTCTTCATTTCATTTCTAAACATTAATTTTATTAATTACGTTTTCAAGATCTAAAACAAACTTTTCAGAATAATCTTTCTCACTCTATCTTAAACTGCATAAATAAATTTGTTTATTAAAATCCATGCTGTAAAGGACTATTGTGGGACACACTTTTTTTGAAGTAATATTTTTTCGTCATTTTCATTTAAATTCAACATAAGAGGTTATCATTAAAAACCGGACGTACCAGGTAGAAATTACGAAGGAGCAAAGAAATAATGTAACCATCACGCAGTTACTTCATATGGTGAACTGCAAACAAAAAACAAAAAATTTAACAAACCAAAAGATTCGTTTGAAAATCTTCAAAACGAATCGATCAATTTAAAAAAAGTTAACGCCAAAATGTACTGTTTCAAAAGACCTTTAAAATGACGTATTAGTCGATACACCTTTCTATTTAAGATTTTTAAAAGGTTAGCTCCCGGTGACAGGGGGTTAAAGTGGGTGAGTCAATTTTTGCATCAAGAAATGGCTTCCACAATAATACTTCTTACGTGTTTCAGGGAATTTTTTATATAGTAAAAATAAATTGCGATAATTTTAAGTTTCAAAATAAATTTAATAGTAATTCCACTACAATATTGTTTCGTCAAAGTGACTTCATCAAGTGGATGAATGAATGACTATAGAATTTTTTATAGATTTCCAGATTTCCAGAAATTTAGGGTGCGAAATTTTGAAGTGTATATAATAATACCAAAGATTTGCTAGAATGTCGCCTAACAATTTCCCTTTGAATTCTTTGCTTCTCTAGTAAATTTCTTTGTCTGCATGCGATTCACACCCACATTAATAAATAAAACTAGGTTACGATCATGACCGTAATGGCAACGGCGGGATTTTCTTGTAGTGAAATTAACATGTCGCCTGCCGGCCAAAATCTACAAAACAAATACGCCCATTCGTTCGTGTCTGCACAAAACACTGACCCTGTCGGCGGACACACTACACTGGTACAGATTCCGCCGGCCGACGGAACTCTTAGTTTTTACGGACATTTAGCCATAGCAATTATTATTTTGATTGATGCATCGAACTCACTCTAGCTAGTATTTTCAATATTCAGTCTGAAATGACTTGAAAAAATAGAAATGTTTGTATTGGATTATCAATTGTCAATTACAACTACATATTTTAGTTTAAATAAAAGAAGTATTTTTATTTTATAATTACAACTACAATAATTCATTGTGTGAAACACAAAATATACTTCGCATATTGTGCTTGTCTACAGACAAATTTTGAAGAGTTATTTCTCATATAAACATACAATCTAGACATAATCAAATAAATCAGGTATGTGAATAATTCACATTGTTGGATAGAGATCAAGAGTAACCAAGGTGTAAAGACAGATGATGTTATTTATAAATCCTTTATTTCTCATTTGTGTTTATCTTCATCTTATAAACTCACTTGTCTATTAGATGCTAATACCCGAAATATATGATTAAACTAACCTTTGTATGGCGTTCTTAAGCTGATTTATTTCATTAGAAAAACAAATTTACTAGTTAATCCCTTCATTTATATGTCCTATATTGTAATTCTCTTATCGCCATTAATCATTCGGAAAGCATATTGTACAAGAAGAAAAAGATACATACATTCACATTTGATAAATATACATAAAACATAGAAATAGAAATAGACGGACATTATAATATATACATGTGTTTTAGATGTGTGTATCATGCATTAAAAGTGAAATTTAGTTGCTATAAACGTCGGAAGATAACGAATATTTAATTATAGAATTATCGAGCACTGATTAACTGTGAAGCCAGAAAGATATGTAACAAGGTGTCTTTAAGAGATAAGGTTGAAATTTATGCCGAAGTTATTACAGATACTAATCTACATTTTGTGATTTGTTTATGTGTTTAAGTCTATCTTGATTGGCTATTTGAAAATAAACATTCTAATTGAAATATGTTCACTTTCGTATGAATTAAAGATAAATGAGTTCCTACTTGGGATAATACCACAAACAATTGTTGCCAATATGGCTGTCATCCTTGATCAGAATACCGAAATGAATTCAAATTTTTATTAGAAACCGGCAACTACAATAAGTTTTTAAAAAAGGATCTTTTAAGAACGTTAACAGTAAATGTACAAAGCACTATATCTGCTATTAGATGAACGCGAACATATCGGATATATTGGCATCCTACTGATGGTTTGTGTGGTATATTGATTATGGTTGCTTATGAATTTGAGTATATTAGCTTGTGCAGGGATTTATTACCAATATTCACTTATATAATGTATCTTCTACAAACTCATCTGAAGTTGAGGGTCTCTTCTTCTGCTATAATATGAAGCGATTAGTAGGGGGGAGCTCTAGATACTCTAATGCAGCGGTGACATGCATTGACAATATTGCAAGTAATTTTGCTGATAATAATGTTATAATAAATGTTTTTAAATATAATGTTTCAGGTCACTGTTGTATAGTTACTGATTATAGCATTGCTTGTTGGGATAGCAAGGAGTACTGCTATAAAAGACTTTATAGATGTTATTGTCACAAATAAAAAACATAACGTTTTTCTCACCAAGTTCGTTATCTTTTCGAATTAAATTTTCCACTGAAAAAGGTTAAAGTAATTCAAACCTGAACCTGAACCTGAATGTTTGCTAATTTTAAAGACTTCTTTAAAACCTGTAAACACAATAAGTAATTTTTACGCAATGTTCCAGATGGTAGGAACAACATAAAACGTACTATTTTATTTTGCAGCAAAAATAAATTATTTGTCAAAGGACATTTGCGATACTGGCAAACCAACACGTTTTCACAAGTGACAGATCCCATAATAAGCACTATGTAGTTTCTTAGTTATGACGTCAACGTGATCTTTGAAGGTTAAAAGCGCTGCCAAGCACAATGCCCTAAAATTTGGATTTTACGTCTGAAGAATAAATCCGTCTCTCGCCCTAACATATAAACACTCATAACTTTCACGTGCACTAAATGCAATGAAATCAGCTTTCTTATGCTTACTCTTACAGGAAGTACTTAATATCGGTTAACAAATTTGACGTTAGGTCGATTAAAGTTAATGTTAACTTCAAAATTTGATAAGTCATCTCCGACGTTTGTAATACCTTTATGTGCACTATTATTTATATTTATAATAAAATAATCACGTTTATCGATTATAATAGTTATTTATCCACAACTATTTAGTAATATATGTATTAAATACGCGATTTCTATCAAGTAATGCCATGCATTACTAAATACTGTTGAATAATAATGACACTTCGATGGAATAATATTTATTACTCCACCGTTGTGTCAAATTTGACATTTCATAAATATACTTATATTATATATGAATTTAAGCAACTGTAATGTAACGATTAATAATTATTATAAAAATTAATTTTTTGTGTATTAGAAACGTCACTATTAATAAATAATGTTGTTCCTTTATCTCTTTATCTTTTGTATTTTTGAACAAACATATATAGTTGTGAATATGCGGTATACATAAATCGCATTTTTTGTTTGCCGTGTCAAAATGTCATACTTCTGACAGTGTTTGTAGAAAGAAATATTGTTCTTTATCTTTCGTATTTTTTGAACATTTAAGTTGTGGATAAAGTATAGTATTTAACTCGCGTATAATGGCTATTACCCACTCAGATGTTACAACACTCGCCTGACGGCTCGTGTTGCAATTTCATCTTCGTGGGTAATAGCCATCATTACACGCTTGTTGAATAATATACTATACTATTATGTAACAAGTCAGTAAAGTGATACTTTATCGAACGAGTCTGATTTACGAGCCAAGCGAGTGAAGCGAGCGCGGCGAGTAACAGACGAGTTCGGTAAAGGTACTTTACTGACGTGGTGCATACAAAATTTTATCGCCAACCGTGAATATTGTTAATTTAAGAAATAAAGATATAATAACTTATGACAGTTTATGACAGTGACAAACGATTTATTTTTAAAGTCATCAGTCATGGCTACGCTGACAGATATTAGCGGCAGGTAAAGTACTTTATTGTACAGTACGATAAAGTGTTTCTTTACCTCCGTAAAACGCTATGGTAACGCATCGCTTTACTGACGGTTGGCGATAAAAATATTTTATCATTGTCTGTGGAAAAACTAAGCACCAGAAATATTAAACATACTGCCGTGACTGAAAGTATATAGACCAAGAAGTAACCCCATGGCTGATTTTGATAATGTGAATTTTTGCTTTTAGCTTTTCGAAAGAAACAGTCCAGTAAATAAACTATATACGACCTCGTAATATCACTAATAACAAAGGTAGAATCTAGAGCAAGAAATACTTTAATGCATCGAACAAAGGAAACAAATCTAGAAAGTATGAAAAATTTTCATAAAAGTGGTTGTATTGATTGCACAATGAAATACTATTATGTCGTGGAGAAAAGACAGAAATATACTTAAAAAGAAAAGGCTGGATTTTGTTAACTATGCAAGCAGTTTGCAATAGTCAGCTACAAATTACATATACTATTGCTCACTGGTTAGGATTTTTATGATTATACAATCTTTAATTTAAGTGCATTAAGGACAGAATTTGTGGCTAGTAAATTCCTGAATGGATGGTTGCTTAGTGACAGTGGATATGCTTGTAAGATTTCTAATAACATTTATAAACCTAATGTTACCAGCAGAAGAAAGGTACATATATCGCACACACAAATATGTATATTTTTAAACACTGTCTGTACTAGCTGTAACGGTCTTCATATACAAATGATGTGGAATTATTTGCAAAGCAAGTTATATTGAGATATTTTGGTTATAATTGCTTGTATAAGACCGTATAATTATTATAATGTATATTGAATCAGTAATATTTATGTTCATACCAATAACATCAACGTTCTGCTTGTTTAGTTTTTGCCATGTTCAGGTTTCATTCGTTGCAAATGAATTAAAAGCTTTAGTGACTCTTTCCTACGCTTCATTTTGGTGGTATTTGATCTGTTTTTATTTTCAATAATATTAAAATTTTGTCGGAAACTAGACACCAAGAGCAACGCTATCCATTGCAATGACATTGGTGGATCTATCACATTCGCCAATTCTATTAATTCTTTTTTCAATAATAGAATTCAACAAACGCTTCACTTTAGAGGTTGAAGTACAACTAACCTTCAGTACAATATTCACAATCAAAGTAAATTAATTTCTGTAATACTAGTACCTAATATCTTTTGATATAAATTATATACAATTGAGAAACTAGCAATTTGACAAAATAGCCGATGTCTATTTCAAAAGTGGGTTTTTGAATGCCCATATAAACCTTCTCAAAATACAAGTATACATTATTAAATAAAACAAGAATTATTTTAGCTTTACAAATAATACCTTGCTATATACATATATATTTCCATATTATAATTCAAAAATTTTTTTTCCTGGGATTAGCGGCCATAAAGGAATAGTAAATAAATTACACCATTTTTTTTTATTTACACCAACGTTTCGGCAATTATCCTTGCCTTTTTCAAGGTTATTTATTGAATCAAAATAACCTTGAAAAAGACAAGGATAATTGCCGAAACGTTGGTGTAAATAAGCAAAAAATGGTGTAATTTATTTACTATTCCTTTATGGCCGCTAATCCCAGGAAATTTTTTTTTGAATTATAACTATTAAGGCCAGGACTAAAAAAAATATTTTAATTTACATATTATTATTTAGCTACTCTAAAAGCATAGGAAAAAATTCCGGTATCAAGCATTGAGTGAATAATATCTACCAACGGAAAACATATGCAATTAGATACTAATTTAGCGATTTTTTGGTATACTATCAATCCCAGATGAGAGTTTTGGGTTAACCATTTCTATAACATAGTTAACTTTTGTATTATCAGCTTGAATAAGTATACTGCATTACTAATATTTTTTAACTTTGGAGGTCGTAAATCATACTTGAATTATTGATTGATTGTGGAGAAAATGTTCATTGAACATTTGAGAGAGAGAGTTTCACGATAATTAATATATGAATCTTTATATTTCAATAGTATTTATTGATGCATATTTGTTGTTGGGCTTTTTAATTAGATTTCATGGTGATCTGGATATAATTTCTGCATTCAGTATAACATTTTTGTTATACTGCTTTTTTTCAATCTCCAGTGCAGTCACTTTTGGTCCATTCGTAATGCCACAGCAGCGAATCTTTTCGGGGGCTAAATATCCTGACAGTCTCTCGTGTCTGTCTATATATATGTCGCAGGGAAATGATAAAAATGGAGATTTGAATAAATCTCCAAAAAAAGGCATTTAATGCTGTGCCGTTCGTTATTACGCAAATCTCAAATGAGAGTAAATTTAATATAACTCTGAAAATATATTTGACTAGCAAAGCTATTTACACTTTGACGAATTCGTGTATGCGGGACAAGCCTGCTGTTATCTCTAACGTTGTAATTATGTGTACTCCACATAATCCAGAATATATTATTATTAGTTATTTAAATTAGGAGTATGGAGAAAGTTCTGGCTAGTTGAAAGATGACTACTTTTTCGAAGATTAGGGGCGATGAATACCAAGTCTCTGTTAAGCTTAACATATGTGTCACATTATATTCTGACTGATGTAAATATCTAATTTGTTGTCTGTAACAATTATTAATGTGTATATAGTTTTCTATTATTTTTCGTTTGTTTGTTTGTGTTTTTTATTTTTTTTAATTGTTTTTGTTTTTAATTATTATACATTTTTTAATTGACAATGTCCATATCGTATGATCTATGACGACAAATATTATTGTTATTATATCTAATGCCTTTTGTAGATCAACAGTTATATTTCTTCATAAAATTTTGTAATAACTCCCAAAATATTGATATATAAATATGCAAGAGTAAGTAAATAGAGCTGTTTTTAGAAGCTACAACAAAGGAACTGTATAATGTGACATTAATAAGATTAATTAAGGATAAATCAGTGTCAATGTCATCGCAACTGTTTCATTTGCATCTGAATAATTCACACCAAAGTTTAATAAGAGTGGTGATACGATATAAAACTTCCTAAAATCCTAATTAGGGTTCTTATAATGATTGTATATTAATTTACAAATTTAACGGTTATCATGAAGACTGATCATTTTTTTTTATTAATATTTTTCATGACAAGTAGTGGCAAGTGTATGATTGATTACCATCGTTGTACAAACCAGGCCGGATCTTATAATATTATATCTTATTTACGAAGGAGAAGTTGTTTAGAATTGACTTTGTAGACATTATAAATGAAGTGTATGAAGTACACACAAATTGGGGTTTATATTGATACTGTAATTGTACTGCTTTGGATAATTACTGATGTCTTTAGAATCCAATTAACATTGATATCAGTATTAATTGTGAAAACTATATTTTTCAAATCTTGTTCACGACTTTACCTTTTTTTCTAAAATAACATTGAGTGATGATATAAAATTGTGATAAAAGTACAAAAATTCATTTATTTTACGCTTATATAATGATATTTACATAATTTTATTATAAGTTTTTGTCATATTTATTAGTATTTTGTTCAGAACCTAATATTTTCAAAACACGTCCTGGTGATGACCACCCTTGTGGATTATGAATTTGTATACAAAGAGAAAATAATGTGAGGGCACCACACAACATTCTCATATATATGCGTTCCAATTTGTTATACAAAAGTTGGTCTAAATTAAGTTTGGAATGATTTCATACTTTTATTATACCTGTAAAAGTGTTATTTCCGGTCTGAGTTTGCATATAGGTCTACAGGTGATTTTAAAAGATATTGTAATCCACGTTATTTACGTAAAACGGTAACGTTAAATCGTACAGTTAAACGATAACATCAACCGGTAATGTTTAATCAAGATGTTAAACGAGACGTTAAATGATAACGTTAATGATAAACCTAAAAGACAACTTTAAACGGTAATCCAAAACGGTCATTAAACAATAACGTTAGGCGATCACATTAAAGGACAACGTTAAACGATAGCATTAAACGATAATGTTAAAAGACAACGTTAAATAAAAACGCTGTATAAATATAAAATTTTATAAAAATTTATGCCATAGTATTTACGAAAAAAGAAAGTCTCACTGAAATCTGTAACAAATAAGTCCTAAAACGTTACTATGAATAAATCCAATAAAAATTAAATTAAAATTTCTTGGGACTGCCACTGGTATTGTAAAATAGAATTCTAAAGGAAATATATATACTCATCATATATGATGAATTGCAATAAGAGATATTTTCAAATTCAAGTTAATTGTAGTATATATGTATGAGACATATAAGCATTATGTGGATAAACTAAGTAATTGAGTTAATGTAACGACATACTTTCTGCTTTCTAAATCTCTTGAATAGGGAAATATTCTGATAATATATATTCATTTAAATAGAAATATACCCAGTAAATTAAGATGATGAGAATCCAAAATTGCAATAATATACTGGATATTCCATTAAAAACTATACCTTTGGTTGTACATTTTGAAATCATGTATGAGATATTTAGAGATTTATACACTAGGTAGTCCGTTATATCTATTTTTTATCACTTTCCGCTTAAATATAAAGAAAAGAAGTTTATTACCTAAAACAAATTATTATTTATTTTATGGATTATTTAGAAAATTTTTGATAATTTAATTTATTAATTAATTAACTAATTGATACGTTATTAGTAATACAACACTGACTGACATTGCTTTAATTAAATATAATCTTATTAATTTATCATAGACAATTTAATGTATTAAACATCATAGATATAGTATAGGACTACGTGGTCTTACATTTCAGAATATTTTTCTCATTAAGGTATAAGAAGATGCAAACAATAGATTAAATATACACGTGGCTATTAAGATTATTTAGAGTCACCCTACTAACATTTATTACATCCTTATAAATATTTATTATACAATAGAACTTTGAATTTAAAAACCATTTAACTTCGCGATAAATCTTAATCTTATTCGAATAAGAGATAACATATCTCAACTTTTATTACTTGACATCTGTCGGAATAAATGCATAAAGGACTATAAAATGATCTCCGAACAAAAGTAGAAAAATAGATACGGCATATACGTTTAGGAACTACATATATACATACGTGATTCTTTTGTCAATCTTAGTATAACAATACGATGTAAGAAGATATCTACATATTTTTACTATTTTCGTTGAGTCGTCTTATTGCTGTTGTCTTTTATATAAATGTTTTTATAATAAAGTATATACCAAATACAAAAACAGCGACATTTGCACTATCAACGGTCGATGATAGGTATTCGTGACTTTGTGCATCTTTATTGTCGTATTCTCTGAGGGAAATGTGAAAGATATTTCTTCATACTGAAATAATCTATAAAACAGTATAATCTTTATGCTGTGTGTACATATGAAACCTAAATGTTCTAATGAAGAATATAACATAATAAGTGCGTAAAATATAACGTCGATTCCCTAAACAACGAGAGCAAAAATCATTAAACATTATTATTATAGTATGAATATTTTATTAAGAGATTTATACGTTTTCATTTTTCTTTCTTACCATTGTTGCTGAATGAAGCGTTGACATATTCTAGTGACACATGTTGATATCAATTTTATAATCAATTTCCAGAAACTGAATTTGAATATGAAATTTTTGCTAGATATTTTTGTAAATCGTTTTCGAAAAACAGACACTGTATCAAAAAAGCATTCTCATAGTAAACCTAGTTTACTAACAGAAGTTCTAGGAGAGTTCCAGGTATGGATTGGATATAGGTCCTAATAAACGTTTGAAGCGACTATCCGCTACATTATATTTTGCGTAATGTATACATGATTTCTATTGCTGTTTTATATTCAAATAAAGCGAGCATTGAACATGCTATAAAAAAATTAAAAAGTTACATTTGCACTCATATAAAGTATCTGCAGTACAGATTTTGAAAAACGCAGAGTTTTGGTTGGACTATAATTTTTCTGATGATATTTTGTTGACACTACGTTTTTCTTAGATAAGATTTAGTTTCATCTTAGTGGTTATGTAATTTCACAGGATTATCAACATTGTTCATCTGCAAATCCACATGTTTATGTGAAATATAATGTGCATCCATAAAAGTGGTTCCTAATTTTATTTAATAATGTCAGTATATCCTGGTTCAGATGTAATATTGAAGTCTATATGAAACTACTTCAATTAATAGTATATTACATACCAAGGTTGAGAAGATGACTATTATTGCCCGAGTGGCGAGATTAAATTTAAGCCACAAGGGCAATAATAGTCTTCTCAACCGTAGTATGTATACTATTTTTTGTACCAGTAGTCTAATTGGATCTTGAAACCTTAATAATTATGAATAAATTTACTCATACATGTAAGAATTCCCTTGTAATAAAACTTCATATAAACAAATAAGTAGGCTATATTTTGATGTTGACAAATAAGTTTTGACATAAATGCTGAAAGTAAAAGTCAAGTAGGTATTTATTAGATTATTTTTCATTCCATTTATAATATCTGAAGAGTTTAGATTACACCACCTGCAATGCGCGAGATTGCAGAACAGGCAGTTCAGAACTTGCTTCCGCATATATCTAAACACTTATACATAAAAACATATACAGAATTTAAAAAATCGTGTAATTCCAAAAATACAGTAGTAACTTCTCAAAACGTACTTCCATTAAACACACAACATTAAAAAGCCTCGACTTTATGGACCCATTATTCAATATTGAAAGCTACACTTGGCTTAACAGAGAATATTAATATATCAAAATATTTTAAATTAGTTGCCTTTTTAAAAAGATAAAATGAAAATTATAAGCCCAAAAAATCATTAGTATTTACTAGAGGAAATTATAAAATTCCTTACTGAGACACCCAATACATGTTACATTGCAACTAAGGTAGTATGTTTATATATTAATACTTCAAAATTATTGACAATTTATAACCCTGTAGACTAAAAATGGTTCGTCTCTAAAGTTTGTAATAATGGAGCCACTTTGGATCAAAATAATTAAAAAGTATTTAAAAATTAGACCAATTCCAGATATAGCAAAATTCTTTATTAGTGTACGTAATGGTAAATGTACTAGACAAAACATTGGACATAGCACAATAGGACAGATGCCAAAAGAAATTGCCCTTCCGTAGAACCTAGGCTACACTTTTAGCTGTCAATGGTGGTAATATCCTTCAGTTAAAAGAACATGGTGGTTGGAAATCTAGTGTAGCTGAAAGTTATATCGAAGATTCCCTAGAAATAAAAAAAAATATAGCATATATGTTACAAGGTCTAATTACATCTATTTACGCACACACCTGAAATAAATACAGGAATTTTCGATATGAACCAAATTCCATCAACATCAGCAGTACAATCAGGCTCTATTTCAACTGAAGATATCGTAAATACTTATGGAATTAACACAATTAACAATACTGTCATTAATGTGCCTACAGCTCTGAGTCAGAATTGAACCATCAATAAATTTGACATGCCATAATTGCACTATCAATTTTTATAAATAAATTAAAATTCTTTACATCTGTAATAGTTACGTGTTATATTGTTTCCATATTATGTTGTTACATAACCTTAAAATACAGTTATATGTAAAGAAAGTAAAATATCTTTACATTGCTTTACATCTATAATAGTTACCTATTAGGATATTTGTTTCCAATTATACTTCTGTCATACATATTTTGCTATTGTTAAAATACTGTTAGTTATTTTACCTTAGAGGTCGAGCATTTATAAGTTTTAGAGTATGATTTGTGGTATAAATCTAAATAAAAATAAACTTGAATAAACAAACTGCAATGAATTTGACGGTTGACAACTTGACATACATACATACTACTGCGATTGCATGGTTGCGGCATTCCCTTTATTTGTTTTCATTATTTCCCTAGGTCAATAATAGCCTCATTATTTACCTGTTATTAGCTCCAAGTCGAGAAATGACTTTTCGTGGCGCTTTGTTATGTGTAAAAATGATTTTTTACTACTGGTACAAAAAATATTTTTAACTGTTGTTTCTTTAACTAACTAAATGTAAATTATGGTACCATAAGTTGTATTAAAAATATTTTATAGTTATCATATATAAAAAAATTATAGGTTTTATAACTGTAATATAGAAAAAGCTTTTAGTAGTTTGAATATAAAACCATAAACGACACACGAATAAAATGCTATCATGACCAACTGGATCTTGCTATTGCTGTGAGCTCTCATGGTTGTAACTTAATGGGCAATTGACCGATTCACCTAACTTTAAAATTCCTTGATCTGACCGACGCCATCTGCGAACGGATTATAAACTATTTGGTAATCGAGGAGCACCTTTAAGATGAAGTGCTAAAAATATGCAATATGATTGGACTATACCGAGCCCAACTAACACTTACACAATTATTGATATCTTAGAGATTTGACTTTTTTTTGTATTTTTTACGACCTGTTTTCTACTTAAATTCTTCTGATACCACAAATAAAGTTGTATCTATTCTAGAAACTCCATAATATATCTATTCTGGAAGTGACGGTGTGTACCAACGGAAATAATCTATGCCAAAATGCAAATGATTCCCAAAATATATATTGTAAGAAAAATTCTTGGTAAAAGGATACAATTTTGAATGTTTAGGTTAAAATTAGAAAGATTTTGATAATTATAACTGTTCAAGAAGAACATTTTTTAAATTCCAATGAAGAAATTGCCAGGCTGAAGTGTAAATGTGAACTTTAAAGTATTTAGGGTCGTTCCGTACAATTTTAGAAAGGCTACCATAAAACATCTTGGTTTATTATAAATATTTCAATATTGTCAATTTTTGTTCTATAATTAAACTTGCATTTGTTGGATAAATAGAGATACAATGATAATTATTAAAATGTTGTAATTATAGTTAATAAAGCACCTTGTTATCATCATGCAGTTGAAAAGTGCATCATGACAACAAGGGGCATATGAAAAAAGAATGAATTTAGGAAATATTAATTTTTTTACTTGTGTTATTTGGATGAAATTTCAGAAAAACAATTTAGTGGTTGTAATGTCATAGTTGTATGCAATTATTTGTTGCAAGTCACCGTTTAATAGTTTCTCCTGGCTATAAATTGGTTGTTATTTTTTTTAAAAAAAATTAAAGTGCGAAATTGAAGGGGGCTTATAAAAGTTGATAGCATTAATTTACCTGAAGTTAATATTCCAAGTATGATGTTGAAATATTTTTTAAAAAATAACCAATCAACACATTATAAATGACAAATATTCAAGAAAGTATTGTATTATAATTGTTTTTAGGTGCAATTCTGACACTAGAGAAAAAAATAATACTACTCAGGCGATAAACCTAATTCTAAGAGCAGACATTGTGAAGACTTCATACTGCCAATTCTACAACATTTTTCTATTATTAGCCTGTTTTGGTACATTACATTTGGTTCTTTTTAATTTCTTTTAATTTTCACAAATTATTATATATTTTGGAATCGGATAAAAATAAAACTTTCAATGTAATCTATTGTCAATCTGACCTGAACATCCAAAAGCTTGTGTCAATTCTGGCAAGTATTGAAAACACTTTATATAAAAGGAGAGAGAAATACAAAACAGAGATTAACACATAAATTTTGAGTAGAGTTAAATCTATTTCAATTTTACATGAATGTAGTAAAAAATAATTTTCGGCGAATATTTTACCTGTCAAAATCGGCCAAAAAGAAAGTGTCTGCTAAAAATATGTTGGGCATTTACGTAAAAATACGACGTAATGAAATATGCATAATTACAATACTTGTAAACGTTATCACTTAAATATAAGCAATTTGAAAATTTTCTTAACGGACAAGTAAATCCAATTTGATTGAATACATGTAAATTATGTGAATTAGAAATTAACAATTTTAAAACTAATTTGATAGAAAATATCATACATACTTTTATTTATTTGCCATAATGTCTTGCGTATTCTGTTCTCATATTTGAAATGAAAATGAACTGAAATTGAACTCCAGACTCCCAACTCTCTCTCACACACACAGAGAGAGAATGAAAGTACCTAATCTAAAATGATAACGATCCAGTTAAGGAACAAAAACAATCTCAGTTAGAATAATTTAAACGGAACAGATATATGTAAGTACTTGGTTGTTTTTATAACATATGTCTGTACTACTACGTACGTATTGGAGAATCTGCCCTTTAGCTACCGTTATTGAATGCTGTATCTTTTCTATAGTATCAAACTAGCAATAAGCGTGGTGCATATATGGAAGAAGATCATGTTTTCCATGTTCCAACAGATGTTATTTGTGATAACTATACAATAACAGAAGAGCGAATAGATTATACATGTGATATATCACACACAAAGCAAAGAACGTTACATAAATACAAGAAAAGCTTTCAATGTATCTGTATGGTTTATATCTGAAGCTTCTTGGTATAATACATACATTGGATATCTGTGCGTTTGATTATTTCTAATCATGTAAAACACTGGAAAAATAAAAAGATCGGATGATGTTATTCCATATTAGTAACCATGCCTTTATTGTAAAGTTATTTTTATTTATAAATCAATACATTTTATATACATAAACTTGCTAACTTCAACACAGCCTACTTGATATAAAGTTAATTAAACCCACCTCTGTGATGTAAAATTAATTTTATTATTTAATAACTTTTCCAAATTATTTGTTATGCATTTCGTTCCGAAGGTTTACCTCCAAATTTTTCAGTATTAAAATTAGAGGAAATAAGCAGTGTTATTTATATTTATTATTATTAAACACTTTTTAAAGCTGTCGTGTGTATTTTTTCTGCAATATGTATATCATATAATATATGAATATGCAGAAACGTAAAAAATCATGATCAAAAGAGGATTTGAATTCTACAGCTCTCTGCATCACGAACTATATCAATCTCATAACACTATTAAAGTTTTTAACCAAGTGAATTCATAAACACAGACGAAAAAAAATTGAATCAAAATTAAAATTGAACGGGGTAGTCTTGGAAGCAGTACAGTATTCGACTCGCATATGCTGCCTATTATTCGCTCGAGCGATTGATGACTACTCACTCGTCTACGGCTTGTTATCATAAACTTTATGAATAATAGTCATTATACCCTCGTTAAACATTATACTAACCTTTTATAAACTGTTGGGTAGTATTTTTAAAAAAGTACCCTAAAAAGTACATAGTTTAAGAAAATCTAGACAACACTTATATATATTTTTTCAATTAACTCCATTACGATTGTTGTATTTTTCAGTATTACATTATATATGGTCAGTAAAGCAAAGAATTATTCTTTGACAAAAAAGATTAAACGCGTTTCTTGAGTCAGAGGACACTCAAATTTTAGTGAGAGTATTTTCATATAGTTTTATTGTTTTCTTTATGGGTTTATCAAGAGATAATTTGTAAAAGATTTTATTTTAGATACACATGCGTAAACAAATGTGCTGTTATTAGATATTATGGTCTATATTATTATTCTTTATATGGCAATCTATATGCTACTACGTCTGTGGTTATTCATTAGTAATTTTTTTTTTAATCAATAGTTGCCCTCTCTGACTACACAAGCAATTTTGTCAGAGACTGCGTCAGAACATGACTAATATATTTGTACTTTGGCTACCATCCCTGATGAATAAATTCTATTCTACAGGAGTAGTTAATTAAATGAAAGTCATTAAAATTATGTTGTGTACATATTTTTTTTAATATTTTCAGGTAAACAGAAGTGTGTCTTCATACACAATTGCTCTAAAAAAAGAAGTAGGAATATATGATTGTAAGAACGAGATTTCTCTATAAAATTTGGCGAACTGTCAAATGCAGTCATGGGCAAAATACGGCCCGCGGGCCAAGTGCGGCCCTCGGGCTAGTCTAATTCGGCCTGCGACATGGTTTTGAATAACCCCTACAATTATATGTAGGACAAAATGTATTTTCAGAATAGAATAACGGTTTCCTTCTCATTGCAGCCTTGCGTAGGCGTACTGCCGTAGTAGATGTCTCTACATCGGTAGCATGGCGATGTGGAGTACGATGCGTGTGGCGCTGTTCACACTGGTGTCTTGAAAGTGCCTGGCCTGTAGAGCGCACAGTGTTGCTCGGCTAAGTTCGGAACGAATCGGCCGCTACCATTTTCATTTCGTTGTTCTCAAGTTCAGTGTAGTTCGGACAGTCAGGTAGTCAATGTCAAGTCACCTCTGCGACTGTGTGCAGGGCTTTTGTTTCTATAATTTTGCTTTGTTGGTAGTGTTTTCTGGCGTTTCTGATCGTTACAATGGCAAGTAAAAAACGTAAAGTTGATTCAGAATATCGTGTTTTTAAAGATGAGTGGACTTGGAAATGCTTTTTCACGGCTATTAAGGATACACCTGTGTGCCTCATTTGCAATGAAGCTGTACCCGTATTCAAGGAATACAACCACTCACGACACTTCATGACGAAACATAAAAACGCCACTTATGAAACTATGACTGAAGAAGAACGCAAGCAAAAAGCAGGAGCTCTACATAAAAAAACTGTCAGGTCAGCAAAGTATTTTTAAAAAACTTAGCCGTTCTCAAAAGCTAGCTACACATGTCAGTTACGTTGTAGCATACAATATTGCAAAAAGTAACAAAGCATTTTCTGATGGCGAATTTGTAAAAACTTGTATGCTCCAAGTATTTGACATTTTATGTCCTGAAAAAAAAAGGATTTTGAAACAGTAAATTTGTCTCGAAAAACAATTGCTTCTAGAATTGAAGTAATTGATAAGCAGTTTGTCTCAAACTAGAGTCAAAGATAAGGGAGTCTAAATTCTGTTCTTTTGCGTTGGATGAAAGTATGGACATAACTGACACAGATTAGTTATTGATATTTATATGAGGTATTTCTGACAACTTTTGTGTTACTGAAGAAATAGCTTGCATGCGTTCATTAGAGGGAACGACAAAAGGATCAGACATTTTTCAAGAATTTCAAGAAACTATCACGTCTTTGAAAGTACCTTGGACTAATATTTGTAAATTACTACTGATTGAGCACCGAATATGACAGGGACGAAATCTGGTTTTGTAGGCATATTTAACGAATCATTTCCTGCGAACGAAGTTGTGTTTCTTCATTGTGTCATACATCAAGAAGCTCTGTGTAAATTTGCTCTACACATGAAATATGTGCTTGATGTTGTTATTAAGCTTGGTAATAGCAGTCATTCACGAGCACTCAATCACAGACAATTTCGAGAGTTTCTTGACTCATTGTAGTCTGAATAGTCTGATGTACTTTACTACACTAAAGTAAGGTGGTTCAGTGTAGGACGGGTTTTTGAACGAGTTTGGGATCTAAAAGACGAAATAATCTTTCATGGAAGAAGGATTGGACGAGTGTGAACATTTGAAAGATATTGTATGGCTTTCGGACTTTGCATTTTTTACAGATCTTCTCAGTCATATCAATAAATTGAATCTGAAGCTCCAGGGAAGAAATTAATCCATGATATTTGGGGTCATATCGGGGTTTCAAAATGCAATTGAATCTATTTTCCAATCAACTAGTCAAGAGAGAATTTACTCATTTTCCAAGACTACAAACTATTGCTGTTAGGGAAGAACAACTTAAGAGCTATGGGAAAAGCGTGAAAGGTCTTTAAGAAGAATTTGAACGAATATTCCAAGACTTCAAGACGAACAGGACCTGGACATTTTTTGAGTGCCATTTAATGTAGATGTGAATCTCTCGAACCAGAATTGCAACTTGAACTGATTGAGTTGCACTGTAATACTGAAATGAAGCAACTATTTCTCAATGTTTCTAAAATTGCGTTCTACAAGGCCCTGTCAAAATCAAGTTTCCCAAACCTAAAATCTCACGCTTAGAAGATAATTGCGATGTTTTCATCTTCCTACATCTGTGAACAGGTGTTTTCCACTATGAAGCTTCGCAAAAACAGCGAAGATGTCTTTAAGAAGAATTTGAACGAATATTCCAAGACTTCAAGACGAACAGGACCAGGACATTTTTTGAATGCCATTTAATGTAGATGTGAATCTCTCAAACCAGAATTGCAACTCGAACTGATTGAGTTGCACTGTAATACTGAAATGAAGCAACTATTTCTCAATGTTTCTAAAATTGCGTTCTACAAGGCCCTGTCAAAATCAAGTTTCCCAAATCTAAAATCTCACGCTCAGAAGATAATTGCGATGTTTTCATCTTCCTACATCTGTGAACAGGTGTTTTCCACTATGAAGCTTCGCAAAAACAGCGTTAGATACCGATTGACTGACCACCATTTAGCTACACTACTGAGAATAAGCTCATCCCAGTTTCTACCATATTATGAACAACTTTTATAAGCTCAGTCACAGTTTCATCTGTCATATACGCCTTCATATTCTCATAAAGAATATTCAATTTTTCTAGCTTTTTTCTAAGTTTTTTACCATTGTAGCAAATAAGTTGTGTGTGATGTAAAAATCAAAGATAAAGTTTATCACTTATTAAAATGTGTTTTGTTTAATTGTTTTCGGCTCGTCAAGATAATTTTTTATTTTATCTGGCGCTCCCCTTAAAAAGTTTGCCCATGACTGGTCTAATGTACCGGTATTCAAC
This sequence comes from Amphimallon solstitiale, assembly GCA_963170755.1. NCBI lineage: Eukaryota > Metazoa > Arthropoda > Insecta > Coleoptera > Scarabaeidae > Amphimallon > Amphimallon solstitiale. Next base: position 86,056,257 of record OY720676.1, on the reverse strand, counting down.
ACTTGAAGTAAGTTCGCTCGCATGTGAATGGCATGCACGGACATGTCTGGACCTGTCCACTGTCGGAGATTGCACTAGGCTGCTAGAGCAGTACTACTGTATTCAATTCAACAATGTTCCAAACAGTGTGCAACGAAAGGCCATAGAGCAACGACACAACATTAAGTTCTGCTTCAAACTGGGTAAAACGGCGAAGAAAACCCATTAAGGCTGGCGTCTCGGTACGCTGCACCGGACAATATTCACGTTGAAAACATGCTCACATTTTTTTGATAAGAAATGGAAACTATTAATTTAATTGTTATAAAAAGTACACAGTTATGTTAAGGAAACTTGATTCGAGGTCGTAGGGGGTTTTTAAATGTCTAATTGGGCTGTTTTTACACTATATACTGTGAATAAAATACCCCTTTTAGAGGTAAAAATAAATATTTTTTATCTGTAATTTTCAAATAAAGTATAGCATTCTTGCACCCCCCTTGACCTCAAAAAATTAGTTTGCATTGTAACAAAAAATACTGCAACGAAAATAATATCTTCGTTTGTAAATGGTATCCAAAATAAAAATGCGTGGACATTATATGAAATTAGGGTTACAATTCAACTATAGTGTGGAGAAAAACCGTCAAGATGCAGAATTATCACGCCAGGAACTTGAATATTAGTGTAGCTTCTGGGCATTAGGGGGCACTGGAAATTGGGCGTATATATGTACCTATTATTAATTAAAAATGTCAGGATAGGTACTTTTATTTACGCAAAAGTACAATTGCTCACAATACTTCGTCTAATAATAAAAACAGTTATATATTATTATTATTATATATTCAACAGTTTAACACTTTGCGGAATGTAATATAAAATATATACCTATAAAAAACAAAAACGATAATAAATTTGCTATAGGTATAATAATCTTACACATTGTTTACTTTCGAGCGATGTATATTTATAGCAATTTTTGAAAGTTTGACATTATTTGAAATATGTGTGTTGTGATAACTGGACGAAAAGGGAAAACCTTTCTTGATTTAATATATGATATAATTAACTTCTTATAATGTTATCTAATTACGATTACATGTGTATTGTATTGTACTGAAATAAGTAAAATCTGCAGTGGTACAACTTATATCTTGATAATCTGGAAGACTTAAACAATGCTTCTGCTCGTACTATTATCAGAATATAATATCCAAACAATCACATAAACATGGATAAACTAGAAGATGGTATACCAACTCTAGGTATATTTTATTTAGTCTACTTCAGAAAATTAAATAATTCTTGATGCACAAATTTATTGAATTCTGCGACGGGACTACAAAGGCATTTTGATACCTATAAATATATATAGGTACATTTTTTACTTATTCAATAAATTTTATTTACCGGTGCTTAACGCAAATTATCATTGTGTACATTACTCTAAATAAATACTATTTCATTTATTCATAGTGTATGATTAAATAATTAAAAAATATGTACCTATGTATTTATTAATAAGAGTCTATTTGAAATATGTAAATGTACAATAGCTTAAATTACATCAATAACTTACGAAAGTAATTTTTATATTATACACGTACACACAAACAAAGAAGCTGCAAGATTTACTGTTGCAGAGCATAACAAAATCTATATTATTCCTACTAATAATATTTATACGTCTAATTTGCTATGATTCCGATTGATAATTGGTAGAAAGGATTAAATATAATACCTATACACGATAAATATAACAAGCTTTTTTGAAAACTTTTTGGTCTATGAGCCGCCATCTGAAAAAACCGCTAAATTTTTGCACTATACCAGTTTTTACAAAATATCTTCCAAAGTATTCCAATACTTCCCGAGATAGACCTCTTTGAATTTAGAGATTTTTTCTTAAAAATGTAAAAATCAAAGATTTTTAGTTGGTTTTTGCTCGATAGTAAGTATATAGTGAATCCTACGCTAAAGTTTGACACTGCATTTATAGTAGAGGTAAATAGCTAAAGTTCCGAAGCTCCAAATGTGGCTTGTCGTCCAGACACATTTTGTCTTATATAACAAAATATCACCATTTGGTTCTTATAATGTAAAGTTGTGGTATATCTGACACTTTTGTTGATGAAACTTATGTAGTATATAATTTATTTATAATTATTTATCAATTATTTATTTACTTACAAATTTATTGATATATAATTCCTAAAAGACTACAAAAATATTCAAAAGAGAGTATCATAGTCTAAACGAGCTAGAAGAATCAGTTTGGTCTTAAACTTTAGCTACCTACCTCTACTATAAATGCTATGTCAGACTTTAACGGAGAATACACCATTTACTTACTATCGAGCAAAAACCGATTATAAATCTTTATTTTGACATTTTTAAAAAAAATCTCTAATTTCAAAGAGGTCTATCTCGGGAAGTAATGAAGCTAAATATTCCGTTTTTGTATTAAATTGTAGAAAATTTTCTCTAGTTTAATAAGAACGTAAACGGCTTTTTTGCTCAAACTAATACTTTAGGAGATATTTTGTAAAAAGAGGCTAAAAAATTAAGCGGTTTCTTGAAGATGGCGGCGTCTGCGGTAGTGGGGAAAATAAGAAAACTTGGGACTTTGCAACAGTGTACCAATCCATACACCATATCAAAATATCAAAGGTACCCTAATTAATGTAACCATGCGAGATTTTTTGGTATAGTTTGACTGGGCTATATGTATATTCTCCAAGGATATTACATCGGTGGTGTTTCTATCACAGAAAGTTAATATTCTACGTTTTAGATATCTCTTGAAGGTACTAAATTTGGTAGACCATATAAAAATATGGCACAATAGGCTTAAATTATGTGTTCTGCATGTTCAACCGTTTCGTCAGGTAGATAGCTTCTTTTTCGGTGGTTTATACCAAAAATTCTTTATGTTGTCATTAATAGTGAAATATTAGGTAAGTCTATTAAAAGAATATAATAGTTGATATGTCATCTTTGGATAATATGGAAAATCAAAACCTTATTTTGGCAAACTTACTTCAGTTCGGTAAAATATATTTAGGTACGTTTAACAACTAAAATAATTACTTTCACTTCTGAATGTTGCGCATCTCCAATATTATTTAAGAAGATAATAAAATATGAATAATGTTAAGTACAGAAGCGCAGTTGATTTTTGCCAAAAACACTAGTGTCACCTATAGACAACCTATAATTAAACAGATTTACTATGAAAATTAATTGTGGACTAAAATATAAACGTAAGTAATTAATACCTATTGATCTTTTCTGGTTACATTCTGAATCATATCTCCTAAACACACAGTTAAAGTTACGAAAATCACAATATAAGCTGTATGTTTTAGTTCATATGTTCAGAGACCGGACACGAGCGGCCGATGACTCATCACCCATGCGCACTATTGAAATTTTGTATTTTTAAAAAGTTTTTAATTTTATTTTTCTACACCTATTGAATTACATCGCAATTATTAGCATTTTTTTCAAGAAATATCGTAGTTATAATTCACGACCGTGAATTATGGATCACAATTCACGGTTCTCGTCCAATAAAAAAATTAGAAATTCATTATTCACGGGTGTTCCATCCAATGATATTTTGAATTGCCCACGATCAACTCTTTCTGCGCCTGACAATCGACTCGCGTGACAGCCAAGTGTGTCGCCATATTCCTTGTTTACGTTTTTCAACGTACGCACTTCGTACCGATTAATGATAAATGTGCCTCTGTTTCGTGTTAAAACTAATAAATTAACGTTAAAATGTGTAATAGCAGTGATGAAGAAAATTGTACTCCACCGGAAATACTCCAAATGGCTCGAATAACAACCGAAAATCTCCTACCTGCAAAATCCAAAAAAGCCTACGAGTCTGTATACAAATCATTTATGGAATGGCGTGATAGCAAGAAAATCAGTTCTTTCTCAGAAAATGTCATATTAGCCTACTTTGGGGAATTATCGGAAAAATATAAAGCGTCTTCACTATGGACACACTATTCTATGCTAAGAAGTACACTTGAAATTCATCATAACATTAAGCTAGACACGTACGGAAAGTTAAGAGCATTTCTCAAGCGAAAATCCGACGGCTATAAAGCAAAAAAGGCCAAAACCTTCACTCCCGAACAAATAAATAGTTTTATTCAGAATGCCGATGACCAGAAATATCTTGCCACAAAGGTAGGTAGCAATTAAATTATCTGTAATATTACCAATATCTCAACATTTTCTTTCATTTAAGGTGGCACTAATTATGGGTATTATGGGGGCATGTAGGTGTAATGAGTTAAAAGAAATGGATATTGGGAATCTTCAAGATCTATCATCAGCAATATTAGTAAATGTGCCCAATACAAAGACCAAAATAGTTCGCAACTTTACAATAACAGGGAATTTCTATGCAATTGTGAAAAAATACATATCTCTGCGTCCACCAGATGTCCACTCCTTCTTTTTAAACTACCAAAAAGGAAAGTGCACCAGTCAGAAAATTGGCATCAATAAGTTTTCAATGATGGGGAAACAAATTGCTACTTTCTTAAATCTTCCGAACCCAGAACTGTACACGGGGCACTCTTTCCGAAGATCTTCGGCAACCCTGCTAGTGGATGCAGGAGGTGACATCACAGCCCTAAAGAGACACGGGGGATGGAAATCGACTGCAGTAGCGGAAGGATACATTGACAACTCAATGAAGAATAAAATGGACACATGTCAAAAAATTTTACAATCCGTGCAAACTAATAATTCAACCACTAAAACTGCCAATCAGAATTTAGCAATGGAGGTGACAACTCCAAATTTAAATATTACTAACTGCACAAATTTCAATATATATTTTCATCCTAATAGCTCACTCAATGAATAATAAAAATTAATTAACTGTATTATATAGAGTTTCATTAAAGTTATCAAATTTGACTGTAATTTATTTGTTGAATAGGTGTAGAAAAAGCATAGTATTACATTCGCGATTATGGCCATTATTCACTTAGATGATTTGAGCCACTCGCCAAGGCTCGTAGGCTCAAACATCATCTGCGTGAATAATGGCTGTCATAATCGCTCATATAATAATATACTATTATATAATTGGATAACAAGTGGGTGGTGATCTATAAAATACAAAATACTTTTTTATTTGTTTATATTGTAGTTCAAATCGAGTAAATTCTCCGTACTTTATTAATCTCACGAAATATAAGGTAGGTAAATAGAAGAAAGGAATTTAACATTAAAATCGACTTTTCTGCTGTCCGTTTTCTCGACGAAACCAGATGTTGCATCACCATACGAATAGTGCTATTCAATAACTGCGTGATGTTATACATTATTTCTTTTGTCATTCATTACACAATGTTTAGAATAAAACTGCAGTCTATGGTCGACTGTTCTACTTTTTCTACCCTTTGTAACACATCACACAAAATGTCACTTATAAATATTTTATTTTCATTACTTTTTAACAGTTTTTGTGCGGCAATAGAAGCTTGATGGCATTGTCCATCATTCTTTTTACAATGACCCATGTTTTAAATCCAAAATTCATTAAACACATTACAAATTAAGCGAGAAAGAATACTTCAAACTGACTTGTTCTTTACCATGTTTATAGTCACATGAATTACTAAATATTGTTATTATTATTACTTCAAAAAATATTTTTTCCAAACATAAATTGTTTTATTCCTATTTATTTTATAAGGTGTACCTACTTGAAATTTTATACATTGCTATAAATGAATGCTTGTATTTATTGATGCTTGACTGTTGAGATTATTTCTATATAGTCAGGTTCGTAATAAATACTAGCATAAATTTAAAATACTATGTAGACAAAAACGTGTTGAAAGCGGTTCTTTAATAATTTTTTGTGCCTGTTAGTTTTTTGTCTGTCTATGTTAGAGTTCATTTAAAAGCCCCAGATATAAATTTGTTGCTGTAATAGCAATCTACATTTCTATTGCTTCATCTCTCATCCTCAATTAAGTTCGACTATTTGCCAACATGAACCGCCACATTACCGACACCTAATCCTACCCCCCCACATTATATTCTTCATCACCACCAAACTGAAAACTAAACGCCAGCCTTAAATGTTAGTGCAAGTTTATGGGCAGGATGCTGTGAGTAGGGAATATACAGTGTGCACGCGGTCTACCTGCGGATGAATATACTAGACAAGCTGGTCGACTATAAGTGGGAGAATAAGGGGGTGCCTCTGTTACTAACAATAGAGCTACGTTAAAGTCGACACCGTAGAAATCGTTACTGCGTTAGTCCGTGAAAATTGCTACTGTTACTGTTAATATCAACTGTACTGCTTTAGAGAAAATGGAAATAATATTAAACAATAAAAAATCACTACCTAGGTAATTTATAAGTAGAAACTTGTTGAAGCATCATATAATCGCAGTAAACAATTTTAGCAAAACTCTTATTAAAACAAAAAGTAAATAATTCCGTAGAATTGTAAAATAGAAAAGAAAACAAACTAAAATTCTGAAAGAAGACAATAAATTTGTATGAAACTAAACAAGATGTTTCAGTAAGATAAACTATAAACGCAGAAACAATGAATTTAATTGGAAGTTAAGAATGGAATTATTAAAGAAAAATTAATTTCTACAAGTACTTAATTATTTATTAAATGCTCAAATAAGCCTCCCTCTTGAGCTGAGCAGTAACCCAGTTGATTATAAAAATTTCGACGGACATGTGTTTACATTTCCGGGGTAACATGATTCGAAAATTTAATAAATATGGCGCGTAATTGTTCTAAATTAGATGGACGAAACGCGATTTAAAAATGTGAACACCGCCGTTAACAAAATTGAAATGAAATGCGCATGCACAGCTGCTATCCTAAACGCGAGTCAGTCTAGTATCACTACACTCGACCAATAGAACAGTTTGTATATTGCTTTCTCATACTAACTCATACAAACTCTCGGTGTCGTCGTTTGATCACATAGTAAATGCCATCCGCAGCTTGCCGGCAAGCACTTGGTATGTACGATTGGTTTGTACCCCTAGCAGGGCACCGGCAAAAATTGAAGTGTGAGAGTGTTGCTTTCAAAAGATCGGCGATTGACTCGCGAATAATATCAGAAGTCGTGGGTATTGGCAAAAGCGCAGTGGGAGCCATCATCAATGACGGTTTGGATAAGCACAAGATTGGTTCACGATTTGTGTCGCGCATCCTAACAGGCGAGCAAAAAGCAAGACGTGTTGAAACTAGTTCAGGCTTTCATTGTCACACGGGACGAGTTTTGGTGTTACCAGTATGACTCCGAAACAAAAAGACAATCAATCGAATGGCGGTCACCGTTTGCTCAGCGACAAACAAAGAGCCGCGTGCAAAAATCCAATCGCATTTTTCGACAAAAAGGGATTCATCAATAAGGAATTTGTCCCTGCTGGAAAATGGTGAATGCCGCATTCTGCCGTGAGCTTCTCAAACGTGTGTTGCAGCGCGTTAGGCCACAGATGATCGTGTTTCTCCACGAGCATTCTTGTACGCCAATTTGTAACTAGGAATGGCGTGACTCAGGGGTAGACCGTGCATTTGTGGGGCCCTGGGCTAACACTACTTGGGGGGTTACCTAACTAATCAAACTAATGTCCCCACTATCCCCCGAAAGCAGTAACGTAATACAAAAGCAAGTTGGTCATTGTGAAACAGCTCTGGAGTTGAATCCATCACAATTGAATAGTACTTTTTGTCGTCGTTATTTATTTGAGTTATAATTTGTTTAATTATCTGCTTGCTCATAATCTCAATTATTTCCTCATATACTGTTTTTGATATACAGCTTGAGCGCGCGGGGTATGATCACCCGATGCCAGTCGATATTCTTCGGACGTATATTCGGAAAATTGATCTCCGCCAGCTGTGTTCGCCAGATATAGATATTTACATCAGTTGCGTACTGGCTGTAAAGAGGAATGCACGTAGGTTTTTGTGTTATTTTATGGTATTTCTGTTATACTTATTTATAGTTTTTTTTTACCATGAAATTTCTATTTATTTATTTTTCTCTAGACATCTTAGTTTATTCTGCAGATGTTTCAGGCGGGTTGTTTTTATTTCATTCTAAAACCCAGTTGTACTGCTATAACTTTTTACACAACTACATTATTATTTAATTTCATAAGGATAATCATAATTACGTTATAAGTATTACAATCTTCGCGTTATTATCGACTTAGTTATCTAAGCAATCGTCATCACTTAAAGAGAAAATTTAATTTGTTCTTTTTGTCAATCTGCGAAAAAATAATCAGATCACTATGAGTTCGAATATGAGCAGGCAATGCTAGTATGTTGTGCCCTAACTGTAATATGTATTATCGGACCACGTTTAGATGCGAGTTTACGTATATCATCGGGTGATCATACCTCGCGCGCTCTTGCGCGCGAGGTATGATCACGGTTTTAGTCGCAGTTCTCGTTGGTCACTATGTTCACGAATGAATGGGTCGTACTCTGCCAATACTCCCAGAGCACACATAAAATTACCATTATGTGGAAAACCAAATACTTCCTTAGAACCTCTGAATATCGAGCCCGTTACACACACAAAAATTTACCTCTGAAATAACCCGTTTTGGACATTGTGATAATATTCTGGTTCTTTCCTTAGCTGCTTGTCTAAAACAGACTCATTTTCTTTTCGTGTCAACCATACTAACATTGAATTCTTATGTTCATTAGAATTTTGGTGATTTTCTAAACAAGTTCCTATGTGTTTCTAATCAGAAAATCCAGTTCTGTATTGATAAGGGGGTTTAGAAAAAAGTTTGCTAGACAAACAAAAACACTACCAACACTGGTTGAATAACATAACCAAGATCTTTCCAGTAATTGGCCATTTTTCGTGTTCTTAATGAAATACCTATTTGAAAAGATCTGTTTTGTTCTTTACTGAAGCTGAATTTATATTTTCCGGATATTTACATTGAAAGTCAATCATTTCATGTGAGAGGATGTCATTAATAAAATCATTATTTAGCAATACTGGCCACAAGCCCACGTCAACATATCTCTCTAAGCCAAACTCAATATTTTCTTTCCGCCTCGGTATTACTGTGCTCTTGCTTAATAACAATATCTTTCATAGAGGGATCATAGGGTTGCTGGTTGTCAAGATCTTGCAAATTTTCATCACTGGTATCTTTTTCTTGGTCTTGCGATTTCCCGTTCCCATCCGTTAGATTCTCTTCGGCTAAGGTATCTTCCTTTTTGCTTGTTAATGGATTTGTAGCTATTACATTCACGTCTTTATGTTCTAATTAAAAAAAGTTTCAATTTTTGTACACTTATTTCTTTCTTTTTCTCGATCTAACTGCAATTTTCGTTTTTCAGCCCCACCTTGTTATTTTATAGCAGCCATGTTTTACGATAAGATTTAGATATTTTTCTGAAAATAAACAGAACGAGAGAGATAATCGATGTAGTATTGTCCCTCTCGTAACATTTTTATAAATACTTTTTAATGAGTGCAGCAATTCACACATTTTCATTAAAGAATAGATTAGAGAGTTAATTTAGTATTGATAAATAAAACAAAAACAAAAATAACGTATTTTTTCTTTATACTTACTTACTAAAAACAAGCAATCTTATACTGATTAGGTCAGAAGAGAAAGGTCCGATCTCTATAACTTTTAAGTTATGACTTTTTAGTAAACTAAACACATTGCACTGTAAACAATAACACTTATTCAGTTTGTTACTTTGACAACGAGTACAGAAATGCGACATATTGACGCGTGAAGCCTGTTTGCGAGAAAATACACAGAAAACAAGTGACGGGGAATCCCCCATTTCCTTCGATAGGCGCGCACACGGGTTGATTAGCCTCAGGATTGCTAACTTTATGATTGTGATTTTTAAATTTTAAATGTTTTTATAAAATCCCCATTTTTTTCATTGTCTTCAATGAGGGCTGGTGACTCTTTGAATCCACGGGGCCCTGGGCTATAGCCCAAGAAGCCCATATATTGATCCGCCCTTGGTGTGACTGTTTTGGAACACTCACCCTAACTTAACATCTCGCTGCTGCTGATTTTTTTTATTTCGTCGTCTTGAGGGATCTTGAAGGGATCACGATTGGCGGACGTTGAGGAGATTGAGGACCGTGTGACAGCTATTCTAAAAAGAATAGAATAGAAAAGACATTTTTGACAGTTTCCAGAAGCTATACGAACGTTGTCAAAAGTGTGTTGTATCTGGTGGCGACTACTTCGAAGTCCAATAAAGGTATTTCCAATGTGCATTCAGTTTTTGTGTTTTTATTCTATCAATCACCGAATTTTATAGACGAAACTTCGTACATATCGAGAAAAATCTTTTTTTATAACTGAGGTGTGACAATATGCGTACGATCATACTTTATTAAATAATTTATTATAACAACAAATTAACTTCTCTTAAAAAGATTTATAAATAATAATATGAGCGATTTTGAGTTTCCTTCATTCTAGACTTAAGAATTCGCTTGATTTGAAATTGTGGTACAAACATTCTACTATCATGTAAGTAAAATTAAGAAACAAAACTAGGAATATGGTATTTAAACCTTTTGCCGCTGCGTTCTCGGTTTATATTCAATTGGTTCTGTTGCATAACAGCTTTCATAAAGATGTTTGTGAAAAAATATTAAATATGATTTATAGCATAACATAACATGCATACATTTATATCTTCATATATCGCGTTGCCTCTTATGGCTTACGCTTAATTTTAAATTACCCGAGCGATTTGAAGAACTTTGTGTAATCTGCATTAAACAAATCGGCCTCATTTTATTGTATAATTCGTATCAATTTGATGTATATATATGTCACTGCCAATAGAGATTTTAATTGGTTTTATAAGTCCAAAGAATTCCTACATTTGCGTTATATATTCGATGACCTTGCCGTATCATTTAACTTAATTTAACATTAAATACAATTCAATATGCATACTTTTCTATGATAATATAAAGTACTTTCTGATATATATTTATTGTGACTAAAGTTACATGCTCATAAATTTATTAATTTGTATCGGCCGACTAACCTTTGAAACAGCAATTAAATATATCTTACAGGTTCATATTTTTCATCGGTTAACATTTTCTGATATGGATCACAAGACTGCAGGCATACAGACATAGGGTTTTCACACCGGTAAGAGTGTTATTAACATAAACACAAGTCTTTATAAGAGTAAAAGTTAAAAGTTATTATATAGTTAATTGATGAGGCTGATACATGTTGAAACTCCATATTTAACTGAATAAATAAAATACGTAAACTTGGTTTCAAAAATTATTTAATAATATCACTACAATATCGTTTCGCCAAACTTTGGCAGTTACTCATAACCTGATGAAGCCAAAGTTTGGCGAAACGATATTGTAGTGATATTATTAAATAATTTTTGAAACCAAGTTTACCTATTTTATTTATTCAGTTAAAAGTTATTATATCTAATAAAGATATTCTAAATTACCTTCTGAATAATAATATTAATTTACTTTAGTCATAATCTATAATGACTGTCTACAATTGTCAACACAAACAATATACATCGTGTGCAATCATACAGGAACGGGAAAAATAAACAGACAGCAAGTAATTAATATAACTAGATGGTACGCTTCCACAAGTGTTTCAAAATTGTTGAATAAATAATCATTAAAATTACACATTCCAACACAGAGCTTGTTATAAAACTTTAGTCCCCAAAAATCTTAATCTTGTCTTACTTCTTGCAAATCTGAAAATATCAGGTATCTAATCTCTAATTCAAGTGCCGTAATTAATATTTATTAGTACTATAATTTGTTTTTAACATGCAGCAGGCTCATTCAAAAGGCAAGCGAGGGAGAGTTATTATTTTCATGTTTGACGAAAACGCTGTGGTAATCTACCCTATAAAGGGAGTACCTACATAGTATATCATCATAGGATAACTAAAAGTAAAAATTCGTGAAATGTACCATACACAGCTACAGAAACATGGTTCGCCATATTTCTGAGTGAGTACACCGTTCGACAAGCCTCGCTGACAGATAATCCTCTTGTATATTCTCACTTAATTTGGGATGCCCAAAAGAATTTTACAAAACTAGCGTTATAAGTGTTAGGAATTTTGGCAGGTGACTTTGGCTATTTATGTTTGGAGTGAGTTAAAGTTACGCAATAACGTTATATAGGTATATGTACAGGGTTGCTCATTAGTGCGCCAAAGTCCAATATAGGCGTTATTAAATAGTACTGAAGAAATTTATTTTATAAAAAGTGGCACAGTAACAAAAAACCCACATTTTGAAAATAATTTGAATTATACAGGGTGATGCGTTAAAATGGCACACATTCCAATTTCTTTTTTAATTTGTGTTTTAATCGATATCTGAGGTTTTGGTTTTGGATGACGCATTGTTGAGTTATTAACGAAAATTATAAAAAAAATGGTCGCGACAATGTTTACTATAATAATTCTATGCGGTAGTATTACAATAATCTATTACAAAATTATTTAGTAAGTATGCAGCCAAGGGATGTGTTGAACTTACAAAATAATCAAACATTCATTTTATTGTACAGGGTGTTTGTTACGATGCAATCAATTTGGCTATCGTCAAAGAGCGTTTACTGATTTTTTTCAAATGGAACACCCATATATTATTAAATTTTTGGAGTGATGCGTTAATTGCGCTTAATTTGTGTTAATAATGTCCCATACCCAAACCCAATAATTTCGGAGTTATTTTTAATTTTTCATTACAAACCGCTAAATTATTTGTTTTCGATTCGATTTAGTGTACTGGGTAAGCGATTTGACAAACAAAAACAAATAAACGTCAACAAAGGTCAAAAATTAAAATCTTATTGTTGCTGTTAATTAGGTGTAATATTAGTGATTTCTTAAGTTTCTGCGTTTAATATTGTCATTGTGTTATTTATTGATTGGATTAGTGGGTAGGTACGTACTTTTCTTGTATATTTGTTGTTTGCCACATATTATTATTACGGTTTTTAGTTAAGTCAATATGCAGTTTGAAAGCAACGAACCCGTTGACATGATTTTCATTATGGGATCTGCCCACAAGAATTGTCTATTAACCAAGCGAATTTATGCGCAAAGATATCCTGACAGAATAAAACCTTCAGTTATAAGTTTGGAAAGACTTAAGGAAAGATTCATTAGAACAGGAAATGTGAGTTATGAAAAGCTTGAGAGAACAAAGAGGACAAGTGACGAAGATAAATTGAAAGTCTTGTTATCAGTAATTGAGGAGCCCTCTACTAGTTCGACCAAAATATCAAGAGAAACTAATACACCACGATCTACTGTTAGCAAGATTTAAAAAAAAACAAATTTCATCACTACAGAATTTCCTTTCATCAAGAACTGTTGGGGCCGGATTTAGAGACTATAGAAGGACGTTTTGTGAATGGGGATTAGAAATTGAAAGGATAACACCTAACTTCTTCCAAAAGGTATTATTTACTGACGAATCGACCTTTACTCAGAGTGGTAGCCCAAACCGTCATAATCTTCATCATTATGTAATAGACAACCTAAGAATATTAAGAGCGAGATTGATAAGCAGAGGCAATGGACAATAAATGTTTGAGCTGGTATTATGGGCAACTTAATAATTGGACCACATTTCTTTCACGGACATTTAAATGGTGCGCAATATTTGAATTTCTTGCAATATGTCTAGCCTCAGCTTCTGCAAAACGTTCCTCCAGTTCTAAGAGAAAATATGTGGCTTCAGCACGACGGTGGTCCAGCACATTTTGTACCAAATGTCCGACACTATTTGAATCAAGAATTCGAAGGTAGATAGATCGGCCGCGGTGGTCCCATTAGTTGGCCACCTAGATGCCGGATTTGGCCAAACTTGATTTTTTTCTATGGGGTACATAAAAAATATTGTATACCAGGCACCGCCAACTACAGCAGACGATATGTGGCAACGTATAATACGTGCTTTTGAAGCAATTTCCATTGAGAATTTGCAACACGTAAATAGGTCCTTTCTGTCAAGGCTGCAAATGTGTTCTATTCAAAATGGGGGTCACTTTCAAAATTTATTATAAATATTGCTTCTAACGAAATTACAGTTTGATAGTTTTAGTCGTTTATTTGGTTTTGTTTGTCAAATCGTTTACCCAGTACACTAAATCGAACCAAAAACAAATTATTTAGCGGTTTGTAATGAAAAATTAAATATAACTCCGAAGTTATTGGGTTTGGGTATAGGACATTATTAACAAAAATTAAACGCAAAAATTTAATAATATCAGTAAACGCTGATTGCATCATAACAAACAACCTATATAATAAAATGATTGTTTGATTATTTTGTAGGTTCAACACTTCCCTTGGGTGCATACTTACTAAATAATTTTGTCTTAGATAATCGTAATACTACCGCATCGAATTATTATGCTAAACATTGTCTAAACAACTAAGTATGTGCCTTCACGTGACCAAATTCTATTTTATATTTAAATTTATAGTTGTTGATGTAATATTACTCAGGCTGTAAATTCATAATACATAATACAAAAATCACATTTCTAACACAACTATTTAGTATAAAATACACATTGTTTTGATAAATGTAATATCTAACTTACAGACAGCGTGTTTATATAATCATGTAATGAAATTAAGACATATCTTGATATTTCACTTATCACGTTTATTTGTGAAATTTACATGTATTTACACTTATTATATATGGACATGACTGTGTATGTACGTAGGCATGTTTTCCCATCTCATAGTTTTCTCATTTTTCTATATTTACTACTTAAATTATGAGAAACGCAAATATAGGTAATGGTAAATTAATCAATTCCAAATTAGTCACAGTCGATTATTAGAAAATCAACACTCGACAATATTGATTTAAAAGTTAATTAATATGTGTATATATAAGCTGAGTTGAGCTTTTTAGGCATATGTTTAGTGTCTAAAAGCATTAGTAGGTAAGGTGATTTCTAGCAGTTATATGTGAATCTACATATACAGTGTTATTAAGAAATATCTTCTGTGATAGTTATTTGACAAATAAATATATGTATGTATATATACCTATTGTATCCATCATATACATACATATAGAGCAACATGTATATGTATATGATGGATTGTGAATTTTGTAAAATATTCACAGTTTATTGATTAGCAGTAGGTTTTTAGATGTTCGATCTATCTAAGAACTTTATGGACTTTATGATGATCTTGTCAACCATGGTTTGCTACTGAAGAAATTAGTTACTTTCAAACTATGGGATCCCTGGCGCTTACTATAATAAATAGTTTCGTATTTGAATAGAGAATTATTGTTAACAAAATATACACTTAAAAATATGGTCTATGAGGTTTTAAGTATAAGAGTTTTTCAGGGTTGTACTTTGAGATCACTACTATTAGTTAAAAGAAAGAAATTTTCACAAAATACAATCACTATCAAAATTAAAACTATGTTCCTGTCTCCTAATTTTTCACTAGATTTGTTTGTACTTAAGTAAGTGCAACTTCTTGATCTGTTATTATGTTGTATTTTTCATTTATTATTGTTTTACATATAGGTATAAAATATATTACTTTAAAAACAAGGCAGATATAACTGTTTTTCCATATAAGGATGTTATTCTTAATTTCAAAATCAAATGTAAAGGAAAACATGGTTAAATACGCTTGCCTTTTTCGCCAATGTACTGTATGGTATACCTGTTGATGTTGTAGAGTTGTCTATTCCTATTAAAAAAAAAATTGTGGGCCCCACACGACTGCCTTGTTGCTGTAAATTGAATTTCAAATTCTCTTAAAGAATCTGTGAGACTTCTTCCGGGCCGAATTATAAAATCTGTTATATAAATAAATTATTCTAAAATTTGCGAAATATTTGCAGAAAACTATAACGTATTTTGAAATTTCTTTTACACGAAAATTGTCGCAAATTACAGTTCTAAATACTTTAGTACGTTTGTGCAGAATGCAAAATTTAGAAATAGTTTAAAAAAAAAACTGCTATTAGTAATAAAGAGCAAAACTACTATTTCCGCCAAAAATATTGAAATATTTATATAAAATTATTTAAAATCATGCTATAAGTAGAGTAAGAGTATATACTTTCATTATCTGTCTAGAAAGTATGACTTGTAAGATATTCGCAAAGATAGGAGTACAGCTCACAGACTGAGACCTGGCCGATGAGATGCCCCTCCCAAAAGGTGCGCAGTGGTTCCTTATAATAATTACGATAAGCACGAGCAATCTCGAAAAGATTGTCAAGCGTTACACATATTTGTATCTCTTTTCAGTATATTACAATTCTTATCTGCATTTACTCGTTCGTCCGGCTAATGTATGCGATGATGAACAAATGTTATCATTTCTTTTTTGAAGTGTAAAGTTCTTTAGGCGCGTTGCGCTTATTGTAGGCAGTGAACAAGACTGACATCCAACGCTCGGATATGTAACGCTCTTCAGGTAAAGTCGGCTAAGGAAACAAGATAAATAAATATGTCATATAGAGGTATTTAATTTCAATTAAATTGAAATTTAAATGAATAAATAAATTCATGTCCCAGAGCAGATGTGAACCGGGGCCGCCTGGGTGAGAGGCCAGCACTTAACCATTAGACCAAGGGCGAGAGTCGAAAGCCAGTATTTATATCGCCTATTTATATATATACATGCGTCCGAAAATCTCTTTAATAATGCTTGCGGCCGAGGGAAGACAATCTCGAGTACGTTAAAGTTTTTCGCGGACAAGATATACACACAATTTTTTGGGCAACCGTTAAATTTTTCAATCGATTTAATTTAAATTGAGACACAATTTAATTTAATTTAGTTCTAAAGGTGCTAAATTAAAGTGGTTTACTTGCTTTACATGCGTTACCATGGAAATGAGACGAATATAATAAACTACAAATACTTGATAGTTGTCAAAATAAGTCGTAGAATGTGTGATTAAACATGTGTCAAAATGTGTTTTTACTTTAACGGCCGCTGCCATAGCAACGGCCGCGAAATTGTATTTCGCGAACTGTGTTGCGTTCGCGAACTGGTAACTTCGCGGACGATTATTCAAATGTAATATAGAACGAAAAAAAAGTTGTATTTCGTATTATTAACCTCGCCTTGATGAAGTTTACACTTCTGCTGTGTGGTTTTAATCACACCCATTTTCTTGTTCCGAATACTTTCTCTGTCACGCACTGACCTATAAATCTGCGCGACTTATAGGTCGAGGCTCCTCCCATCGGCCAAGACTCAGTCTGTGTACTGTACCTACTTTCGGTAGGAATTTACAGAATTTTTTCTAAAATTGACTTCTGAGTAGTTTTATATTGTTTAGAAGTTTGTCTAAACTTATTTATTCAAGAAAACTACTATTTCCGTCTACCGATTTGCCAGGAAGTCTAAAAAAACTTAAACGGATGACTTTACTCTTAAAAACAAGGTTTGGTATTAATAGCATTAACAGATTGGCTGTTATCATCGCCACATACACAAAGGCACACACGCATGCAGAAGTTCGAATATTTTCCTCATCACAATACTTCCATGTACTACGTATTACGTTATATGTGGAGCACGTAGCTGGGCGTACATCTACCAAACAGTTTGGTTTAGATAATAGAGTAACTTTACTAGTTCCAATATAAAATGTTTATATGGAAGTATTAGGAAAAATATGAGTTAATTAAGTATTATGCATTCAATCATCGACAGAAGTTGTAAAACGTAAAATTCGCTAAAATGCAAATGGCCGATCAGTAAATCAATGAAATACACTCGTTATAAATAGACCAATTTCTTCGTCAAAACTTTTTCTGCAGCGCACAAATAGTTTTGAGGTTATTGTTCAGGTGTCAACACTGATCTTTTATTTTCTTAATATATTTTTCCCTTTTTCTTGAAAGATATGATAACAGTTGGTCCATTAATCTACCGGCTGATAAAAAGTATTCTGCGCTTTACATATTTTGTCATTTATGTATTGTATTTAAATGGGTGTATTTGCAACTGCTCCGTGCCTTTGTTACTACTCTGAGAATGTACAATTTTCATCTTATGAGATAAATATTAACCTGGTTTTATAAGAGCGGTCTTTCGTGCTACATTTCATAGTGTCGATGTGACGAGCGTATGTTAAAATCTCGTACGTAATTTAGTACAGCTTTGATTTCAAACAAAGTTTACATTATATTATTTATTTGTCTTTGCAGAATGTCCCTCAAGATACAAAATATTGATTATCTCAGAGCTTGCTTTTGTTAAGTGTGAAATTTCATAAAATTCATAATCTTATATACTTTTGGAGAGCCTCAATACAAAGCAAGCTTATTATTAATTACTACATAGATTATTTATATGATTATTCAATTTATTTGTGTTTTCAAATATGGCCAACACTTTTATTGTTCGGTTAATTATTATAGAATTATTGTCCAGTTAAAAGGTCATTTTAATAACATTTCTATTTTAACATGACATAAAAGAAAGATTATTCCTCATAACATATTTATTTATAATTATATATATATTTATTGTATAACATTTATTAAACATTAAATTGGTATCTTCTCAAATATTATACATGCACTCTTAGCACATCAGTCAAATAATTTAAATGTTTTCGTATAATAAGGTATTGCTGATATATACATTGTTAGACAATATACATACATGTATGTAGAATAATATAATAGAATAGTAAAATAGAATTACATTCGTCTTAAAAAAAGAATTAAAGAATGACATTTAAAAGAGCATTTTAACATACTTTCTGTTTCATACGAGTCTGATAAATGAGAGTTTTTATGGACGCAATTAAGCGACCATTAAACTATCTTAAGCCAATTACTAACGAATGATAAATTGTATTACAAAACATCCTAAAAAAAGTGTAGTCCCAACCCAGAGATTAAGTCGGCTAATTTGAAATTGAATGCGAAGCATTTATCTGCTGGGCGATAATCACATAATCGGAGAAAACTTATTTTTGTAATTGTAAAATTACACATTTTAGTAACAATAGTTGCACTTTTTTTTAGTATTAAAACTTATTACTACTTCTCTATATAAAATATATTTGTGTTATAAGTATGCCAACATTTAAGTAATTATAGTTTTACATTCTACATGTTTTAAATATCATTTTATAAATGGTCAATTCAACCTTGATTGAAACTATTTAATCTAATAAAAGATTACTTTGATGCATATTCATAAATGAAGTGCGGGTACCCCATGACTTTGTTATATATACAGATTGGCGTATTTAAAAGTTAATATGCATCTTCAAATTCACACACATAAACATGTACATACCTATGTATGTATACAACAGTCCAAGAATGTGGGGAGACCGAAAGCATGCGCGCATGGCATTCGTTCCGTATCTTTAGAGCGTGAACTACATTCTGTCTGAGCAAACTCGCAAATATTAAAATAAAATGTCCTTAACTGTCGAGGAAATAATACAGATTGTGTTATGGTATGCGAAGGATAATTCGTACAAAGACGTGCAAAATTTATTTGTTGCGGCGTATGAAAATCGTCCACCTCCCTCTGTCTGAAATGCTATCGAATGTACGAAATGGGTTTTATAATCGTTTAGGGTACTGCTTGATGCAAGAGGGACAGACATTCGAACATCTTCAACATTAAATTTTGTATAATTCATTAAGTATAATATTTTGTTTCGTTTTAAATGTGAGAATTTTATTTAATTTTTTATAAGAATTTTATTTTAGTTACAAATTTTATAGAGTTTTGTTTCAGTTCAATGTTAATACATTATACATCAGTTACCAAAATATTATACAAAAGCCGTACATAGCGAAGCAATTCTTTAAAGCAAACGTCTGCATACTAGCTTTCAACGTTTTGCACTGAAGCCTCGGTACCCGGTCCCGATCTGTACTCCCCTACTATCGTACCCCTCCATTTCATGTTTGCATGCACATGTGTGCGTGTCTGTGTTTCCCTATATCTACTTTTATTTCAGTCAAACGGTATATGAGTTGATAATAGTAGTCGTAGATGCTTTCTCTATATTTTCAGCGGTACTAGAACCAAGTGACTGAATCGTGGCATCGGAGCTGTAGTCTGTTGGATTCAATATTCTCATTGCTGTAGATCTTTTATTTGATATAAATTCGTCTAGGTAACCTTCAGCAACATTAGTGTATTTCTACCCTCCGTGTCTTTCTAAACAAGTAATATATCCATCGTTATCCACAAGAAGTTTAGCTGAAGTAAGTCGAAGACAATGAATAGTATATTGCGACGGAACCGGCAATTTCAAGTAGGAAGCAATTTCCTTAGCTACGCTTGATATTATGTGTATACCCATTACAAAATTGTGACATTTCCCATTTTGATATTTAATAAAAAAATATGGTCAAGTTTATGGCCTTTGGAAGAACAGCAGCATACTCTGTGGTGGTATTAAGTATAGCAACTACAACTAAATTTCATAAAAGTCCTTGATGTCATCTACTTTCAAATGCAGGAGCTCATCACAACGGCACCAGTAATTCCAAAAATTAATGCAACTAAAACAGAAGGTTTGGTAAAAATTTTATATTGCGTACTGACACTTATACGTACTTGGCAGCTAAATATTTTCTGTTTGGCGCATTAAGATTCGATTAGATTTTATTAGTTTATAACCTTCGCCTTGACACTTTAAAAATGCTAACAATTTGTTTATTTTCCAATATTTACATAGTGTATTAAGTTTAATTGAGCTTTAACCATTGAAAATTGTGTCCACTTTAAGCGATTTAGCCGGGATTAGTGTTGCAGCAACTTGATGGGCGATTTTGAATAATTCTGATGATGTACATTTCAATTCTTCTTCGCCCATTTTGTAAATATTTGATAGTTGTCAAATAAATGTTTATTCACTTTAAAGAGGTACGATTGGTTGGTTACATTTTTTTTACTAGCAAAAAAAAATATAATTGTTTCAAAGGTGTGTATTCAGTAACAAAATAATTATATTTTACAACGATTGAAGAAAAAAAAAATTCGTCGGTACGCCTCCAAAATCAGAAATTAATTATTATTTCTTTCTCCTTTTGTTTTTTCCTTGACGACCTTTCTCCTTATCCAATCATATTGTTGTTAATTAATATAGCTAAAAATAAATATTTAGAACATAACTTCCTACTCAACTTAATGTAACAATTCTTTGTATGAACACTTTCACAATTTTTTTTTAACATTTTAAAAGATATTGCTATTAATTTCGCTAACTTCTCATATCATTGGAATTTAGAATATATTTCAAAAGAAGTGTCAGGTACATATTTTTAACCGTGAAAATAATTTGAAATTTCAAAGTATCATTATAAGAAAATGATTTGTTTTAATTATTTTCAAATGTTGAATATTTTGTACCTAATAAATTATACATAAAATTAATTACGTCTGTCTCTATTTCTCTTACAAATTTTGTATTTCAACATTGAACATAGAAGATTTTAGTATCTACAAATGTAGTTTAGTGATGATTTAAATCTATATGTATATATGTATCTATTTATCAATTATTCATTAAATTAATATATAAACTTTTTTAAATTATTCATAATTTAATGTACCTCAGTATTTTATATTTGAAATTTGCCTTGCCGTATAAAAATACTAGTTCTTAAGAGGGATCTCTATTCCCAGCCGCTGAGGCCACTGGTGACAGTTTGATTTCCCCATAAAATTAACCGTAAATATTAATCAATTTTTAATTCTTTTATACCAAATGAAAGAGAATTCGAATATCAATGTACGCCTAGTAATATTTTTTCTAAAAATATTTTAGAAATTGTCATAATTAGCAGCAGAAGTAGGTCAATATTAGACATTTTGTCGAATTTATTTTGAAATAAATAAAAAGAAATTCAAAATTTTACTACTAAGCGTACGTAAATTGGAGTTTTCTCTACAAATTGGTGTAATTATTTATAGTATTGGTTAAAATTTGATCTTAATTTTAAGGGGAAATCGTAACCCCTGCAGTGATAATGTTCATGATTTTTGTACATTGTCAAATGGACTGGCCCGTCCAGTAGTGATCCCTCTTAAGGCTGTTCTCTCACAATCACTTGCATTGGTTGGCGGGCAGGTGTGCGAGGAACAGCAATCGTTGTCTCGTGCAAAGTGTCATTACGTTAGCGTTTGGACCCCTTTTAACTTGTGACAGAGATAGTTCCGACGTGGAGCTGAATCTGCGCTCAAGACCTGCGCGCCGTAGTTTATAAGAATATCTACAGATCCGGACCGGCTGAGGACTATTTCTTATTCTTAGCAGAGAGAGCGTAATTCATTCGTAAAATTATGGGAGAAAACGAGCCTAACTACCATAGGGGTAACAAACTCGTCTGCGACTAAATGCGCCAAGAACAAAACTTAAAACTTTTCCGTTAAAAAGAAAGGTTTGTTTATAAGTTTTCGTTTTGTATTACCTTTTCCTCTTTTTAAACTAATTTTGGGTTAGGACGTTGACGGAGATATTGTCGAAATCGAAAAACAGATTTTGTCGTTGGATGGAGGTAAAAAATCACACACTTTCTAATCAAAATCTCATACGGTAAGCATTTGTGGTTTTTTGAATAATAGTAGAAATTATCCTGAGTGTGTACCTATATGTATTAGGCAAGCTACGAGAGCAATCATAAAAATTTACGGCCTGATGCAGAAAGAAGTTACTTACTTTTTTTAAAGCAAGTTTATTTGTCTACTTAGTCTCCCTGAACTGTACCACACTTTGCCAACGATTACTTTCGACAAATGTTTTTAAAAAATAAAGTATTTAACATATTTACATTAAGCTTCACAAATAACCATACAACAGATTGATGTTGTAGTGTTGTGAAACTTTTCGAAACATCATGACCACTGTAGTGTTATATAAACCATATTTTTAAAATGGGTAAAATATTTGTGATTATAAAACTTTATTTATAAATGTAAAATTTATACATACATATTATACAAATGTGGACTCCGTTTTGTTATAAAGGAAATTACAATAAGCTAGACTGTACCTAACTCTACCTGTTTTGCGTTCTTTTCTAGCAACGAAGGACGAATTCATGCATCCCGAGTACAATCTAAACTATGAAAAAAATTAATTTTTAAATGTACTGGATTTATTTTAATTGTAGACACCTATTTTTTGTTACACTGCCATAAATGAAATAATTGTTAGCTTTCAAGTGATATAAAATATGCTGTGGTTTAGTGGTAGATAGGTATATTAGAAAATCTAAAATTTTCTAAAAGTTGTCTTAATCGAAAACAATTGAACAATAAACTTCAAATGAAAAACACAGTTACTATTGGAAATAAACGACTTCCGTAAATAACATTTAATCAAATACTAGATAAAATAAAAAATAACATGTTAAAATTTTGCATTAAAACTACTAGTAACAAAACAATAGCAAAAACAATAATTTACAAAATCTAATTTATGAGAATTATTGAAAAGAACTATTAGGTATAAGTGATACTTAACTAATTAGGTATTTGTAGTTATGCGCTGCAGCCACTCTCGAATTTTTACGACATTCTCAATCAAAAGTATATCAACTTTTTCATCTCGAGTATACTATTATCAAATAGGTATTGCTTACTGTACCTAACAACTACACAATAACATTTGACAATACACAAAAATGAACGGTGAAAACTAGTCGTTTGTTATTATTTACAGTTGACCACTAAACCATAGCATATTTGATATCACTTGGAAGCTAAACATTTTTAGCTTCCAAGTGATGTGGTAGCGAAAAATTATGCCAATTATGGCAGTGCAATAAAAATAATAAATCAAAATTTTCTTTTAGGTATTAAATAAATGCCGGACTGATACATGATCTCGTTGACACCCGGTATATAGCTTATTATTATTAATAATAATAATAATCAAGATAAAAAATAATTAGAACCACACATTTAGCTAATGAAGCTGAGTATTTCACTACATATGGTAAATAGTACGTAATTAAATCAATATATAAAAGTTTCTTGAATGTTTAAAAACATTTTTCTTTTGTCGGGTATTAGATTAAAACATCTAGACAACAGTTACATAAAAAACAAGAAAGGTCATGCTAATATTTACAGAATTTAAAAATAGATACACTGGTTCATGGTCAAGTGTATTAAACAGATGTGCCACAGTTGTACACATTTCCTTAATGAAAATTAGGGAACAACGAATTTTAAATTTACTTTGAAATTAGACGTAATAAG
Organism: Amphimallon solstitiale; assembly: GCA_963170755.1. Lineage (NCBI taxonomy): Eukaryota > Metazoa > Arthropoda > Insecta > Coleoptera > Scarabaeidae > Amphimallon > Amphimallon solstitiale. The sequence goes on along the minus strand of OY720676.1, from coordinate 86,031,947 downwards.
ATTTTAGAAAAGTCGTTAATTCTTAATTAATAACTAGTTATATTAATATAGATTGGAGGTATATATATATATATATATATATATGTAATACTCTACTGTGAGTTATTGCATACGAAGATAACATTGCGTAGTGTATGTTTCTATTATTAATGTGATTATAGTTTAATTTCTTTTATTAGTTTTGTCTTATACAGTGAAATCTGCCTTGGGCGTACACCAACGGAATCTACTGAAAGTGTCCTATCAAGAGGGGTGTCCGTCTAAAAGAAATACGAAAAAAATCTGTTTCAATGAAAATTGTATTAAAGAAAATGGGGAATTTAAAACGTATATGTATGAAAATGTTTTCAAAATAAACAAAAAACTTAAAACTTAAGGAAAAAATAGAGATTTGTTACCTTACAAAATACATACCAAATATAATAGAATGTATTAATAGGTACATAAAATGAAATGAAATGTCACTTTAATGGCGCAAATATTCATATATTGTTGTTTATCTCCTCTTTTTCTTTAAAATGGCGTCCAGAAATCGTATTTGTAATTTGGAAAGAAGCTCCAAAGTTTCTGTACCTCTGTGACTTTCGCAAAACGTTTGAGCTGATTGGTTAGGGTAATAGCGTCACCATAATTTGGGATAGTCTCTGTTGGTACTGGAACCTCATCGACATCCGAATCTTCGGAAAGTTCTTGTATTTCAACTGGATTTTCATTTTCCAGTCCTGATTCTGGAACTTCAAGATACAAATTTTCATATAGGTTCAAAAAATTATTCAGGTTTTCATTAACAAATTTTTGTTTTTGAGGATATATGCAAGTACGTTAAGTGGTAAGTAATCTTCGGATCAGATGTATTGCCTCAGCTAACAGGTATTCACTTTGCATATTTTCATGCTTAAATCTTGTTTTATGGAAGCAATTTTTGATTGTTGCCTTGGTGATTTAGTTCCAAGCGGTTTTTGCGAAGTAAACTGCATCCAGTGGCGTAGTTTTCTTAATTAACTCAAAAGCTGTACCAGCAGTTTCACTGTTTACTAGCAGGTGTTTTAGTATTATACTTCGGTAATAAGTGTAGAATTTCTTTCATAATCTCCTGGTCTAGTGCCTGACAAACTGATGTACAATTAGGAATCAGAAGCGAAATTTATATTTTTTAGTCGGACGTCTTTTGGATGAGATCCCGCATTGTCTAAAAATAACAAAATGTTTCCTTTTTCTTTTGTCATTTTCCAATCTAGGTCTTGGAACCACTCTCTCATAATTTGTTTGTTGTTCGCTTATGAGAACATTTTCTTGTGTCTGTGTAAGAGGGGTATCCGCGATGGGGAATTTCACTGTATATGATAGAATATCAATCTTGTAAGTAGATTTCATATCTGTAATATACAACATTATTCAGAATGATACATAATAAGAATATACCTATGTAAACTGCTTTTATGTGGTCGAATCAAAGTACAGAAATAGATTCTTTACCAGGGTGAGGAAATTATGACCTGATTCTGATTAGTAGTTGCAATTGTTTAATAATGGTTGCTGGTAATGTGTGAAATAGCCAAGTAATCGTACCTAATGGGTAATGGCTAATACAATAGTAATAAATGTAGTCATGCAATGATTGCTGATTATTTAGGAAAAAATCAAGTAATCAGAGAGAAAGATCACATATAATAACTGTAATCTATTTTAAATATTTCAACCCTTTTAATAAATCTAGATCATTTACTAGATATTTGCAAAAAAACTGATTTTCAATAAGAGTGAAAATGTACTTTCGTTCCGAATTTTGAAAACTTGTTTCTTTTATACTCATAATAGACATGTATGGAATTCATAATGAACGAAATATTTAGCACAGCTACTTTTCGATAAAAATAAATGATGAGGAAGTTTGAAAATTTTTTTCAGTAGAATTGTTTTCAAATTCACGTTTGAGTGCTTTGGTATTGTTTATAAATTTGTCTAAACGGGGTGGTTGACGATATATTAATAAAATTTATTTTTTTACCGAAGTAAACTATGCTTTAGGTCTACCTGTTTTACTGAAAATTCTTCATATACTCAGAGAAATAATACTCCTAAATAAAAAGTTTGGTATTGATAACTTTAACCATTCAGACGCCCTCGTGATCACACGTACAGAGAGAAACTTCAAAATTTTGATCATTATTTCCTTACGCTACGTATAAAAAAGTTTAAAAAACAAAATTTATTATATTTGAAAACTATATTCAATTATTTTTAAATGGAACAGTTTATAATTATTCAATTTTCCAAGTTTACTAAGAATTTAAAGGTAATTTTGCTAACCAAATATTTGGTCTGCATGACCTGTTTCGAAGTTAGTTGAAGTTAGGTATTACCTCCTATAAAAAAATATGTTTGCTGTTTTAACTAATTGATAAACAAAAAGCGCAACAGTTCTCGTTGCAAATTAAACCAATTTAAATTAAAATGTCGAATCCAGCATAAATTCTATTTAGCACGAGGAGCTCTATGGCCACTGCTGGGAGCAGCAAGCACCTTATCGCGAAAATTAAAACTCCGTTTCGAGCCCCTTGGTTCACAAGAAATAACCAACTCCACAACGAAGCGAACATTGAAGACATTCCCACATTCATGAAAAAACTCACTAAAGATTTTTTCCTCAAAAACGAAGACCACGAAAACTCCGCCCTCGCAGCAGCCCTCAAGTATGAACCACAAGATTATCTCCCTCACAAGCGCTCCAGGCTTTGCTTCAACGTAATGGACTCCTCTGAAAGAGAATATTTGACAGTTTCCAATTAATCACCCGTATTCGGAATTAAAGTAAAAGGCCAAAGGCATAACTTGTTAAAGCCCAGTAAAGAAGAAGAAGAAGATAAATTCTATTTGATTTAAACTTTTGCAGAAAAATATGTTATGAAGACGGTTGACAGACTCACTTTTACTTTCTTATACGTAGTATAAGGAAGTATTGTGATTACGAAAATTTTCGACCTCGAGATTTTTGCAGATGTCCACGTTTTGAAGTTCCCCTGATACCGAAAAAGTGTTTTACTTTCTTATACGTAGTATAAGGAAGTATTGTGATGATGAAAATGTTCGACTTCGAGATTTTTGCAGATGTCCACGTTTTGATGTCCCCTGATACCGAAAATGTGGTTTTTAAAAAATGTGTGTGTGTGTGTGTTTGTGTGTGTGTGTGTTTGTGTCTGTCTCTGTGTGTGTGACCACGATAGCGGTCACACACACGAATATAATCTCTCTCTTGAGATCTGATTAGATTTTCAGTAAAATCGGCAGATCGGAAGTAGTACTTTACTTCAGTGAAAAAATCGAATTTTGCCAATTATTCGTCAACTACTAAGTTTAAACAAATTTATAAAGAATTCATATGTACTTAAAATTAAGTTTGGGACAAATTGTCTTAAAAAAGTTTTTCGAAATTCCAACCGTAAGTAGGTCTTTTACTCTTATCGAAAATCAGTTTTTTGCGAATATCTCGCAAGTCATGCTTTTTAGAGAAGTACGTTACGAGTATAAAAGTATTTAAAACATAATTTTCAATATCTTTTGTATAAAAAAAATTTCAAAATTCGAACCGGAAGTACCACTTTTACTCTTATTGAATAGCGATTTTTTGCAAACATGTCGTAAGTTATGCTTTCTATATATATTTATCAAGAGTACAAAAGTATTTAGAACTGGATTTGCAATATTTTTTGTATATATGAAATTTCAAAATTCGGACCGGAAGTAGCACTTTTACTCTTAGCGAGGAGCACTTTTTTTCGAATATCTTGTAAAGTATGCTTTCTATAGCGATTTATTAAGAGAATGAAAGTACTTAGAATAGGATTTTAAATAATTTTTGTATAAAAAAATTCTTAGAATTGTATAGTTTGAAACGCTCATAACGTATAAGAAAGTCGTGTGGTGGTCACACCTCATTTTTTAAAAAAAATTCTCTGTGTCTCTGTGTGTGTCTGTGTGTGACCACGATAGCGATCAAACCGCTGTAGATATCAATTCCAAATTTTGTATTTACATGTATAATCTCCCTCTTGAGATCTGATTAGTTTTTCAGTAAAATCGGTAGACCGGAAGTAGTAGTTTACTTCGGTGAAAAAATCGAATTTTGCCAATATTTCGTCAATTACTAAGTTTAAACAAATTTATAAAGGATTCAAATATACTCAAAATTAAATTTGAGAAGAATTTAATTAAAAAGTTTTCCGAAATTCCTACCGGAAATAGCTCTTTACTCTTATCGAAAATCAGTTTTTGCGAATATTTCGCAAGTTGTGCTTTTTAGGCAGGTACGTTACGAGTATAAAAGTATTTAGAACTTAATTTTCTATACATTTTGTATAAAAAAATTTCAAAATTCGGACCGGAAGTAACAATTTTATTCTTATCGAATAACGATTTTTTGCAAATATGTATATTATTACTTTTACTCTTAGCGAGTAGCACTTTTGTTCGAATATCTTGCAAAGTATGCGTTCTATAGAAGTTTATTAAGAGAATAGAAGTACTTAGAACAGGATTTTGAATAATTTTTGTACAAAAAAATTTTAAATATTTTATAATTTGAAACGCTGATACCTATAAGAAAGTAGTGTGGTGGCCACACCTCATTTTTTCACTCTGCAGAGATTAGAAAACATCTTAAGTCTGCTAATTAACACCAAACAACTCACAGAGGGAGGAATGCCAATTTTGACTGGAAAAAAATCATCAAAACATAATAGCCTCAAACTTAAGTAAATATATATGTAAGTGTTCTAAAATAGTTCCAGTCTTTTAACTTATCTCTTGTTTATATGCATTATACTTCTATCATTTCTTGAAGTCTGCAGCAATGTGTAACATAGAAACGTCCATTTTTTTAGTAGATAAGGAATAAATATTTGTGTTATAATAACTATATTATTATTAATTTGTTAGTTATGTAAAAAAATATTAACCTTAGTTTAAATTCTTTTGTTTGGGAAAAAGCCTCACAAAGTTGCTACAACTGTTTGGAATTTAAAAGATGGAAAAAAGGCTCTTATATAACAACCAGATATAGTTATCGTATGATATAAATATAAGAAACTCTCTCATAGAATACTTTAACATTGGAAAACCCTTTAGTAAAGTATAAAACCAGTAAAACCAAAAGTTTTTCCAAACAATAACACAAACTCTCTGAAACAATTAATTTAACTTTAAATTTTGTTCAAAATACAGTATTTTGTTTTGAACTAAATTCAAATTGTGACCGTATTTCGTTTAATGTCTTATAGTTAAAATGTTTGTAAGTACACTTGATGTGATATTGTTCTCTAGAATTGCAAAGTATAAAGGTTTACCAACTTCAACAAGAATTTCGCTGGGACTTGTTTAATATGAAGTTTCATTTCGGCTGTCCTAATAAAACTTGTCACAGATTTCGGTTTTTGTTTTCTTAATTAAAAGCCCGCCATATATGTATAAGTACATAACCTTAAATGTTTATTCAAAATTTTTACTATATTTGCGAACACGAATTGTTCATATATCTACAGTACATTTATGATAACATCTATTAACATTTTATGTATTAAACAAACTCTATTCACAAACGGTTCATACAAGACTGTTGGCCGAGTTGTACAAGTATGTACATGTGTACATATGTATATACGCACAAAATTAAATAAAAGTCCACAGCTTTGTAAACAGACGTAATAATGTAAATATAGCTAGTTTTAAGTGTGTCTTCTCCTTTGCTAAGTTCGCTGGAAAAGCAATAAGTATTTCAACACAAACATTTCAATAAATCACACAACTTGGTTATGATAAAGAAAAAGCAGTGCCTAAATTTCACTTTCCCTACATTTCATTAAATCTATTTATATTCCTATGCCATATAATATATATCACTTATTATTTTTTCTAACATTTTAAATTTTACAATATAATCGTAACCTTAATCATAATTGTTATTTCCACAAAAGAGCAGATAATCAGGCAAATAAATAGATTATGTACAGGTAATATACTAGAAAATAGAGGTGCGGGTACCACACTACTTTCTTATACGATGCGATACCAATTTTATATACAAAAGTTAATCAAAGTCACGTTTTCTTCTTCTTTCTGGGGAAGATCTATAGATGGATCGAGCTATAAGATCTCTATGCAGTCTGAAACCTGGACAACCTTATAGGGGGGATATTTTAGGAGAGAGAACATACCTATCACGGTGTCTGTTTAAATCCCGCAAGTGTTGCAATATTTTCACACACATGAATATCAATTTCCTGTTAATCACGCATATATCGTAGTACTCGACACAGGGATAGATTTAGTATTCCGTTTGCCGTTTAACGTCAGCATAGTAGGTCAGTGGGGTCCAAAATTATACAATCGTCTTCCATCGGACTGGAGAAGGTTGGACATGATTTCTTTCACTGGTAGAAGCATTTTAATAGGAAAATAGTGCTACTCCATAAACAAATTTCTTGCAAACGTGTTCTATGCATATATACAGGTGAGTAATCTCCGCGGGGAAGGCAAATTGTGACTTTATGAGAAAAGATACCTGGAAACGTTTTTTTTTCCTATGATAGCCACTTATTAGGCTCAAAAAAATTTATTTTGTATTATACAAAAAGTTCCATAACTTGGTGGCTGACCATGGTTATAGTTTTTTAAATGGAACACCATGTTTATTATTACACTATTGTATTTCCCGTATAATTCTTAATCAAAAAGTGTTAAGATAGTATATGCCTAAAATTTAAGGTTTTCGACTTATTACTGCTTTTCTGAAAACTTCAGTGTTTCTATAAAATTATATTTTTCGAAAACGACGTATCATCCAATCACCAAGAATATCTCCCAATACATTTATGCTCTACCTATGCTAATGTTTATTTATTAGTGAAGTAAGGGTCTTCATTTGAATCCTAATTTTCTTAAGTTAACTATTCCGTTACAATGGAAACCAGCTTCATCCGCAAATAACACAATGTCAAAAATAATTGACCGTGCATTCATTTTAGTTATTGCCCATTTGCAGAACACTCTTCTAGCTTTAAAATAATAGGTGCTTAACTCAATATTTAACCGTATTCATTACGGATGATATTCATTTCATTTTAAGGTCCTTGGAACGATGGTTTGGCATATCCAGCAAACAACTTATTTCATGGGTACTGACTTGTGAATTTTCTGTTGTTCCCATAAAAATTCTTAATTGATTTTCATCATTTAATGAAAGTATCCATTATTCTTCTAAAAGCATCTGTTCTGGTATGGTCTGTAATGGCCACTTTTAAAATGATATAGTTTTATGTTTTTAGTGCGAAATTTAGTAAGCAACTCAAAAATGATCCGGTATGCAGGTGTTCCATTTGAAAAAATTCACTTTTAGGCAAAAGTGTGTAATGTAAGTTTAATCCAGTTTTCTTCAAATTTTATTAGTAATTGCAAAAAAAAAATAAGATATGTTTGTATTAGGACCTTTTATTATGAACAAGGCTACCAAAACATTGTCAATCTAATAAGTCATTTTCGAGAAATATAATTATATAGAAACAATAAATTTTTCAGAAAAATCATAATAAGTCAAAAGCCTTAAATTTTAGGTCTATACCGTCTTATAATTTTTTTACTAAAAATTATACAAGGAGTACAAAAGTGTAACAATATACATGGTGTTACATTTACGAAACTATAACTATGGTCAGCCACCTTATGAAACACTCTGTATAACACAAAATAATTTTAAAAGTGGTCCTAATAGTGGCTATCATAGGAAAGAAACCGCTTTGAAATATCTTTTCTCATAAACTCACAATCTGCCTTCCCCGCGGAGATGACTGGCACTGTATATATTATGAATGTAAATAACCTTTACAACATATTTATATACAGGGTGTAACAAAATAAGTGTAAAACATTTCAGGGGGTGATTCCTTAGCGAAAAAGAGATAGGGTCTTTCATATAAAAAAAACTTCAATGGAGCATCCCTTGTTAAGATACAGCCCCATAAAGGGGGTACATAAAATTTGTTTTACAATTTTTCTCACAAACACTAAAAATGTAATTTATTTCCAATGTAACTTTTTGTCTGATTATTTGTTTACCATTTAAAAATCGATTTCCAATACCTTGTTTCATTCGAAACAAAAAATGTCTCTTGAATTTTTTGCCCAAAAGTAATCAGTTCGCAGCAAAAAATTATTTTACGAACAACTACAGAGATACATCGTCATAAATGCGAACTGGATTAGTATTGTTATTTTGTAGTTACTACCTGCATCAAAATACATATGATTAAAGATGAATAAACAAAACTAATTTATTAATAACAAAACATAAAACATATAGAAATCATAGTAAATGTTCAATATGTCCACCTTCAGTCATTACACATCCGTCTAGACGTCGGCGCATTGAGCCACGTATTCGCTCAAATATTCCTGGATTCTCTCTAATTACTCTGCACGCATCGATGATGCTGTTTCTTAAGTCCTCTACATCGCGAACAGGAGTAGGATAAACCAAAGTCTGAAAATGGCCTCAAGTAGAGAAATCGAGAGGATTGAGATCCGGGGATCGAGCGGGCCAATTCTGTGGTCCTCCTCGACCTATCCAATGATTTGGATATGTTTGGGTTAAATGCTGACGTGCTGCTTGACTAAAATGGGCGGGAGCCCCATCATGCATAAAAAACATATCCTTTCTGACGCCCAAAGGAACTTCCTCCAGCAGTACTGGATGCACTTCTCTTAAAAATTGAGTGTATGCCTCACCATTTAATCGAGGAGGTAGAAAATGAGGGCCAATTAAATAATCCCCAATAACTCCGAGCCACACGTTAAGAGAAAAGTGTTCTTGCTGGTTAGCTTGTACAATAGCGTGAGGGTTTTCATCAGCCCATATGTGGTTATTATGAAAATTAATTATCTTTTGCCGAGAAAAAGTACATTCGTCTGTGAATTCGATCGTCTTCAGAAAGTCAGGATTTCTTCTAATCATTTCCAGCATCCAATTGGAAAATTCAAGACGGTTCGGAAAATCTCGCTGTAACAGTGCCTGTACTCGTTGCAGATGGTAAGGGTATAAGAGTTGTTCCTTTAAAATTCGAAATACCGTCATATGATCAACATTTAACTCGAAAGCAATCTTTCTAGTACTGCTAGTAGGTTGTTCTTCAACCAAATTAAGTACTGCTTCTTCAAGATGTGTTGTTCTAACTTCTCGATGGCGACCACAATCCTGCGTTCTTTTGTCGAATGAACCATATTCTCGTAATCGTTGATGAAGTCGGGCAAATATTTTATGCGAAGGAAGCTGCCGTTGAGGATACATTTCAGCATATCTTCTAGAAGCTTCTAACCCATTCCCCTGCGACAGACCGTAAACGTAATGCATATCAGCCATTTCCTCATTTGTGTATGCCATTTTAATAACAAGTGAATTATTAAACTAACAAATTACGAACAAAACAACGACACACAATTAAGTATTAATTCAATTTCAAAAATTTACAAACTGACAGCGTGATACCACTACTAGCGGCCTACTAAATAAATTAGTTTTACATTTTCGTTTTATGACGATGTATCTCTGTAGTTGTTGTTGTAAAATAATTTTTTGCTGCGAACTGATTACTTTTGGGCAAAAGACATTTTTTGTTTCGAATGAAACAAGCTATTGGGAATAAATTTTTAAATGGTAAACAAATAATCAGACAAAAAGTTACATTGGAAATAAATTACATTTTTAGTGTTTGTGAGAAAAATTGTAAAACAAATTTTATGTAGGTACCCCCTTTATGGGTTTTTTTTTATATGAAAACCCTATCTCTTTTTCGCTAAGGAATCACCCTCTGAAATGTTTTACACTTATTTTGTTAAATGGTAAACAAATAATCAGACAAAAAGTTACATTGGAAATTAATTACATTTTTAGTGTTTTTGAGAAAAATTGTAAAACAAATTTTATGTACCCCCTTTATGGGGCTGTATCTTAACAAGGGATGCTCCATTGAAGTTTTTTTATATGAAAGACCCTATCTCTTCTTCGCTAAGGAATGACCCCCTGAAATGTTTTACACTTATTTTGTTACACCCTGTATATGTATATATATTATAAATATGTTATAATAAATTTATTATTATTATGAAAACACAGCCGCTTTCAATAATAATAAAAAATCGTATTCACTCTTAACATTTTATCACATACCTGAAACTTCGGTTAAAAATTCTCCGATTAACGGCATTCTTAATCACTAGTTAGTGTTAACAGGTATTTTATTCGACGCCGACGTTAGAAAAACTGACCGTAAATCTATTTTTGCACTGTTGGCACTTTCAATTCACCAATTTGGTCAAATACTTGATAAACGTAAACGAGCCAAATTTTGAGATTCAAGGCAGTTTCTTCGTTTAGAAATCGTTGAGCTACCCAAAGTATATTAAATGAAACTTTACGTATTATTCTACGCATTCTGTTTATGTTAAAGATCAGTTTATTTTAATCTTAAATAATATACAAACGCCACTATTAATACATCTGATTTTAATGTTTTTCTAAATATAAATCTCCCGATAGCAGAAATAATTTTCCTCCTAATTTTAAGTAATTCTCACCGCTATTTATTCATAGTAATAATAAATTACGAACAGCGTTGAATTACTACTCTTAAAATAGATTTTTAAAAATTATTGCTTTCCATGTACATTACGAAGATACATAAACATACATATGTCTATTTATATGATTGTATGTATGTCCCTACTTCACATTTTTTTCGCCCACGAATTTTTTATATACAACATCATTTCAGAAGCTACCTGAATCTATACGATACACAATGTGTGGGCCTTTTTAACATACCCTAACCTTATAAGGGTGTAAATGAAACATCAATGTAGAGCAGCGTTTCCCAACCTTTTTCTCCTCGCGAACCAAAAGTAAAATCCAACAGAATTTGGCGAACCCCCTATGTAGTCGTTAATGATAGGCAAAAAAACAATAAAATTTTGTAGAACATTTATTTTACATATTGCACAAACATTAATAAGACTAAAATAAGCTATAAAAATTGAATACAAAATAAATTTAACAAACTGGTTCTTATTTCAGCACATGTTCCCTTTGAAAAAGCTCTTAATGGGATATTTTTGGCTGTTTCATGGAACAAAGCAATTGAAAGTTTGGCTCAATATCTGACAATTTCAGTCTTAGATCAGGTTCTGCATTTAACCTGTTTCTATATTTATCTTTCAGATAAGTATATGTTGAAAATCCTTTCTCGCACAGATATGTTGTGCAGAATGGTAATAGAACGTCTATGGCTTTTTTTGACAGAACAGGATATTCATTTTTTATACTGAACCAGAAGTCAAATAAGGAGTGATCTTTAAAAATAGCTTGCAGAGAACTGTCACAGGATGGCTCTATGAGCTTTTCTTTTTCTAATAAAGTTAGAGAGGTTTCTAAACTTACATTTACTTGAAATGGACTAGGTATCCAGTTGTTTGAGATGGATATATTGCATCTATTGGGAAAATAGACATCGAAAGTTAATTGAAGATGTTTCAGATGTTCACATATATTCCTTTTAATGTTTTCGTCAAGTTTCATTGAATTTTCTGATAAAAAAGTGCAGAGAGAACTGAAACATTCATACTCATTCATCTGGAGACATTGGATCCAAAAATTGATCTTTTTTAGCATAGCCTCAATTCTATCATGAACACTGAAAATGGTGATACCTGTGCCTTGTAATGACATATTTAATTCATTTAATTTACAAAAGATGTCAGCTAAGTATGCAAGCCTTTGCAGCCAAAGAACATCGGATACATAAGAGGACAAATAAAACGGATGATCAATAAAAAATGCTTGAACTTCAGACTTCAATTCAAACAAGCGTGTCAAAACTTTGCCACGGGAAAGCCATCTAACTTCTGTGTGAAGTAGTAAAGAATCGTGTAGACTTCCAAAGTCTTCACAAAGCGCACGGAATAGACGGCTATTTGTAGCACGCGATTTTATAAAGTTTACAATTTTTACGGCTTCACTTAAAGTAGTAGATAACTCTTCAGGAATACCATCTGTACACACACCCACAAAATAAGACCAGTTTATTCCATTTTTTGAAAATAACCATTGATCATATCGAAAATTGCTTCTCCAGTTGTATAGGTTTTCAATGGTTTTGCAAATAGTACATCTTCTTGAACGATATTCGTGAAAATATATCTAACGTAGACAAGCAAGATTGCGGCGTTTGCTACATCGGTCGACTCGTCAAGTTGGAAAGCAAAATAATTCAATTTTAATCTCTTCAAAAGTTCGTTCTCCAAATCATTATTTCTACGCGACACCGTATTGTTAGATAAGGGAACCAGGTCAATTTTCTTTACTGCCTTTTCTCCAAGCATACATTTCGCGATATCTTTTGCACATGGTCCAATTAAATTTTCTGCCATTGTATGTGCCTACCCAGATCGTGCAATTCTATAACTGACTCGAAATGATGCCTCAACAGCCATTTTACTATCTTCGTTTGAAGACAGGAAAGAAGAGAGGTTACACTTTTTATTATCTGATAATTTTCTTTTAAAATACTCAAGAGGTTTATCCTTTTGTTTCAAGGTGTCTACGAAGAAGTGATGGTTTTAAAGTACTATTAGCAAGAATTTCGTTGCATATAACACAAAGCGGTTTAGGTTCAGACTCTTCCCCAGTAAAATGAAAACCTAGTTGTAAATAGTCGCTGTCATATTTTTCGCTTTTTCCCTTTTTTCACACCATGTTCACCATTTTCTTGGTTTTTACTCTGGTGAAACGGTAGCTCAATACAACTTTCAGTATCATCATGTGTTGTTTCTAAACGACCCGTTTTTAATCATCGATCCATAATAAAATTGGGGTATAATAATTATTAAAAGTTATGTACACGAGAAGAACTTTAATAAACAAACAATGTCACAGTAGCTATTCTACTAATTGCGAACTAAATCACTCAAGGTTTATAAGCCTATGTACGAACGTCGCGTCGGTAAATGCAACACTACTCTCCCAGTTCCCAGCTGTGAACAAGCATCTAATTCTAAAGTCTGCGTGCAACTAAAATCTAAGTTTACATGGACCGTTGCCACTGTCATTTTTACGACCGTTTTCTAAGTATTCCAGACGGTTGAACGTTTTCTAAGTATTCCAGACATGTATTTATCTAGTGCTGATATTTATCAGTGCATGTAGACGCATCATTTGATTTTTACGGCATTTAGTTTGAATTTAAAGGCCGTAAAATAGCTTAACTAACTGTTGGCAACCATAAGATATAGGCAGTATGCATACGTTCGAAACAACAGCGTGCAATCTGCATTGCATTTGGTGTGTCTTTTTATTTTTTTGTGTGTTCTTGTTTTTTTTTGCTTTTATTTTTCTTTGGCCATTTAAAATCCCGCCATTACGCTATTATTTTCGCGAACTCCCTTTGTACACATCGCGAACCCCCAGGGGTTCGCCAACCACCGGTTGGGAACCACTGAATGTAGAGCATTACTTTAAAAATGCATATAAAAATTCTCATCTTGTTGCATTTAATTAGTAAGGTGTATATTACCTAATTAAACGATTTTTAATAAGTGCGCCTTTTCCAGATGCGCATTAAAAGATGTTTCTTCTAATAAAATTCAGGATTAACAATGCAAGAAGTGCCGTATAGTGCTGGCGTAAATATGTCTTTATATTTTATTTTACCGACCAAGGCGCGGTGGGTGTATTACGTTCGATAACAAGAAATTAGGGCTGACATTTGGAGTTCATTGTCTCCAGAGAATGCTAGGCGCCAGTGTAACAGATCCCACAATAAAATTTACTATATTTTTGTTCCGTAACAGAACTAAGGAGGTAATAAAAAATTTTGATGTTACATAATTTATTTTTTACAGTTGTTATTTCAATTATGTGGAACTCAAACGACGTCGGTTCGTGTTATTTGCTTTTTGATTTAATTTTAATTGCTATCCATGTTTTTTTATTTTTACAGATACTTAAGGTTCATTAATGTTTTACTACGTATCCTCCGTATTACATATAAAATATACGCATTTTTGGAAGGCAGAGGACCTCAAATTTAATATTAATTAGATATTTCTTTGGATACCTATCGCTTTGTAATGAATTGTCTCCGCAAGTGATGTCATAGTCGACCATATTGCAAACTCACAATCCAAACAAACCCAGTTTGACGTACATTTAGCCATTTACGAAAGTTTAAATATTTTTTTTTAATATATATATATTCATTTTTTGAAAGTAAGTATATATAAACATTCCGTACAAATGTGTACTATTGCCTACAAAAACAATTTTCCCAATTGCAACTTACTATTTACTTTAAAAAAATATTTAAGAAAAATGAAGTTATGTGTATTATAGGAAAAGTTTGTTTTTGAAGACAATAATTATTATGCTACATTGAAAATAGGTTTTTGTGTGTGATTAAGTAATTTAGTACTCTTCTTGTATTTTAGAACCATGGTCATTTGCCTTGCTCCAATCTGTGTAAACATTATAATGAGAAGAAGCCCTGCAAATTCTGTTTTTCTAAATCAACCAGGTAAATTAAAGGAATGACTAAAACTAGTTATGTACTTGGCATAATGTCATATCTACAATACATGTAATTGTAATCATTTTTAGATGCAAGGATGGAGTCGAACAAGCATTTATATATTTGCAGCTATCATATCGTAAATGGTGATCGCATATATGGGCCAACTATTTTTGCAAATAATATTTAAAAAGAGTATCTATTTAGGGCTAATATTGTACATAGAGTTTGAAAATAAATTGTTTCAATTGTAAATGTTTATTATTTATGTGTAAAAACATATTACAAATATCTAAAAACAATGTAACATAAACTCAACACACAATATACACAGCTTTACCATTCCACATTATAATTATGAAATTTATATGAGTATCTTTGGAAACTTTCATCTTCATCAAAAAACACTGGCATCAGGTGTTGGTTCAGGTTGCAACAGCGAAGTAAATCTAACAGTACTACCATAATCTTATAGAGCTGCGAATTTATTTATTTCCTCTTCTGTCAAATCACAATCTGTGGATCTATGCATTTTACCAATATATAATTAGATCTTATATCTATCTGCAAAAAAAAAGAATACTTTTATATGTACATGCGATTTTACAAAGTATATTTACAATATAATTTATTTCACAAATATGTTACCCGCCTGGATCCTCTTGCAGCCCAATGAGGTTCTACATCAGTTACGTACATATTATAATGACCATAAATACAGACAGCAACTATATGATGGTATACACAATGCCCATGTGCACATTAAATTTGCAGGACACACTATTATTTCACCATCTTCATCAAGCTTACCTACAATATATAAATTGGTTGAAATAATTTTATTTTTTCTTAATAAAAAGAATTATTTTACCTCAACATTATAAAGTTGATCTCGCAAACGTGTTATGTATCCTATAAAATGAAAACCTTCGATGTGTTTGGATTCCAAAGCATATTTGAGCAAAACTTTACCACATACTTTCTTACAGCCATCGCTACATGGTGTAGAATGCTAATACACAGCACAGTACACTAGCAATATTATCTGTAACAACAAAAATCTGTTGGATATTTTGTTTATAAAAATTAATGCATTTCAAACTCAAAAACGGAAAAGTATACATAGCCTACCTATGTTTAATTTCACTTTTTAAAGACAAAGCTGCTTCAGAGTCAAAATTTTGTTTTGTCCATAAGTGGTTCATATCTGTGTTCAAACGTAAATTTACTTATCGTATAAATAAACGGTATTATTTAAGTAATACAGCTCTTTGAAATTTCACTACGTGCTCAACAATAGGTTGAACTAACTGTTTTGTTTGGAACACGTCCCTGACCTACCCCGTCTGTGTGACGTCAACCTTGCGGGGTCAATTCTAAGTTCTTACAAGCAACGTATCAAAACATAATGTTTCTAGAGAAAAGGGACGATTCTGAAAATGCACTGATTGATTCAAAATTATACTAATGACATACACAATTAGATACATTTGTTTTCAGGAACACTTATGTATATCGGGGACGGTTACATCAAGTTCGAACAAAGAACTTTTCCGATATACATATAATTTTCATATCTAAAATTACTATTCAGATCCATTATTCGAGACTCTGAGATTGAGGATCCGAAATT
This sequence comes from Amphimallon solstitiale, assembly GCA_963170755.1. Taxonomy (NCBI): domain Eukaryota; kingdom Metazoa; phylum Arthropoda; class Insecta; order Coleoptera; family Scarabaeidae; genus Amphimallon; species Amphimallon solstitiale. The sequence goes on along the minus strand of OY720676.1, from coordinate 86,015,711 downwards.
TACATCCTTAATTTTGAATCCGAAACTTCTGTACGAGATTCTAGATTTGCTGTTTAATATTTAGAATCCGAATTGCCTATGTGACAATCCGAATCTAGATGTGTTTGCCGAGATACCGGATTCGCATATGCCATTCTCAAACAGTTATATAGTTTGATATCGAATGGTGCGTGCGCACGCATTCGCAAGCGCGCGCCCACTCATTCTCCAAAATAAAAAGCGAACTGGAAACAATCTAAAAATAATTTTTTATTAGTACGAATATACGAAACTAAAACCTTAGTTTTGTATAATTTCAAAACAGATTAGGATATCACATCTTTATAATGCGATCCGGATCTTTAATATCAAAATTCATACCTCAATAATGGGATCCCACAATTTGAAAGTATGATGTGATATTTCAACAAAATGAGAAAACAGATTCGGTTTTCCATCAACTGGATCCGGATGCTAGAGTATTACTCACGATTGTGATACTTGGGAATTCGAATACTTTCGGATTCGTGAATTGATTCACAGAAAAAATGGTGGAGTCGTCTTTATCTAAACGAAAAATGAAAATGATTAAATATCAAGTGCTATTATAATTTACATATTTCTTTACAAAGGCAGAAAAATAACTTTGATATTAATGGCAATAGGTATATTTTGAATTTTATCCATTTGCAATTCATACCTTGAATATTTTCTTTTGCCATATACAAGGACGTTTATCGAGAAGTTAGTACATTATTCGGTAAACCCACTTAGGTCAAACATATACACTCGCATCACACTTAAATGGAGGAATTACGAATAAATTACGAAAGTACGCAATGGTTGATTTGACAAGGAATCTGTTAAGTCATTAATAAATAATAGAAAAAGCTGCGAGTCTAAGTTCAATCCCTAAATAGCACGAGATATGATAAAATTTATATAATTTAAATCTATTTTAGGACACATAGTAGGGCATCAAAAGCACTACTGAAATCTATTTAGACAACATATTTTTTCTTTCTGATAAACTCTCTAAAGGCCACAAGATTTATGACAGTAGAAGGGCTATCAATCCGTTTTGGTGATCAGAATATGTTACTTCTTATTGCGATATGAATAGGTGATATTCTCATATACTTTGACAAGATTTGATAAAACAGATATAGGTTTTTAGTTTCTAATAAGTGATTTATCTCCCTTCTTAAAGTCTGAATTAACTTTCCATACTTCCATAAATCACAAAAAATACAGTTTTTTTTATTGAGTTTATAATATATGTTAACGACCAGTACAGGTGTCATTTAATGTGTCGGAGGTATATGTGTGAAAAGATCAAGTATAGCGACACAATACAGATAAGACAAAATCGTATTTCATCATCGCCAATTATTTTTTAAATTCCTTCCCTTTGTTCACGCTTTACAATTGAATGATTAGATGTTTTCATTTATTTGTACGTTTTTACCATGTTTTGTCTATTTGTGTCACACGTTAAGTCGTACTTATTAAAGACAACTACAATATTAAAAAGCAGAACAGTAACATTTACTGTAGTTGATGGTGTTGGCTCAAAAGTAGGAGTGGTAGCAAAGTAATCAGACTGATTTTTTCAAGAATTTTATTTTATTTTTATTATCATCTTGAAACCAGTTGCCCTGGGTAATATTTCCACAGGCGTTGTTTCAGTTATTCATAGCAAGTGTGAAAGACTTTAACTGAAATCGTGTTATGTCGTCGGTTATGCTTATTTGCATTTTATCGACATACATACATACATTCTCTCAAATGAGTTTTAATCTTGAGGAACAAACAAGTCACACAGACTGAGATAAAACGAGTGGGGGGGGGCAATGAGGAATCATAGAAATCCCCTTTTTTGTCGAAAAGTGCGTGATGAAGACGGCAGTGGAGTATCCAAGCGTGCGAATATTTGGTCTGACAACAAGCACCATTTCTCTGATCTTCTCAAGGACTTCTATATAAGTCAAGGGTCTATATTTTTTCAATCAGTTCTCGTTTCTCCAAAAATACTTTGTGCTACATAAAAACTGTGTTCTTAATATGGAATACTCCCCACATGATTGTAGTTCAACTTCGAGGATCCATCAAGCCTAGCACAAAATTTTATGACATATCGTTGCTCTAAATTTTGCTGTTCCATTTTCCGTAACGCACTACAACAATAACTTCACATATCGTGTTCTCTGCGGTTGTGTACTTTTCGCATGAGATTAAAATTAAAACTGAGCTTCTACGATGGATTAACGTACAAGATATTGTAACTCTGACAATCACGTTTTTTTAACGTCATTAATTTATCTACAAACAGTTGTCCTTAATAACGTGAAAAATAAAGTATTGGGGATCTGGAAGAACTTTAGCGCCTTTGTTTTTGGCGACCAATACAATTACAATTTTAAAAGGAATATTGATGTTAGTAATTAAGTCTTAGCTTATTTATTTTTCATGCATGGATATGATTTTTCTAGTGTTTCTTGCTACTCATTGTCTCATAGTTTTGTAAGTTGTGTCTTGTTGATTTGCTATAAACGTGACTGTTTTTGAAACTTTGAAACAGCAGGGTTGTTCGTTGAAAAATACTCATCGTTTTGTATACCTACTACAGTTCATAAAATACTTATTCACGGTCCTGATATTGTTGCATGGGACGTACGAGGTAGGTGCCATAAATTCTCGGCCTGACAGACTTACACAGGTTCAAACGTGTTCAAGTTCCGTCACGTCATGCTTGCACATACGCGAGGTGTACACTATAAATATGACGGTTCAGAGCTTCGTAGTTTTTAGCAACCACCCAACCAACGTGACTAGCGCACGAAAATGTCTGAAGTAACGAAAATTGACTACAGCGCGGTTATTACATTTTTATCACATTAAACAACGTTTAGACGGCGTTTACGGTGATTCATCTTCTTCGTATTCAACTGTAAAAACGTGGGAAAAATGTTTCCGTTTGGGACAAGAATCCCTGGAAGATGCTGATCGGTCGGTAGCAGTGATAAACATTTCCGAAACAAGTGTTCGCCGAATTCTTCATGACCATTTGGGAATGAATAAAATTAGTGATAGATGGGTACCGTAACTTCTTTCTGCTGTCCAACATGAAAGGCGAGTCGATTGTGCGCAGTTGTTTTTAAACATGTGTGAAGACGATCCAACACCGATTTTGGAGTCCATTGTCACAGGGGATGAAACAATGGTTCTCTTTTACGATCCTCTATCGAAAAGGGAGTCCATGGAATGGCGGCGACCTAATGAATCTCGTCCTAAAAAGGCAAAAGTCGTTCAATCAACGAAAAGGTGATGGCCACAATATTCTGGGATTGTGAGAGCATTTTGCTAATTGACTTTAAAGAGCGCAATACAAGTGTGAACGGCACATATTATGCGTTTTTATTGCATAAATTAAGGGCCAGTATTCGTGCAAAACGTCGTGGAAAATTGACAAAATGTGTGCGATTATTGCACGACAACGCTCCCGTCCATATTGCTGCCATTTCACAAGCTGCCATCCGCGAATGCGGCTTTCAAGAATTGAAACATCCACTGTATAGTCCGGATATGGCTCCTTGTGATTTTTTTTCTAATTTAAAAAAGACCCTAGGGGACGTAGTTTTAAGGACGACGACAGTGAGTTGCATGCAGCAGTTATAGAACATTTTGACGGAAAAACTTCAAGGGTATCGAATTATTAATTAATCGTGGCAATAAATCTATAGAAGTTAGGGGAGATTACATTGAAAAATAAAAATTCTTATATTGTTCCAAGTTTCTTTTTTGTACATCAGGCCGAGAATTTATGGCGCCTACCTCGTACTTCCGACTGGTTAGATGTCTGAAGACGCCAACGAATTGCGCAATAAAGATATAAAAAGTATTGGGAAAATTTCTCTAGAAAAACAATAATGGAGAACATATTCTCTAGACTTCTTGGCCCTTATATTTCGAGCATGCACCAAACTAACATGGAAAAACTAGTATGAGTTTATCCATTGAAGCCTTGAGGTTGTTGTATAGTTATGATCCGATGCCTAGCCATTCGTGTAAGTGGGTCGTATTATCTTATATTAGCGACTATGTTTCCGACAGAAATAGTATATATTTATTATAATTTTGAGTTACATAGAAAACTGTAATTATTAAATTAATTATAGAATAAACAAATGAAACCATTTGCTATATTTTATTGTACATTGTCGTCAGTAATCTCTTATTATGCGAACTAGTAAATATAGGATGGTTTTCAAAAAGATTCCGGCATATTAAAGTCAGCAATTTTGTGTTTCAAAAATGTATATAACCGATTCGTAATCAGTGATATGAGAGACTCTTATATACGTAATTTTAAGTATATAGAGCCCACTATCTCGCTCACAGCACGACCAATCTCAGTACTTTTTTGCCACACGCAGTATGTTTTACTGTTTTTGACTGAACTAACGCAAATTGATGTAGGTTTTGGAAATGGGTTTTTTTTCTTACTAATCCACTTTAGGGTGATAATAAATTCTTTTCTCATTAGCTCTACAATGTGAACTAAAGTGCAATGCTTTTATGTATAGACCTGAGCTTATTTAGATTGCAAACGCTCTATATTTTTCAGAAAGGATACATGTAAATATATAATTTCTACACACAGAACAATGTGTTGTTAATTTTACTACAAACGATAGTTACTATAGTGACAACTATCGAGTTTTTCCTGACACTTACAGTAGTAAAATTTAATGCTCGCGCTTGCACCATATACTATAATTGTAAGAGGTATTACCACAGTACATTTAGTACAAATATTTGTAGCCTATACCACAACATTTCTCTCTGTGTAGAAAAATTTAATTAAAAATTTATTTTGTTTACTACCTTTACCAAATCAGTCAATTATATTTAATTACCATAATTATATATTTTTTTGTACGAGAAACTATTTTAGTATGTATGTAGCGAAGGATTCGTTATACGTTATTTACAAGTCTCCCCTAAAATTTTATTTGACAGGAAGCAAATGTTACCTATTCATAAATTAATGGCCAACAACTAATAGTTATTCATTTATGCAGACAACACAAAAAATAAATACCAGGAATTAAGACGATAAAGTTAATAAATGTCATAATATTTAACAAAACCATTTGTATTTTTTATTCTCTCTGAACTATGGTTAATTATATTGTGTTTGATGGATATTCTATTTTGTATTTGAGAAACCTTTGTTACGGATGTTAAAAAATAAATTGAATTTACTCAAAACCTTAAATGACTTCATTAATATTATAAGAAACATTGTTATAACATTGTGAAAAGACGTTTTTAAATTGTATTCTTTTAATATGAGACGTTTAATAATCATAATTAATTAATAAATGTCAGAATTGGAAATATTCTGATTAAATCTTGAGGTGAAAGATTTAAAATATTTTGGGTTATTAATGTTCTGACGTATGTATGTATGTATTTAACATGCTATTATACATTTAGATATATACATACAGATTTGTATATATACATAGAATGTGTATGTTAATGAGTTTAGATTGTTTTAAAAATTCATCTATCTAAATTTGTTTACACTACTGCCAGACGATTAGATATATGAAATGGCATGCGTTTTAATTTAGTGTGATTATTTCTGACCTCATCTTCCGAATTATTTTTTCTTCATGTTCAAAACTGCCTCCTCTCTGGATGTTTTTTAATTTGAAACGGAACGATAACGAATTAATTACATTATTTAAATAATAAACAGACCAATATATTATTAATAGTGGAATTTAATTTATATTTTCGATTAGAGGCTTCCATATATAGTATGTATTGTATATCTCCTGATGAATGAAGTTAAAGTCTCTGGTAACTGGTAAGGCATAAATTTTGGATTTTAGGGTCGTATTATTTTTAATTATTGCGTTAGCATTTGTGATTTGTTTAAGACAAAGAGATTGCATTTAAATACAATCTTCGACAATGATTTCATACGAATAATCGACTTATGTATTTTTTTTATTGTAACGGAAGAAAGTTCAATTGAATACAAAGATTATTATAGAAGAATAGAAATTGGATGTTAACTAGTAATTTAAAGTGATTTAACTAACCTAGTCTAATTATATATGTAATGATTATATGATTATGCATTTAAAACTAATATTATTTTTATAAAACAAAGTATATTTGAAAGGGTTCTATATTCTGTAGTACTCCAGATGTTTCTTCGCTTTGCATCTCTCTGGCGGTGTTACCCTAATTAACACAACGATGTGCAACTTATAGAGCGGTTGAGTCATATTATGGTACAGTTAAAATGTTCTGCATGATACGGAAAATTATAAATCTAAGTTATTATTTCTGCATGTATGTTATTCCTTGTCGGGAACAGTGGTGCTAGAGTATATTTTTCATAATTATTATCTTTATTTTGAAAAAAAAATGGTTTTGTTATGAAAATAGCTTTGCATAAAGTTACAAGCACTATATTTTATTAGTCAGTTTTCCGACTTCGAAAGCTTCTGGTTACCAAATTTTAGAACAGAAATTATATCTAATGACAAAAAACTTCTTGTTGTTAGAGGATAATGATCACAATTGAGTAATAAAAGTGACAGGTGTCTGTAATTGACTTATGCATTTGTTCTACCGCCAGAGTTGTATCTAAATATTTCATTTACAATATGTGATCATGATTTACAACCATGCCAATGTGGTGAAATAGCATTAATAAGCTGTAATTTTAAATTGATTTTGTGTTGAAGTTGACTAATTTAAATTAATTATTTATGAAACTATTGCTTGAAATCCCTTTAAACTGCACTTGTGCGATTATAATGTCAAATTGACAATTGTGAAGAATGTAAGCAGGCGCTGGAATTGTAAGACGCAGATTTCAACAACACGCTTCTCTGCTTCTATTGCTGACGTTTCGACGGAACATCTTAGGGATTCTTCTACTAGTGCGATAACTTGAAACAGTCTGTTTCAGTCCCTGATCGTTTCGCTTTTAGTTGTTTTGCTGCAGTTATACAAATATTTACAATAAATATAATGCAAAGGTTTCAAATATCTTTACCTTGCTAAACGGTTCTATCTACATTGCTAATTGTTTCATGTTAAAAAAAGGAAAAAAAAGTTTTTGAGAAAACGAGAAGGCGCTACTATAAGGATTTGTAATCTTTTTCATAAAGTATGTATATATTTTTAAAAGGATAAACTAAAAATAAAATAATCAAAACACTATGATTTGAGTGATTTCCTCCAAAATATGCAATGTTTTGCGAAAAATCTTTACATGATATAGCAAAATGCATTTATATTTCCTTTCAGCAATAAAAATAATATAACTATGAGAAAGAATTTCAAATAGTAAATACTTTACAGAAGGCTGGCGTCACACTTACCGTTTTCGACGCTGCGTTTGGAACGGTAGCTTTTTTGTGATGCGCAAACGCAGGACGCCAACTGTGACCGACTTCCGTTGATATAATGTGTTGCGTTTGGTAACAAAAACGCAGCGTCGAAAACGGTAAATGTGACACCCGCCTAAGACTCATTTATTGTACTTCCCAGTTGCTTGGGCTGGATTAATTTTAAAGTAATCTTAATATATATCGCTAATGGAATTAATACGTGTCATCTACAAGTCCGAGTAAAACGTATATAAATGAAATAAAATAAATATTATTTAAATTCCGAAACTATAAATTATAGTTTTTCAAAAACTTTCCTAAATTATTAAAAAAATGGTATAGGTGTTTTGTTCTTTACCCTAGCTTTTAAAACATCAGTAGGTACTTCCATTTGTTCTTTAAATTTGTGACAATTGAGCATCGTAGAAAAGATATATCCGTAATAAACTAAATAAATACAGAAATGTTCGATATTTGTTGTAATTATACACACATTAATTATCGGACACATGTTGATATGATAAAACTGAGTAATTTTATGGAGTAAGAAATAGCTTCAGATACTAATATTACATTCCACTAAGCATTTTCCTAAGAATTCTCCTGAACGAAATGAAACCTATTTAGATAATTGAAATGCCATCCCTCAGAACAGCAATGCGGAAATTATAACAGGACTATTTTGAAGTGAAACATCTACTCATGACTTCTGTTAATATTTATGTTGTAATGTATTTTGGTGTTCATTCGTCTATATTGTCCAGACAGACGTCAATAAAACATTTCCTTATAGTTAGTCATTTCACAATATATTTAAGTTGAATTAAATTAACACTACATTACTAACAATAAGTGGAATTACAGTCTTATGTTATTCGTAAAAGACAGAAAAGGTTTTATGTTATGTAGCGATACACGTTTCGAAAAGACATTTTTGACCTGCTTAAGGTACTTCTAATAGAGTTGGAATATTGGGATGCAATCATGGAATCATTTTGGAAGATGTCAAGAATTTGTGAAATCAACAACTGCTAATTTGTATTTGATTAAAGAATAAAAAATTTAAATGGGTATTATAATTAAAATTTCGACATTTTTTAATATTCATAAGTAATACCAAACTAAAGCAAAACCATTATAACAATTTATAGCATCAATATTTTCGTATTGAAATATTTACATTTATAGTTATTTACGAACAGAGTGCGGAAAGACTATATGTTTTCGCATTAGAGTATTTTTAAGCAGGCAACTGACTGAAGACAATGCCTTGCGCGAATTCGACGAAGATGTCTTCACGCAAGTGGTTTGTACAATATCTTTGTATGAGCATTAAATAAAAAAATTAGGTGTGGCCACCACATGACTTTCTTATACGTATGAACGTTTCGAATTAAACAAATATTAATATTATTATTAATATAAAGTTCCATTAACAATGCTAATGGTAAAACTACTTACCTATTTATTTATTATTACCTGTACACTGTGTTATTGAAGTGAAAACTTCTATGGGCGCGTTGATGCATTGATTGTTGGGCACTGAAAGAGACAAAGCCGTCACGCTTGGAATGTAACGCTCGTTCGGGTAAAGTCGGCTCGAGTCGCGCTCGGCTTTGTATTATAACACTAACTAGCGGTATTTAATTTCAATTAAATTGAAATTTAGAATAAATACGCGAAATATTGTATTTTTATTTTCCAAAAAACTCTTGTCCGCGTGCAGATGCGATCCCGAGCCGCCCGGTTGTAAGGCCGGCACGTTACCATTAGACCCGCGCGAGTACTCGTATGAGAATTATCATATTTGTATAGGTATATACATGCGTATGTATGAATTTTTGAAGTGAAAACTTGATCAGACCGAGCGAAATGTACTAGAATAATGTATACACAATAATAATAAATATATATTTGTTAAATGTAATATAGAACGCAAATGGAAAATGGAAAATGTAAATATAAATGAATATAGAACGGAAAAAAAAGTTGTATTTCGTATTATTAACCTCGCTTTGATGAAGTTTTCACTTCTGCCGTGTGATCTTAAGCACACCCATTTCTTTTTTTTATAATTAAAATTGCCTTAATATAGAATTTTTTTGTTTACACAAATAGCAGCAAAAATTAAACGAGTACTGAATCACTTTTGGGATATCTTCGATATATTGATACGGATTTTATAAAAATACGGTGTGGCATGCTCATTCTATATAGTTAGTAGTGCAATAGAGAGAAGTATTTTTATGAAATCTGTAACGGTCTATCGAAAATATCGCAAAAGTGCTTTAGTACTTGCTTACTTTTTACTGCTCATGACATATATTCGCCTATATTGATTATTATTGTTTAATTCCATGAATTTGTTTCGGATATTGTAATTTTTAAACGGTGCCATAAATTCTAATAATATAAACACGGTTGTTCCATAAGTAAGTGCATCTAAAATATTCGATCACGATATAACGTTTATATTAGAATAATTTCAGCAACTTTAACACTTCCTTGTTTACAGAAAATGTGAAATATGTATAGACATGTAAAATGCTTCAAAAATAATATCTTTAACAAATATACATTTGATTGCAAATTTACATTAAAATATGTTGCAAGGGACTTTCAAACACGCTTTAATTTTATATTCATAACTCAAATATTATACATTTCTGAAGCTGATGCGTTATTTACTTAGCAATAGAAAAAATGGGCTGTGGGCATCACACGATTATTTTATACGTATGGAGGTTCCGTATTTGCTACACAACAGTTGTTCTATATTAAGTTTTAAATACTTTTATCATCTTATACCTGGAAGTAAAAGCCTTACTCCCGGTCCGAATGATGATTTTGTACTCTGAATAGAATGTATAATTGCGAGATATTTGCAAAAAACTTCTATTCGATAAGAGTAAAAGTTTTCTTCCGGTTCAAGTATTAAAATTCAAAATCAAGCTTTAAATACTGTTACTACTTTTATATTATCTAGATGGCATAAATATCCAAATATTCGTAAAAAACGTACTTCTGGTAGAATTTATTTTTTTCCAAAAAATGTTTCACTTTTGAGTATTTTTGTATTCCCTAGAAATTTAGCTGAACTTATAATCAAATAAATAAAAAAAAATTCTGAAGTAAATTACGACTTCCTGTCTATGTATTTCACTTAAAGACTAATCAGATTTGCCGAAGAAGATTATACGATACGGATATTCCTAAGTATAAAGTTTGGTAATGATATTTTTATTGCTTGACCAATATTAAGGTCCCACACATACACGCGGGCGCGTACTCGCACTCGTATACCTGCACACTTGCATTCATGTATTTACGCACTCACGCATTCACGCATTCACGCATTCACGCACTCACGCATTCACGTGCGTATACACAGATAAAGAGAGGGAGGAAAAGAGAGATAGAGAGGGGAGAGACAGAAAGAGAGAGAGAGAGAGTTGTTTTTAAAACCATTTTTTCGGTATTAAGGAATTTATCTAAATCGTAGACTTCTACTGTTGTGGTTGATATCTTCTTGGTTTCTAGGTTGTAACCTCTGCTTCTGCAGCCAAGGTTTTGCCCAATATCCTAAGGGACATCTTTAGGACTAATAACCTGAAACAGTTTGCCCTGTGTTGGAAGAGGGATGGTTTATATGGTGTTTAGTGTTGCAGTTTAATTTAGCGTGTATGTTATGATTGAGTTCAGTTTGTATTTTGGACTTCCAAGAGTGATGTGTTGGTTCAAGTTGTTAGGATGCTTCTGGATTTCGATGGATATCCGAATTTTGCTACTGTAGTTATTGAAATCTTTCGAGAGGTTTTTGTGGAAATGAACTGGTTCTGGTAGCCGGTTTCCAATTTGTGGTCAGCCAATGCAGGCCTGGCCGTGCGCAACAATTGGGTGTACCGCTCGCGCTTAGAATACACTCCGGAGGATTCAGAAGATTGCTTTTCTTAGACAGACGAAAAGAAATAGTGTGGTTTGGAAGGAGTTTTAAACATAATTTTGATTTTATGGTTTTTGAGGGTTTTGCTGATGTGACCGGTTACACCGTGTATATAAGTTAAGTAAGCTTGTGTTAGGCGGTTAGTGTGAGTCGGTGTGGTTTTAGCAGTGTGATTTAAATGTCGATGATTGGTTCTTTCTATGGTTTTTTGAGCAGTTGTTTTATATGTGATTTTTTGTGGGAAGAGTGGTGAATGGTCCTGACCATTGTGATATTGGTGTGGGTTTGTGGTATACGAAATGTCCTAGTCTCTCATCTGACTGACGACATACTAGTACATCTAAAAAAGGAAGGTAACCGTTACTCTCGATTTCCATGGCGAACCGGATATTGATGTATTGGGAATGAAAAATGAATCATATACATGCACCCAGATTACAAAGATATCGTCAACAAACTACAACTAGAACTAATGTTTAGATTTAAGGTTACAGGTTGATAAGGATTGTTGTTTGGATGCCTCCTTGAAAATGTTAGGGACTACAAGAGATAAAGGTGTACCCACGGTTTGTTCGTAGTAGCTGTCACGCAACTGAATGTTGGTAAAAGATAAGTAGTTTTACACCAGATCAGTCAAGTCGTCTGGCTGGTTGTGTTCGCAAAGCATTTGTCTGATAACGAAAATATTATCGGAGATTGATACATTGGTAAACAACAAGACCAATTGTCAGTTCCTGTAGTCGGTGGATGAAATTATACGAATTTAGGATGATGGACTCATTGTTACCAGTATAGGTTTTTATTTTAGTGGACAAAACGTCGGCTGTAGAAGCAAAGAAGACCACGCTGTTCCAACCTAGAAACGAAGGGAATTTATATTACTTTACAAAATCTGCAGAATTTAATAGGTTTGTGAAGTTTTCAAAGCTTTATAATAATAATAATAATAATAAACATTATAACCGTACATGTGAGCAAATAATACAAATAGTAAACGTCAATTAAACTAATATTCTATATAATGTGGTTTTATGTCATACAAGAATATCGATATGTAGTTAAATTAAAATTAAAAGTTAGACCTATATAATAAGGTGATAATAGACAATCAGTGTCAGTTGTATGGCAGTAATCAATCTTATTTCTAGCGAGTACTGCCTTTTGAACTTAGTTTTTTAAGTAAATGTTTATGTTTAAATAAAAAATCACATACCTAATAAGCCGATAATTTGACAGAGTATGAGACTCGCTCGTCAGTGTTTGTTTCTCAAAGAATAGTATTATTTACTATTCGGCCCTGCGTTTAAGAGGATATTTAAATTTTTGATATTGTCTTACATTTAGATGGATATATACGGCAGCTTAAAGAAGACGTGCTTAGTGACTATTGTAAAATATATAAAATCGCTAATCGTGCTATAATTCAGAACATGTTTTTTTAAAGACACAATTATCGAAACACTCAGCAGTATCGTAGCAGTCTTCCGTTAAAGAAGGCCAAGCGTTTTCTTCGGTTGAAAATGATGGTGGAATTTGAAAGGAAATCTTGTTGATGAATATCACGCAATGGGCAAAACAATAAACAGGACATATTATGTTACCTTTTGGATATAGTGAAAGTTGCTATTATTGAAACATAACCGAATTGGCTCGAAAGAGAGTGCTATTTCACCATCAAAATGTGCTATCATATACCAGTCGCAGTTTGAGAGAAAATTAAATGATTACGATGTCAGATTGTGCAACATTTGGTTTATTTGCCGGTCTAGCCGCTTCAGATTGCTATTTATTCCCAAAAACCCAACTTGTTTCTCAAGAAAAGTCAAGACAGGTGAGGAAGTTATATAGCAAAACCGGAAATAACAATAAAAACATCAGGATCATCCAAGTGTTAAATAGAAGCAGGAAACACCAAATTAAAGTTAATCATAGGTATTGACACCGGTAATAGACATAAGGTTGGAATCAGGCAAGCAGATAGTCCCAAAGCCAACACTATTCAGTGACTTCATGAACGATACAAAATAAGTTAATGTGAGCTAAAAAATTTTCGAAAAATAGTTGGAAATTATACGTTAGTCTGATGACCCCTCACTAATAGAAAACAAAGACAACCTGCATCGACTTCTGTTTAAATTCAAGAGATACGGGGAAAAGTTAATATGATCATATCGCGGGTAATGAATTAACTAAACAGGTGATAAAATTGAGTTACCTCGGATCGCAAATATTAAGCGCCACAAATTTAGTAGAGGAAGTAAGAGCAAATTCCGTCAAAGCTTCAAAATGATGTGGCTATATATGAGATGTGGTTGTTTTTTAAGCTTTAATAGACAATTTAGATCACTCTTACTTTACCATACCTCAAATAGCTGTACTAGACTTACACTGGATTATATTTGTTTTGACATGTTTGCTCGTGATAGTGGTAAAGTTTCTTTTCTCGTTTTGCTCGACTTCAGCATGGTTTTTGACACATTGAACCACAATATTCTTTCATCTCTGCTGCACCACATAGGGTTATCCGCCAACGCAGTCCAATTTTTTAATAGTTATCTTTCTAGTAGGTCCCAGCACGTGAGTACATCAAAGGGTGTCTCCCATGCCGTCCCTGTAGCGCGTGGCGTCTCTCAGGGAGACATTTTGGGTCCCCTCGTCTTTATTATTTATACACACTTATATACGAAAGTGGTAACAACCTGTAAAATTCACAAATATGCTGAAGATATTCAACTTTACCATAGCTTCAATATTGCTGATAGGGAACGAGCGTTGACTGATATTATGGTCGATTTGAAATCTATCTATGTGAATGCACTACGACATTCCCTAATCTTAAACCCTCCGAAGGTAACTGTTCAGGTCTTTGCTGATGAAAATAGTTATCAACTGCTTTCGGCTTCCATCAACTTTTCTATTAATGGTACTCCGATACCTCTGGTCACAGGAGCAAAGAATTTGGGTTTGATTATTGAAAACAATTTCAAATTCAATACTCAGGTCTTGAAGTACTTCAAAAGTGCGTTCTGCGCCTTGAAATTGATTTATCCCCACAGTTATTACTTATACAGCAAAATTAAAACAGAGCTATGTGATTCCATAATATTATCGCAGTTTAATTATTGTTCACCTGTCTACGAGCCTTGTTTGACTAGGGAGATGATGTGGTACAGCGTGTCAAAATTCATGCATTCGGTTAATATTTGGGTTACGAAAATATGATCACCTGTCCCATTAGTTGATTGATCTGAGTTGGCTGAACATGGGTAATATACTACTGTTTCAGGCAGGTATGCCCTACTGTCGCATCATTGTCACTAGGACTCCACCTTATTTATACAATAAACTCTGCTTTTGCGAGGATGTCCATCACCTTGGCCTTCGTCACAGACATCTGCTAACCACTCCCAGACATAGGGTATCTCTGTTTCAACGGTGTTTCTTATACAACATTGCTAAATTTTATCACAATTTGCCTTTTGAGGTTATGGCCTATGCCTTCTCTAAGTTTAGGGCATGGATGCGAGAGTACCTGTTGCCTGGTCAGCGGTAGGCCTCGTTCCGGTTGATTGGGTAAAGGGTTCTTCTTCATGATGCCATATGTCTAATGGAAATGCTTTTAACTTTTGTATTTGGTTGTATATCTTTGAAAATGTATACGTGTGCATGTGTATATGTATCTGTAGTGATTTGTGTTACCACCCCTTCCACCCTTCCCATATGTTACCTTTCATGATGTTAATATGGAACGACGCTGTTCGACATGATCTCCAGGTCATGTGTTTGACGGGAGTAGAAACGTCAGAGGGAAATTATTGAGTCAGTTGTCAAATGACAATTTTTATGTCAGTTCCATAATCAATACATAATTATTTATTGTGATATTTACTCTTTTAAATGTTATTAAATAAAACGTTTGGTAACATTTTGGCGCTCAACTAAGTGGCATTGAACATAGTGTAGTGTTCGCGAACCTTCTCCCAGAACCATCGCAGTGAGGATATGAGCTGCCACACCCTCCCTGGAAGGGCTGTTAGCAAAGGTCTACGGCCATCGCCAACCATAATGGCGTTCCACGGACGAGGAGTCGCCCCCAGGAAAATTGTTAACCACTGCTATAGTCATGGCTACTATGAACCACCGCATCCCTTCAGTGGGCACCCAGCCGAGGACCCACGCGAATTCATAGACCAATTAGAGGACTACCTTCAACAGTATGACCTGGACTCGCCAAAGGACATAGATGACGCAGTACGCCCATATCTTAGTGGAAGGGCAGCTGCATGGCACCGCCAAAATAAGGGCACCTTTTGGCATGTGGAGAGATTCGGTGGCAGATTCCGGATGGAATTCTTTAACGACGAAGAATATGCGGAATTCCTGAAGAATTCACCTCAAGGTGATTGCGAACGGACTCCATTGGCTGATACTGGTACTCTAGACGATGCGCCATCCGAGTATGTGTGTGCAGTGGAAGTTAATCAGGAAACAACACAATATATAAAAGATTCCTCCAGTGTAAGAACTATCCAACCGCCGCCGCCCTACGGTGGATACTTTGACGAAGACCCACTAGTCTTCATAGAATTACTGGAGGATTATCTGCTACAATTCCCTCAGGATGTATTGAGAAATGTTGACCTGGCAGTCAGCCCTCACCTGACAGGTGTAGCAAAGAAGTGGCATCAATAATTTTTGGGGAACCTTCCAGACATTAGAAGAATTTGGTAGGCGGTTTCGGACCGAGTTTTTCAATGATCAAGACTACTCGACATATCTGAGAGAAACTCAGATTCCGTCTGCCAGTATCGAGACTACCAAACACATGGGTTACGTGTACACAACAGACCACAAGCCACCGTCACAGACCACAGCAAATGGATCTACTATGGACACGGATGTGCCAGTTCAGGACGGTGTCGTGGTTCCAACAGCATACACCGAGGGTCCTTCTGCCAAACCTATGAATTGTGTGAAGATCACGCGGAATGAAGAGACGGCGTCGCAGTCCTCAACAAAAGGACCTCCAACGGCAACGCGCTTGCCCATCCAAGACAAGTCTCAAGCTCAGTGATCAACACCAATCACCCAACCGGTGGGAATAGCGAAGGTGTGGACCACAAGACACCATCACGGTCCTCAGTAGATGGACTTATTATGGACACGGACGTGCCAGTCCGGGGCGAGGTTATGGTCCCAACAGCCTGCACCAATCTTCCAACTGCCAAACGTATCGATTGTGTGGAGACCACAATGACTAAGAAGATATCGTTACATTCTTCGGCAAATAAACTTAGCACACCAACGGACGTGCTGCCCCAACACAATATACCTACCTTAGGAACTACCACCGACACGCGGAACAAACTAGTACCCACCACGAAAGTTGACGGATTATGGTGCCGAAATTCACGCAAACCGTTTCACAGCAAGCAGCCCACACTCAAATTGACAAGTCGTCAAAACCGAAGCATAGTTACTCGACCCAAGGAGTTGCTTAGAAGAACCTTAAAGTCTACCCGGAAAAGAACCATGCAAAATGGCCAACAACGCCAAAACTACAATAAGATGGGTCAAACATATTGGATCCTAGCGAATCATAAACCATTTGATCCGGGCATCCGCCGGACCAGAATCTCATCATCCAGGTCCACCGGTCGACCCCAAGAAGCTCAAGAACCAGGTTCGCTACCGCCACCACCTACAGAAGAGCCACGACCGGGGACCAGTCGCCGGATTCCTAAACATGGTTTGGACACAATAAGTTCTAAACGGACCTGGAGCATCAATCGAACTAGCGTCTTTCAGAGGGGGAAGCGTATGTTACCACCCCTTCCACCCTTCCCATATGTTACCTTTCATGATGTTAATATGGAACGACGCTGTTCGACATGATCTCCAGGTCATGTGTTTGACGGGAGTAAAAACGTCAGAGGGAAATTATTGAGTCAGTTGTCAAATGACAATTTTTATGTCAGTTACATAATCAATACATAATTATTTATTGTGATATTTACTCTTTTAAATGTTATTAAATAAAACGTTTGGTAACATTTGCATCTGTAAAATATTTGTTGCTTCTGGACGGAATGTAGTTTTAAGTTAGTTTTTAGGCATTTTTTACATTCTTATTTTTTATTAATTGTAAAGACGCTGCGAAAGATCAGAACACACCTTGTTGTGGTCTGAGTATGTACAGTCTTTTGTTTTTCATTATATGCATAGAATTTAGTTCATTTTATTTTTTATCTTCTTTTATTATATTTATTTTGTCAATATTCTTGTCGTATGGTAGAAAGTAAATGCTATTATTATTACTATTATGTTTATCTCCTTTCTAAGACTGACAGAGCCAGAAAAGTGTGGTCTGCAAACCCTTGCCCTCAAGAAAGCTTTATTAGTTTAAAATAACAATTTGCATCAAGATATTATCTTAATTTTATAATAATTTAAATCAGCTATACTACTTTTTTCTTAGTTTTGTAAGATTTACGATGTTCTTTGAAAGACCAAATGGTGCGATGTTGAATTTTTTAAATTCGAAAGCATTTCAGAATGAATATTTGCATTGAAAATGTTCTTCGGGTTCAGTTGCAATGTTAATGCTAATTCAATCAATAAATTGTATTAAGTTTATACATTAATTAACATCATTGATAATACAATAATACTCCTAATATGTGAACTCATTGAATTTATTACATTTAAGGGGGATTAGCTGTTAGTTAGGATTATGTGTACAGCCTGTTTTACATTTGTCAAATAATTCATGAATTCATTCATCAATTAGTTTATGAATAAAAATTAATGGGTGTAATACAAAAATCAACATCAATGAATCAACGTCATGAATTAATTGGTGAACTAATTTATGAATTAGAACATGTTCTAAAATATCGTCGATTTTCTAGTAAGTTTTAGTAACTTTTATATTTTTATGTTAGATGGTAACCAGCACCATTATTTATTTACGTCCGTAAGTGATTTAAAATTTACTGTTACAGGAGATTACTGTTGGTCATCATGATATTTATGAACAAATTCATCAATTTATTGTTAAGTGTAAAATGATTCAAGATCATCAATTTATTTGTATATAAATTCATGGATTAATTCATGAATTAATTGACAAATATAAAATAGGCTTATGAAATAAAAGATTTAGTAACACTATAAAAAAATATTGTCAATAAAATTTTAAGTTATCTAATGCAACTTTTTCTGGTATTCTTGTCGTAGAATTTTTAATTTGCTTCATTACTCCACTATTCTAATAATTTCCTCACTTACAAGCCGCAATAATTAGTCCAATTGCTAAAAGGATGTTATTCATGCCGGAAATTAATGTTATTGCTTTTCGTACCCCACACATTGGTGAAATTATTAAACCGTAAAAATTGGTGAACTCAAAACGGCCCATTGTCGTTGATGTGGCGCCAGTATGATATTAATGCAGAAATTATTATTTATGGTGTTATTATCGTGTGTTTGTTATGCATGACCAGAATTAATCCAACTGCACGAATTACTGAATGAAGTTTAGACCATTAAAAAAGTTTTTAATAGATTTCATAGAATTGACAAATGTATTTCTGTAATAGGGCAATCTGCACTTTAAAGTATATTTTTAAAACGTGTGAAAGGACTGGTAGTATAATTAAAGATGTTTTTTGATTAGCGCATAAAGCTAAAGATAATAAAGCGAGGTTAAGTCAATAACTCATGACAAAATTATTTATAATATTTTGAATTTCAAGCAATGATTGTTTTCAAATATTTATGATCAAATTGTGAAATTTTACTATACTTTCTTGTTATTTATTATTATGTATGGGTGGTCTATTTCTCTTGCAACACGCAAATTTATTGAAAGCAGATCATAGAAACTAGCAACACACATTACCGATATAATACCGTTTGTCTTTCTTATCAAATCAAATGTTTTAAATATAATGTGTATACTGTGTAATAATTCTTAAAAAGCAATTTGTTTTAAGCAAGAAGAATTAAAACACCAATTCTTTAATCTAATTTTATTTTTATAAGAGATATTTTGGAAGAAAATAAGAAAGCCAAATTCATTTATATTATTTATTAAAAAGTTGTCGTAGCGAAAGTGTTAACATTTCATTAAATGTAAGTGCACATAGATTTTCTATATAAAAGAAAATATAAAAAAGGAGAATCTGATTCTGATTAGTTTACTAAAATATTTAAAAGCTTGATTCTCTTATTAGTGTTACACGTATAACGCTTAGCAAATATGTAAAAATTATACTATGCAAACATGTGAAACAAAATTTTGATTATTCTATTAGCAGTAAGTACATAAAATTCTTGGACGTTTTAACTTATATCTCTTTTAACATGAATAATTTGTGAATTGTTTGTGTTTACACTTTTGTTAAAAGTTGACACTTATATGAATATTACAAGGGCTTGGATATGCTTTGCCTTTTTGTCCTTTTAAATATCTTGAACAATGTTAAGTTTTAGTATGTACAGGCTACTTCAAATGTATGGATTCCGATGTTTCTAAACATGACTGAACTGAAAAAAAAAAACGATAGATTATAGTATGTATATTAAAGAACAAGTGTCAGTCATAAGTATAGACTGGACGCGAGCTGCCGATGGGTCATCGCGCACGGGCGCACTATTGAAATTTTGTATTTTTAGAGGTTTTAATTTTTTTATATAATTTTATAACAGGTGGGTGGTGATCTATAAAATACAAAATACATTATTATATGTTCATTTTGTAGTTCAAATCGAGTAAACCCTCCGTACTTTATTTATCTTACCAAATATAATAAATTTAAAATAAAAGGAATTTAACAGTAAAACCGACTTTATTTGCTGCCCTTTTCTCGACAACAGATGTTGCACAGTTCAACATATTGCCATGATCCTTATAGTTTAAGCATTTTAAAATAGTTAGACAATTAAGTATTAGAATAAGAAAATAAATTTTTAGTTGTAAATATAATTGCTAAAAAACGAATTATGAGTTACATAACCTCTAAGGCGCAAAATTATGATGAAAGGTATATGATAATTTCAGATTGAAATAAATTTATATGAAAGGTATAGAAATAAACACAAAAAAAAATAAATTCATGTATTCTATATTTATAGAAACGAGGAGCACAAGATGTGTTTTCAGTATACAAAAGCCGAACCAAATTTTTCGCATGTGTAAAAGTGGCATTAAATATATTGAGAAGTGAACCACTTTTCAAGCTTAACAATGTACTCAAAATAAATAATAGAGAGAGAGTGATGATGAAAGATGGAACAGTGTAAAGAGTTAGTCATTTGAATGCTGTAAAATTGTATGAAAAAGGTGAAATTAGACATGCACGACATGAAAACATCTTTCAAAGTGAATAGACGTAGTAAATAAATTTGTAAAAAGATTGTTATCTGTTAGACATTTTATGGTCACATTTAACAATACAATAAATACCTGATACTTATATTTAATAGTATTTTTAAAAAGGATATACAAAAAAGTGTTCTTTATTCGACACGATTTAAATAAAGTAAAGGCTTCTGAAATAACAGGATAAATCTGGTTTAATCCGGAAAAGCTTCAGAAATAATAGGATAAATCTGGTTCAATCTGAATAAATCTACAAAGAAAAAAATAATGTTAACGTTGTTGACAGCTACGTGCAAATCAACCTACACGAAGATGAGAGAAGGTGGCTGGAAGACAGGGATAAAGCTGTCGAGATCCGTGTTCCTGATAATGTGATCATAAAAGGAAGAATCTCATCTGTATTCAATGTATTTCCGATTATTTCCAACGAAGATATCTACAAAAAGAAAATACGGATAGTGTTAAATAAGGGGAAAAGGAAGTATTTAAACAATGATGAAAGAGGCAACAAATTCATTTACAAATACAATGAGGAATTGCGTTAATACAAGAAGAATATACCTACTCAAGACAAAGAATCGCGAATGTGCACGGACTTTGATAATAAACAATTTGTGTTTGTACATTCTGTGCATTTTTTAAATGTCAAAAACTGTATAGGTAGGTATAGTTCAACCTGCGGAAAAACTTGAAGAAAACAAATATGAACAGGGCAATACCAACATAAACATTAGTGTGTGAGTTGTGGCCCTGCAGACGGATAGTCGTGTTTTGTTTCGAGAACCGAGGTGATAAAAAGGCGCGAATGACGATAGAAGCGAAGAAGCTGCCGATCTTTTGAATTGACCGAACGTATAAATTTCGTTTCCGTACGCAAATGATTGCAGGCGTACTAATACACTGCATAAAATCATTTTA
The DNA here is from genome assembly GCA_963170755.1 of Amphimallon solstitiale. NCBI lineage: Eukaryota > Metazoa > Arthropoda > Insecta > Coleoptera > Scarabaeidae > Amphimallon > Amphimallon solstitiale. The sequence goes on along the minus strand of OY720676.1, from coordinate 85,994,062 downwards.
GTTGAATGTATCAAGTTATTTTGATTTCAATAAGTAGTTTAGTTGTTCACATTAAAATTAATTCATTGTTACATTGCTTAATTTCATATTTTTGTTTATTATCAAAATGGTAGAGATAAACCAACAGGAATTTGATAATGTATATTAATATTATAAGTAAGTTTTTCTTGAAATAAATTCGTAATAGATAATTGATGGTGTATGGCGCGTGCTAAAAATGCTACGTGCAAATGTTCATTTTTGGTACAGCGTTTGACATCGTCAATATTTTGAATAAAATATTATTTTCTTTGTTAAAGTAGATTAATTTTGTAAATCATGGGAGAATTGTTAATGATGTAAAAGGGCATTGAAAGTACTACGTGAAAATGTTTGCTAGCGATGTTTACTGTGCATT